>OZ014481.1:26791605-26983616 GCA_963965965.1 Trididemnum nubilum | reverse complement strand
ATTGCATTTATTCACAAACATTAAAAACGACAGTGATTTACTCAAGCAATTTATTTATTACATATAATGCCAAATATTTGCCAACATTTCTTGGGGAGAAATGACGATCTTTTGCCAACAGTTTGCAAAGCATGCTAAAACTTCGCTCCACAGTGCACAAAGTTGTAAGCCAACTGTTGCGTCATACATCACATTGAGACGCAGGTATCCGTCACATAGCTCTTTGTTATGCAAATCAAAGACAATAGAACAGTACTGAAATAGTTTTATAGTATGATTTGTAAATCACACTAATATTTTGCACCATACTTAATAAAAATTGCAGGAAAAAGTTGCATGTAAAAAAGAAAAAACTTGCAAAAAGTTGCAATATGAAATTCCTAAAAACAACTTAGAACATTTTACTATATAAATTCTTAGTATTTAGAAAGCTGTCGGAAGCAGTAAAAAAAGTTGCAAAAATTTGCCCTTGTGAGCACACTATTAATCCAGACTTATTCTATCCATGAAATTGATTAGATTCTGGATTTTGCCTGTTTGGGATTTTTTCTATTCAGGATTTTGTCCATCCGGGGTTTTGTCCATTCGGGATTTTGTCCAACTCGGGATTTTGTCCATTCTGGATTTTGTCCAATTCGGGATTTTGTCCATTCAAGATTTTGTCCAAATTGGGATTTTGTCCGTTCGGGATTTTGTCCAAATCGGGATTTTGTCCATTCGGGATTTTGTCCATTCGGGATTTCGTCCAATTCGGGATTTTGTCCATTCAGGGTTTTGTCTAATTCGGGATTTTGTCCATTCTGGATTCTGTCCAATTCGGGATTTTGTCCATTCAGGATTTTGTCCAATTCGGGATTTTGTTTTTCGGGATTTTGTCCATAAACGCATATGAAGCATACCATTGCTCTCATTTTTAGCATGGTAGCTCCCTACCTACCGGACATAAACTTTACCAATTTGGAAGGAAAACACTGCTTTCAAAAAAAAGTTATTTTACTTCAAAGTATGCACCAGTGGCAAAATTGCAAAAAACACGCCATCTTGTGGTGGAAAAATGGCCCTGTCAGACACTGTTTTCAACAAAAATTTTTTTGAGAGTGGAAAGAGTTTTTCTCAAAGTAATTACACACCAAAATTCAACTTTGTTCCGAAACTGTAAAGGGATGAGATCAGTCATCTTCCACCATATAGTTTTCTCT
This sequence comes from Trididemnum nubilum, assembly GCA_963965965.1. Lineage (NCBI taxonomy): Eukaryota > Metazoa > Chordata > Ascidiacea > Aplousobranchia > Didemnidae > Trididemnum > Trididemnum nubilum. Next base: position 26,982,417 of record OZ014481.1, on the reverse strand, counting down.
TAAATTTGAAAAAAAAAAATGAAAAAATGATCCTCAACATGAAATTTAGATAAAAATTTGACATGTTGTTCAAGAAGTTTAGGCTCAATTGATTACTAAAACTTTTGGCCTGTTACTGATTATTGTTTAGATGCAATTTTGACTCAAATATGCCACTAGATGGCATACTTTGGTTAGATAGCATGTGCTTCTTGCTTTCATATTGCTCGATCATTTTTAGTAGCTTGAAATTACAAAATTTTGGATATTGTTGTAGTTAAAATACAACTTTAGACAACAATTTCATGTTCATTATTGTAAACTTACCAAGGCCGGCCAAAAACTAAAAGACAGTTAAAAACGATATTTTTTCGAAAGTGCCAAATTCAACAACAGCACATCACGCAACAGCATCACAAAAAATTTGGGGATATTGCAAGCCAATAAATAAAGACTATGTTTTATGCAACTGCAATTTGCAGTATAGTACGCAATGTGACCCACTTTCTTTAGAGCTACTTCATTATATATAGTAAATCAAGAGTTGTGTGCGGCAGCAAACAACTCTAAAATGTTGTCATACTCTGTGGCAGCCAACATAGTTTCTTCTGCTGTGTAGTAATCAAGGAGGAGCAATTATGGTTAATATATCAGTAAATGGTACCTGTCACAAATAATCATTTTGAAGATCTTGTGGCCATGTCGAAACCAAATGATTTTGCTTCATGAACTTGATATAAGCAACCTTGTTTTGATCCGATCGTTCAATTACAGCACCAATGTACCGTACCATACACTGTGATACAAGCAAGCAACATATTTTCCAGGTTGTAAATTTTGATGTAGCTGCTCACGTGACTGAATTGAAGTAACATTATCATCATTGTAAAGTTTCACTTTAACTCCTTCTTCATCTGATGACAGTCTTTTCATTGCTAAAGTTGATTTGGATTGAGGGATAAAGCAGTGATGAAATCTAGTGCCAGGAACAGTTGGTCACCTTGAATATCTTTGTTTTAATTCATAAGCTTTGATATTGCTAGTAACTTCTTTATTGCTAATGTAGAAAAAATTATTCCAACATAATTTTGGGTTGCTCATTGAAACATTTGATTAGAGGTCAAGATTGGGTTGTTTTCAGTGCTTGAGTTTTTGTGTATCCTCAAAATGTATTCTCAAATGCTTGAGTTTTTGTGTCATCTGTGAGTGCATGAGGCAAGACACAAACACTGTACATACATTTACTGGCAAAGTTATAACGTACATCAAGGAAAAGTTACCTGCTATTACCCAAATTTACTTCTGTGAAGAAGAAACTAGTCAAAACAAAAATTTTATTAATTTATGCTATCACGAAGTTGACCATGGGATTAAAGCTAAATGGCATTTTTTGCGACAAGTCATGGAAAGTCACCTTGTGATGGAATTGGATAACCACAAGCAGTTTGTGGCAAGATCAAGCCTTCAAGCAACTGAAAACAGCCAAATCTTGACCCCTAATCAAATGTTTCAATAAGCAACCCAAAACATTGTTGGAATAATTTTTTTCTACATTAGCGATGAAGAAGTTACTAGCAATATCAAAGCTTATGAATTAAAACAAAGATATTCAAGGTGACCAACTGTTTCTGGCTCTAGATCCCATCACTGCTTTATCCCTCAATCCAAATCAACTTTAGCAATGAAAAGACTGTCATCAGATGAAGAAGGAGTTAAAGTGAAACTTTACAATGATGATAACGTTACTTCAATTCGGTCACGTAAGCAGCTTCCTCAAACTTTACAATCTGGAAAATAATTATGTTTCTCCTATAACAGAGTACAGTACATTGGTGCTGTAATTGAACGATCGGATCAAAACAAGGATGCTTATATCGAGTTCATGAAGCAAAATCATGTGGTTTCGACATGGCCACAAGATCTTCAAAATTGGTACTGTTTGGTACTGTCGGAATCGTTGATACTTGGCTAGAGTACAATCTTTAATCTCTAGAATTGCCCAAGTCGGCTGAAACTAGAGAACAACTGAGATGTTAATTGACGAATCGAAAATGGCAGTTGATAGTTCCTTTAGCTTCTTGAATCTCAAGAAAGCAGCACACCAGTCTTAAATTAAAACTTCTATTTAAGATTGAAACACAAACCAACTCACTGAGCTAAATCCTTCCACTCACACCTCTTACTAAATGGCTATATGAGCCAACCCCAGATACACAAACTCGGCTTTACTGCATACGAAACTAATACCTAAAATCACCCACTTTTAGAATATTAGAATAATGAATGAAAAACGACCCGTCTATTTATACTACGACAAAAGCTATCGAATATCCCAGAAAAATCCTTGATACGTCACAATAAAAAAAAATACACCAGCTTACGATGAACAAATTTTGACATAATTGTGACATCACAAACTTCAAGTCTAAATATAGCAATTAAGAGTCGTAAACAACCCAAACATCGATAACTGCAGAAAATAGCAGAATGTATGAGAAAGGAATTATCTCGAATATTCTAAATCAAAAAAAGCGGCAAAAGTAGCAAAGCAGTCTCGTACACGTCAAAATACAGCAAATCATCATATCTCAGGCATTCAAAATTATTATTTGTGACAGGTACTATTTACAGATACATTAACCATAATCGCTCCTCCTTGATTACTACACAGCAGAAGAAACTATGTTGGCTGCCACAGAGTATGACAACATTTCAGAATTGTTTACTGCCAAACAGAATTCTTGATTTACTATATATAATGAAGTTGCTCTAAAGAAAGTGGGTCACATTGCGTACTATACTGCAAACTGCAGTTGCATAAAACATAGTCTTTATTTATTGGCTTGCAATATCCCCAAATTTTTTGTGATGCTGTTGCGTGATGTGCTGTTGTTGAATTTGGCACTTTCGAAAAAATATCGTTTTTAGCTGTCTTTTAGTTTTTGGCCGGCCTTGGTAAGTTTACAATAATGAACATGAAATTGTTGTCTAAAGTTGAATTTTAACTACAACAATATCCAAAATTTTGTAATTTCAAGCTACTAAAAGTGATCGAGCAATATGAAAGCAAGAAGCACATGCTACCTAACCAAAGTATGCCATCTAGTGGCATATTTGAGTCAAAATTGCATCTAAACAATAATCAGTAACAGGCCAAAAGTTTTAGTAATCAATTGAGCCTAAACTTCTTGAACAACATGTCAAATTTTTATCTAAATTTCATGTTGAGGATCATTTTTTTTTTTCAAATTTAAGAGAAAACTATATGGTGAAAGATGACTGATCTCATCCCTTTACAGTTTCGGAACAAAGTTGAATTTTGGTGTGTAATTACTTTGAGAAAAACTCTTTCCACTCTCAAAAAAATTTTTGTTGAAAACAGTGTCTGACAGGGCCATTTTTCCACCACAAGATGGCGTGTTTTTTGCAATTTTGCCACTGGTGCATACTTTGAAGCAAAATAACTTTTTTTTGAAAGCAGTGTTTTCCTTCCAAATTGGTAAAGTTCATGTCCGGTAGGTAGGGAGCTACCATGCTAAAAATGAGAGCAATGGTATGCTTCATATGAGAGATGCAGGTGTTCAAACTTGACCAAAATTTTGCTCTCGCGTCAAAATGTGAACACTTTGGCACCCCCTATTTCTATCATGCTATAAGCCTGCACCATTTTGACACTTGTTGTATGAAATATAGCTGAAAGTTGATCAATTCACCAAAAATCAGCTTTTCATTGTTTTTATATTTAGAGAAATGCGCTTTTGAAAATGGCCGAAAATGACCAAGCCCTTGCCATCGCGAGGGGGTAGCATATTTGAAATCGTCATATTTTCAAAAGTACAAGAGATATTGAGCTAAAATTTTTAGAGTGAAGGTCAATCATGCCATACAACATTATAACACATTTTGAACAAATTTGAAGAGGGTCAAGCTGGAGGGTCCAGGACGTTTGGCATGGAATGACCCATAAGTTATTTATAAATAGGTTACAGAGGACCTAAGGTTGCCAGTTTTAGTACAAAAATCTGGAATTTCTTTCAGGTTATTATACATTTAAATTAGTTGGCAAAAAATTAAATGGAGCAGGCCCGGGCCCCTTGATCATATTTATTATTATTTTCGTTAATTACTGGTATACTGTTGAACACAAAAACGCTAAGAAAAACTGAAGAAACAATAGCCTTCGTTGCAATTATTTTTATCATTGGTAGCATTTTATTATCCCAGTCATATTCAATTGGAGTGGCGCCCCCTCCGCTGCTGGCTATGCCTATGATGCTGAATAAGTTGATGCAATTCGAACGGTCGTCACCTCCGGGCGAATTTTGTGATTTTTCAAAAAAAGAAATAGCCTTTTTGATGCCATTTTGATCACATTTTACACACTTTTGAAGCCATTTGAAAAAACCAAATTGCTAAAATGCGGAAATCATTCGAAAGAGGTAAATTGTACAGCCTCCCCACCTTACTTACAGATCAAGTTCAAAACAGATTTGAACGCTAGTGTTTTGGATTAAATTGTTTAAGCCCCTTAGTCCACCCTGATTGCGCTACTGCCTATATGTGCCTAAACTGCTTGGGAGGATAATGCATAACCCACAGCAGCCAAACCCCTACAATGTTTAAATGAAACTAAGGATTCAAAGATTAAGAACCAATGGATTACACTGAGGAAGTCAAATAGCAAAGCACAATCAGTATTTCCACCTACAAAGTTTTCTCAAAAAAAACTTTTTTTGAGGGCATGTTTTTTTTCAAAACACGTTTTTAAAAACGAAGGGAAAAAAACAACTTTCACATCACTATTCATGCAACTACAACTTGAACTGAACGCAACTTCACTCTCATCATTTCTTCCCACTTTCAATAGCTAACAGAACTTAGCTGTGTTTAATTAATGACATAGTTGTTTGCTTTCAGTTTCCTGGGAAAACTTTTCACTTTCTTCAATGGATACGATTCCGTTAGGTCAAGGGGTGCAATATAATAAACCTTACTAATCATGCCAATCGAACCACTGTGCTTATCACCTTAAAATAACTGTTGTAATACGAACACTTAATAGTCCTATTTGAGCTCCAGCTCACCATGCATAAATTTCTTTGAACTCTTGAGCAACCCATGTTTAATTTCTAATACTCTTCCATTAAAATTTTCATAAGTATGGCAATTACGGTATACCATTTACTAACGCCGTAATAAAACTCTGTAACTAAACATCATTTTATAACACTGGACCAGAATTGAAAACATCATCAAAAATTTGGTATGTAATTAACTGAATGAAATTAAATGACCAGAACCAACATAACATTAGCTTAAGCACCTAATAACTATTGCACAATGTTAGTGGCATAGAAATAAATCAGGCAGGCTTTCACTTCTAGAATTAACTTGTCACGCCCCAGAGAGAAGCAAAGTTTTGTATTTCTGCAGGATTCAAAAGACTATTACACCAAACAATGAATAAACTGGCGATCGGTCAAGTTGAGGTTTGCTTTCAAAAAAAACTTTTGTTACGATCCTAACGTAACCTCGACAATCAAGCAAACTTCTAAAAGTTAATTTTAACAGCAAAACAACCAATTTGGTAGCAAAAGAGAAAGGATTATACAGTGATGGGCACGGTGGCACTACTGCTTCGAGAGAGGCAGCTCCGCTGTTTATCTTTGAGGTCACTAGGGAAAGGCGGCGGGGTCATTTCATTATAATTCATCCAGGCCATGGAACCATAGATTTTAATTTTTTTATTTTAAGATATGTTGTTCCACTCCTTGAGCTGAGCAAAACGACACCAATATGATAAAAATCGACCCACTGGTTTGGGTTCTACAAGCGATTTTATCCTCAATTACTAGGTGGCGTTCGGGGGAGGTGAGCACCAATAAATTGGCTGCAGCTTGAAAACCCCAACTCCTATTTTGATAAAAATGGTGTCTACCTCCACGTTTTCAGGTATGGCCTTTCTGATTAAAGCATTTAAATTTAGCTGCAACCAATACTTTTTGAGATATAAGCAGTTTGGGGTACCTGACTTTGTGCCCCATTTTCACTATGAGGGCAAGCAAATATCCCCATCATGACAAGTTACTTTGGCTAATAAAGGTCCCCCCAAGTTGACCGAAACAATCAGTTTGTTTACAATCCTAATCCTGCAAAGAGACTGACTGTAACAAACCAACCATACCAAAAATTTTAGAGATTTTGATTAAAGCATTTTGAAAAGAATCTTACGGTTATAATATGTAGAGTATGGACTATTTTGACAACATTTTTAAAAGATTTAGCCTACACAGCATACAGCTGCATAACAAATACAAAATAAAGCAATCTAATAGCAATATATACTAGTTTAAATCTAATTTTTGAAGTACATTACCCCATTCATTTGTCTTACACTTTTTTAGAAGGTTTGTTAATGGTGCCACAACACTTATTAACTATAGATACTAGTGGACCAAGTATAATCAATGTGGTTTAAAGCTAAATTAGTTCACAGAAAGAATCTTTGAAATAGAATAACAAAATAATGTAAATATTCTCAAAAAGCTAAGATGCCAAAGCACCAATAAATGTTCAATGTAGTCAGTGCTCAATCTGTTCATGCACCTAATCTTTTACCATTCTAAGTTTTTTTTGATATAATGCGTATCAATGACTCATAATAATTTGGAATCCATCCATTTTATTTTTTTACTCATCTTTGTGATGTTACAGGTGTACTTTAGTTTTTATTTTTATCATATACTTTTGTACTATGTCTTTGAATGCATACTCTGTTGGGACATTGACAAAACGATAGCAACAATTGTCACAAAAAATCATTTACCAAAAAACTTGGCTTAATTTTCATGAAAATTTGACTGAAAGTGTAAAAGAGTGTTTGCTCTGGCGATCAAATTTGCAAAGATTGGATGCTTCTCAAAATTCAAATCTGACTGTGTGTCATCATCATAAACTACTTTTTCTTTCAAAGTTTACACTAAAGCAAATGCCATGTTGTGATTTATTTGGACTGCATGAATCTGGATCCAAAGCAAAAGGTGTAGCTATCATCAGTTTAGAAGCAGCCAAAAATTTGAAAAATAAATATTCTGCAGTGAAGCCAGTGCTGAAATTATGTCCTAATAGTTTCAAACATTCAATTTGTAATTTCAGCGATAGTTCAGAGAGTGAGAATGAAGCAGCTTCTGTTTTGATGACTAAAGAAATAGCATCACACAGCAAGTCGAACCTAACTTCTGTTTTGGATGTAGTGGGAGGTTCTCTTTTGAAGTTGCATGGTTTGGATGGAAGGAAAAAAGTGAATGCTTGCTAGAGAAAAATCGAAACTGTCACAAAGCAATTGATAGCAGATCTGAGTGTGGCTTCTAATCTGGATCAAAGTTTTCTTATGGATGACGAAGAAGAACCTTTGGAAGTTGAACGTGCTAGACAAGATTGTGAATGTAGTATTAGGTGTTGTAGTTTTGCATAACCGCTCATGTGTAATGACGTCATGTGATTTATTGCGCAACGTATCTGATCGCTGCTCTTTTCGTCATTCTAATGGAACCACGCTGGAGTAAACAGTCATCGTGTGTTATTTGATTTAACGCGACATGGTGTCAGAAGTGTTTTGAATGTTAAGAAGCATGAAGATCAGTGTGAGCGTATTTACTGTATACCTACTGTAGAAGATAGGTATGTCGTTTTCTATTCAAGCGCTAGATCCGTTTAATTTTAACTGTCCAGAACAATGGCAGAACTGGATTAGAAGATTTGAGCGTTATTGTCTTGCTTCTAAACTTTGTGATGAGGATGAGAAAAATCAAGAAAACACGCTTATGTACCTGCTTGGAGACAAAGCGGACAATATTTTGTCGTCGTTTCAACTAACTGTCGAGCAAGCTGCGAACTACAATAGTAAGTTTGATCGCCATTTTGCGATTCGAAAAAACGTCATCTATGAGCGAGCAGTATTCAACAAGAGTTCAACTTCCTAATGAGCCCGTAAAAGATTTCATTTTGGCATTACACTGCCTAGTTGAACACTGCAATTTCGGAGCTCTAACTGCCAAGTTGAACACTGCAATTTCGGAGCTCTAAAAGAAGAGATGATACGAGATCGCTTAGTGGTTGGATTAGCAGACGTGGCCTTATCGGAGCACTTGCAAATGGACCCAGATTTAATGCTGCAAAAATCAGTCGAAAAAGCAAGAAACTCAGAGCTCGTAAAAAAGCAGCAAGGTACAATACGAAACGCTGATAAAAACATTCACATCGAAGCCGTCGGAGAAAAAAGGAAGATCTGCCATCACAAAAAGGAAATTCAACAAGGTTGCTCTTGGTGTGGTAGCACTACTGCCCATGATAGAAGCAAATGCCCAGCTAGCACGAGTAAGTGCCATAAATGCAGTAAATTAGGCCATTTCAAAAAAGTTTGCCGTAGTCGCGGAGTAAAAGCCGTTGAACTTGATAACGGTGACTATGTTCCCAGTTCCTCTCAACAGAGTGGCCATTTTTTGGGCACTGTATCAAGCAATTTTAATAGCACCAAGCCGATGATCGACGTTTTAGTCAATGGGGTCAACGTTAAATTCAGAGTCGACACCGGGGCAGACGTCACAGTAATACTAAACGACGTCTTCAAGTTTTTTACACATGTAAAACTTTTGCTATCGCCACAAATTTTGACTGGCCCGGAGAGTAACTGTTTAAATGTTTCCAGAAAATTCAACGCCAAATTAAAAACGGAAGATTACTGTGCTGATCAAGACATTTATATTGTGAAAGAACTCACCCAATCTTTGTTAGGTTGGCCAGCAATCTGTGCATTACATGTTTTTGCTAATATAAATGCGATTTTTGAAAGTGCAGAATTTAAAATTAAAATTTAAAATCTATGTATTTAAAATGTATTTAAAATCTATGCCTCCACGCATTTAATATCTATGTTTGCTAAATTTGGTATTCCTGAAGAATTTGTATCAGATGGTGGTCCTCAGTTTTCTTCATTTACTTTTCGTAATTTTGCTAAGTGCTATGGTTTTCGCCACACATTTAGCAGTCCTAGATATCCTCAAAACAATGGTGAAGCTGAACAAGCTGTTCAGACCATCAAAAGTTTATTGAAAAAGTCTGACGATCCTTATCTGGCTTTGCTAGCGTATTGTACTTCTCCACTTAAATCTGGTTATAGTCCTGCTAAATTGCTTATGGGTAGATCGTTGCGTAGTACTGTGCCTAATTTGCCTGCTACACTTGAACCTAAATGGTCATTTCTGCATGACTTTCGAAAAAAAGAGAAACGGATTAAATCACGTGAAAAGTTGAATTTTGATAAGCGCCATAATGTTCGTAATTTGCCGTCTTTGAAAAATGACTCGTGTGTTTATATTGATGATGGTTATGATGACGATTTACAAGGTAGCATAGTTGGGCCTTCTAAACAACCATGATCCTATGTTGTTGATATTTCTGGCCGTAGTCCTGTTGTGCGTAATCGTAAATTTTTGAAACCGTGTATTGAAAATGAAGGTGAACAATCAACAGAAAATCTTAAGCCTGACAATTGTAATGTTCGTGAAATGACTGATAATGACAATGGTGTTTCTAATCGCTATGTCACTCGTTCAGGCAGAATTTCAAAACCACCTGACCGTTTGCAATGTGATAAGTTTTCATGCAACTCTGTTATTGTTTCTCGACCTCCTTCATAACTTCAAGGGGGGATGTAGTATTAGGTGTTGTAGTTTTGCATAACTGCTCATGTGTAAAGACGTCATGTGATTTATTGTGCAACGTATCTGATCGCTGCTCTTTTCGTCATTCTAATGGAACCACGCTGGAGTAAACAGTCATCTTGTGTTATTTGATTTAACGCGACAGTGAAGACTACAATTCCATGTTGAATGCTCTAAAATCAAAATTTTTTAAAACAATCATATCCTATGACAAAAAAATCCAAATTTTAACTGTTTTGCCAGAAAGTTGGAGCAGAACTAAAGTTGTTAATTTTTTTGTTAACGAATATTGCTCTGACTATGCAGCATGAAAAGTGATAGAAGTCAGAAAGAATCATGGAATTTTGGGAAAATCTGAGCGAAAAAAAAGAATTGGTATCACTGATGAAGTAAAGCAGATGGTAAGAGACATTTATGAAAATGACTAAGTTTCAAGAATCATGTCAGGAACCAAAGACAAAGTTAGTTTGGGGAATAAAGTTTATGCTTAAAAGCGTTTGCTTTTATGCACAGTAAAAGAACTCTACAATCATTTCGTGAGTAAATATTCTGAAGCCAAAATCAAGTTTACTTCTTTTTACAGTTTAAAACCAAAATGGTGCATTCAATCTGGAAAAAGTGGAACTCATTCAGTGTGTGTTTGTGCTATCCACCAAAATGTCGTTTTGCTGTGTGATGCTATTGACAAAAAGCACAACGAATTGTTACAACATCTGGTTTGTGACACTGAAAATAAAATCTGCATGGTACACAGATGCCAAAACGGCTTGCTCAACAAACTTATGGAAATGTTTTCTGAGATGGATGATGAGGAACCAATTCACTTTCAATAATGGCAGTCCACTGATCGAATACAAATCATGACCCTTTCCCTGCCAAGATACGAGTTTTTACAGCTTCTTGCTGAAAAATTGGATCATCTTTCTGCACACTCATACATCGCAAAAGCTCAAGCTGCTTATCTGATACATTGCAAGAAAACTTTGAAACAAATGAATATCTAATTTTGGCTGATTTTGCTGAAAATTAACACTTTATTGTTCAAGATGAAATTCAAAGTTGTCATTGGTCTAAGGAATCATGCACATTGCATCTGGTAGTCATCTACATAGCATCCAATAACACTTGCTAAGTTTTTCTTACTGTTTTATTTCGGATGATCTGGAACATGATACAGCTTTCAAATATTATCTTCAGTCAGTTTTGTGCAATAATACTTGCTAAGTTTTTCTTACTGTTTTATTTCGGATGATCTGGAACATGATACAGCTTTCGTATATGATCTTCAGGCAGTACTAAGTGAAAATATCAAAGTCAGTTTTCCTCATTTAAATCACATTGAATATTTTTCTGATGGGTGTGCAGCCCAATACAAAAACTTCAAAAATCTTCTCATTCTTTCATTTCATCGTTCTGATTTTGGGCTTGAAGCTTGTTGGTCATTTTTTGCAACAAGCCATGGGAAGTCTCCTTGCGATGGCATTGGTGGTGTGGTAAAGAGAAAACTAGCTAATGCAAGTTTAGGCAGACCGCAAAATAATCAAATTTTAACGAAAGATGCATTTTTGTATTGTCGTGAAAACATTACTGGGATCACATTTTTTTATGCTCATGCTCATGAAGTGCAAACAGTGAGAAATGATCTCAAACACAGGTTTGAAAAAGGAAGCACTGTACCAGGAACCAGAAGCTTCCATTGATTTTCATCTCAATCTGTTGGCTCAATCAGCTACAAAAGAATATCAAACGATTTTTCTCTCTCTGGAACTCATAACTTTTTTGAAGCTCCTGTAAAGTTTTCTGCTAATGATAAAAAAGTGATGTCTTATATTGCTTGTGTCTATGACGAGAAGTGGTGGGTTGGTCTTGTGGAAGAAGTAGACAAAGACAACAATGACATCTATGTCAATTTTATGCATCCATTTGGACCTTCAAAAACATTTTTCTGGCATGCAAGAGAAGATAAATGCCATGTAGCTCTTTCAAGCATCTGCATGATTTTGAGCATTCCTACAACCACAACTGGTAGATCTTATAGCTTTGCACCAAAAGACCTGGAAGATATTCAAAAGCGTTACACTGAACTACAAAGACAGTGAACATAGGCCGAAAGATAATTCAAATCTCCTCATTGTTGGGTCTGATTGTTGTCTTCTTTCTTGTTTAGCCACTTTTATTCCTAATCATTTGCTCATAGCATAATTTTTAAACTTGAACAATTACGTAGTTTTCTATCAAAAACATATAACAAGAAACAACATTGACACTTTTAAAATCTCTTACTAATTTTACGAAGTTTTTATCTCAAACAAATTTTCTAATTACCTCATTATCAGTAACTGCATGATGCTCAATTTACTGTATATACCAGTAAATATTATTTCTTCTAACAGATGACTAATTGGTTGAACATCAATATCATTGCTTTCAAGTTTATTTTAATGCAATTTTACCTTGTCGATGGCTTTATTAATTGAAATAAGCAATGTTTTGAATCTTTTGACGCAAAAGCTGTAAAGCTTGAGAACTGTGTTCCCTCTAACTTTATGGCTAGTCGGCGAGTGCCCAAATTTTCTTTAAACAATTGTGCCCAAAGCCCTAAAAAGACTTTTATGTGCCCTAAATTTCGTACCAATCCAGTAGTAATGTATACCAAATGTCATATTTCCACATATTGGTCAAATTTTCTAACGCTATGTTTACTGTATTGCCAAAAATATTTGCCCTTGCGCCAATAAATCGCCGATTTGCTAAAAAAATCGGCTTGGTGGGGACACTGCTTGAGAGGTTGGCAACTCTTTTAATCTGCTCATTTTCTAAATGGTTATCCAGCAAAGACCTAAAAAGAGAATTCTGCGATCACTATTTGAATTAATGTCTTTGTTAAATTGTACCGCTATGTTGTAGTGTTACACCAGTGATTCTTATTCTTGCTTGAGTAGATTGTTAAGCCTATAAGACTCATGCTTCTAAGCCCAATCTACGATATGCTTTCACAATCAGTGTGGTTCTATGACCAAGTTTTATATATACACTGTATACTCTTGTCATATTATCGTGAAAGTTTGATTTCCATGCGATTTTTTAAATGTCTGTGTTGTCATTAGTATCAGTACTAAGCTATTTGTTTATTTGTACTTGAATCTGTGAATTTCAAAATGCTGAGGCGTGTTGACTCTAAAATTTTGCAAAGTTTCATTCAATCTTGTTTTATTTCTAAGACAATTCAGCATATTTTTTGAGAACTTTACAAAACAATATTTATACTTTAAAAATTATGAAACTTATGACAAAATCGTCTTTTTGTCTGCTGAGAATAACATAGCAAAGTGCGCAGTGAACATGTTTGTCTCTACTTGAATGATTCAAGATGTTCTTTGTTGCAGAGTAGCCATGTAGTAATTAGGCTGTACAAACAGCAGCAGACATAAGACTGATTAATTGCTAATTTAATAATTACTTTACAGTAATTCGTTGCCAAACTATTACTATTTTAGTTTTGATTCATTCGCATGTTATTAAATAAGGGTCGATAGAAGTGTTCTAAATTTGTTTTTATAACGGAGTCTGGTATTTATATAAACTTGTCTTTCAAAAATCCTCATTTTTACCTACAATAATGTTGAGCAATGTTTGAGTATTAACCAATAGATAGGATGTGTTCTTCCATTATGCATATACTTATAACATTTTTATGCGCTTTTCAGATCAATAGGATCTACTTGTGAATGCACCGAGTAGGTAGTTGGTTTAAGAAGTTATCATAGATATTGATACAATAACAAAGCGGCGATAATGAAATAGATGTGCACTGAAACTGATGTGGAACACAGACATTTAACAATTTTTCAAATAACTGAACAGTCAATTGCTAAATAACCACGAATTTTGCTTTCAATCAAGTAAAAAACACAATCTATTGTATAGCTCTGCCACAAAAGAATCAAAGTACAACTTTTCTATCGCTTTTAGAGCAAGTTTTTATCAAATGTTCCGAGAGCTAATTGCCTTTTCTTCTTATCTAACTTCTCTTTGAACTTGTCAGTTAAGTATGTAATTTCTGAAGTTTTACAACTCAAAAATGACTTTTTAATTTATGCAAGTTAAAGTCATAGCAGTGGCTATACATACTTCATAGTATAGTATGCCATGGCACACAGTTTGGATAGGCCCAATCTATTGCACAAAGTTGCCAAGATTACATATTTCATGCAAAGGTAAGTATTTAGTACTCCACAGGATTACGATTGTAAAGGAATTTACAGTAATAATCAACATGGGGAAATCTTTCTTCACAAAAGTAACTTGTCATAATGGGGATATTTGCTTGCCCTCATAGTGAAAATGGGGCACAAAGTCAGGTACCCCAAACTGCCTATATCTCAAAAAGTATTGATTGCAGCTAAATTTAAATGCTTTAATCAGAAAGGCCATACCCAAAAACATGGAGGTAGACACCATTTTTATCAAAATAGGAGTTGGGGTTTCCAAGCTACAGCCAATTTATTGGTGCTCACCTCCCCCAAACGCCACCTAGTGATTGAGTATAAAACCACTTGTAGAACCCAAACCACAGGGTCGATTTTTATCATATTGGTGTCGTTTTGCTCAGCTCAAGAAGTGGAACAACATATCTTAAAATAAAAAAAAATTAAAATCTATGGTTCCATGGCCTGGATGAATTATAATGAAATGACCTGGCGCTATTTTAGCCGAGTAGTATCAGCGCTTTAGCGCCCCCTTGAAAGTGAAAAATCTGCCGTTGCTACTAATTAACTCAATAACTCTGACAAAAACTGTTCACGATCCTGCAAATTTATTTTGAATTCATACTTTCATGTTTAGAAAACAAGACAAAACAATTTGTTTGCAAAAGTAAGTACCTAATGCAGAATGGCAGTTGGTGCTCCGAAACTATTCGAAACTGAAGCTATTCAAATTCGAAACTATTCAAACCTGAAGTGCAAGTGTTTCACATTACTGAAAATACAATAGCTATAGTCCGATAAATTACTGTCAACTTACAAGCAACTAAGACGATTATCCGCTATGATCACCTAATTAAAAAAGTAGGCATTTAGTGGAAAAACGATTTGTTTGCCATGTGGTTAAAGACTATACAGATGACAGAACAGTTTGCAAACTGCAAGCTGGACAGCAGCAATATCAATGCCAATGCATGCAAGGTCTGTTTGAAAACTTTAAGATTTTGTATGCAGCGCGACTTATGCATACCAATGTCACTTCGCGGTCGTCCTTCCGCATTATTCGGAATTTATACTTGCGTTGTTTTGCGTTTACTCTTTATTTTGTGTGTACTTTGTGCCGTAAAAAATAAATTTACCTTACCAAGAAAAGCACTGTTTTGCAATGAAGTGCAAGCATTCACGCGTACAGAAACGAAATTTCAGCTTCCTATTACTATTACACAACTTTTAACAAGTTTTCACGTAATAGCAGTTGCGCATCTCCCGTCGTGTTGTTACTTTCTTTTAGGGCTTCTTTTGGCTTTTTTTACATTACGTTAGTTTGGCTTGATTGTTGAGTGAAATTAAAATGAGTTTGGAGCAATAAATATCTCGTTTATTTAGAAAAACTTCAACAGAGGCTCAAACCTTGCTCAACCAAGTTTATAGGGATAATGCAATGTCAAGAGCTTACTTTGAACCACTGTTACGAGTTTTTGCAAGGCAAATAAGAAATTAATTGCTCCAAAGTCATTTAAATTTCATTCAACAAACAAGGCAAAATAACAATTTCCACACAACAGTAGATACACAAGTGCTCTTACGCAAAAACTTTTAACAAACTAGATGGGAGTTTGCCAGCAAACCCAGTGAACGACCGACGCACAGCTAATGCTGTGATGCTCAAAAGTACTTTTTGTCTACCGTAACATCAGCAATTATTCAAAAATATCTGATTATGGAACCTCCAGAAAAGTAGAGTCAAAATATTTGTCAGTTAAAGGTGGTGAATCATCCAGTCAATTACGGTGGTTTACAATAGCTAAAATTGAATTATAATTTTTGATATTTTTTGTTTTGATTTTGGGGCAGCGGTTGCAAAGGTATTCAACAAACACAAAAACATATCCCCTGACAAAAAGTTTTTGGAAACTCTGAGTTTTGTTCTTGCCACCAAAACTGCAGTAGGCCTAATAGTTTAGAAAACTGTGGTTTTGGCAGGAAGAACAATACTCAGAGTTTCCAAAAACTTTTTGTCAGGGGATAATATTTCGTGTTTGTTGAATATCTATGCAACCGCTGCCCCAAAATCAAAACAAAAAATATCAAAAATTATAATTCGATTTTAGCTATTGTAAACCACCGGAATTGGCTGGATGATTCACCGCCTTGAAATATCTCCTGGGGGGACATGACAGAACATACTAGCGAGCTCATAAAGGCCATTCTCGCTTGCTAAAAAGCACTAACGAACAAAAACTCTTTGTAGACAAACTGCAATTTCTGAGCCGTCTCGCCCAACACGCGTTAAAACAGTTCGCTTGAATTTCTTTGCGAGATGTTTGTTACTTGCGTTAGTACATAATAAATATCTCATTGTGACGTCAGATGCCTTTCTACTTCAAAATAATGCGTTCAAGCATACTGTATGTACTACATTGTTATGGAAAAAGATACCATAACCTACGCATTATTACTCTATGCAAGCAAATTCCTCAACTGATGATAATTAGTAAATGAACGACAGAATTTAATTATATTTTTGGATCAATGTGAAATAAGAACAACTTTTTCCATACTATAATTTCTTTAAACGACGTAAAGCACCCTTGAGGTTGTTGGTGGGTAAACTCATATGTTAACAATAACTCTTTAGGTTTCAAAATTTTTCAAAAGTGAGCAAGTCGAAGTACACTCTTCCTTTTTAGAACCGATAAATCTTGAGTTGAGACTGGCTGTTTTTAATTTTTTGCCAATATTCTGTCTCATTTGTTCTTGATTTTGTAAAAATATTGAGAGCATCGATGTAATTTTAGCGGGCATGTTTGAAACACTTTTTAATTCTTATTGCTCTGTCTGCTTAAGTGAAGGCTTTTTGCTTGCTTTTGCAGCATCGTAAAATTGCAAAAGCAAAAAAAGCAAGCTTTTTTCAAGTTGAACAGCTGTCAAAAAAAATTCTCAATTTCTTGCGCAGAGTAGCATAGCCTTATAATGTTGAATAGTTGTAATTTTGCTTGCAAACACAAGAAAATCACTGAAATT
This sequence comes from Trididemnum nubilum, assembly GCA_963965965.1. Lineage (NCBI taxonomy): Eukaryota > Metazoa > Chordata > Ascidiacea > Aplousobranchia > Didemnidae > Trididemnum > Trididemnum nubilum. The sequence goes on along the minus strand of OZ014481.1, from coordinate 26,965,487 downwards.
TTATTGCTTTAAATCAGCACAAATTTTAGTTTCTTGGATTAGTTTGAATTTTTTTTTGCTTGCTTTTGGTTTATTTTGCTGCCGAGGCTGGCAGTGTTTTTAATTTGTTCTTAAATTTTGAGCAAAAATGAGCCTTGTGTTTTAGAAAATCATTCTTATAAAAGGAGTATATTGCAATTTTTGTCAACTGGCACTACTTAACATTTTTTTATCAGTCGAAACAACAAGTGGTTCTCAATGCAATTCGCTTTTTTTTACCATTTTTGATAGCAAACATGACGATGATTTTAATTAATTTTCAGCAAAAATTTGCTTTGGTTAGAAGTTTTCAACATTTTGCCATTAAATTTCTGAACCAAAAAAATTTCTCGCACGCTTAAAGAGTGCTTCAAGATCCTCTTTAAGTTGGCGAGAAAAATGTGACTTTTTTTTTACTCGAACTGCTTTTTGCAATTGCTCAAAGCAAGTTAGCGAGAAAGAATGACGTAACGGATTTTGCGAGGTTTTACATACACAGGCAAAAATGACCTCTTACGTTTAGCGAGTATTTTGTTCGGTAGCGCCTCTTAAAAAAACTTGTTAATTAAAGCGAACAAGGAAATTTCTGTCATGCGGACCCTGATATCATAAAACACTGGCACCCTAGCTTGGGCGATTCAAAAAATTGATTTTTGGGGGTCCATTTGGGGGATCCCCTGGGGGTGACACCCCCAAACTATGTCAAAATATTTGTCAGTTAAATCTCTGCTGATATCATTAAACACTGGCACCCAAAGCAGAGCCGTAGAAAAAATTGATTTTTAAGGGGTCCATTCCTGGGGGGGTGGCACCCCAAACTATGTCAAAATATTTGTCTGTTAAATATCTGCTGATATCAAAACAGACTGACACCCTAAGTTGAGCCGTTCAAAAAATTGATTTTTGGGGGGTCTATTTGGGGGAGTCTCTGGGGGGTGGCACCCCCAAACTATGTCAAAATATTTGTCTGTTAAATAGCTGCTGATATCAAAACAGACTAGCACCCTAAGTTGAGCCATTCAAAAAATTGATTTTTGTGGGGTCTATTTAGGGGGTCCCAGGGGGTGGCACCTCCAAACCACGTCAAAATATTTGTCGGGAAAATATCTACTGATATCAAAATAGACTGGCACCCTAAGTTGAGCCATTCAAAAAATTGATTTTTGGGGGGTCTATTTGGGGGTCCCTGGGGGTTGGCACCCTCAAACTATGTCAAAATATTTGTCTGTTAAATATCTACTGATATCAGAAAAAGTAGCACTCTAGCTTCAGCCGTTCAAAAAATTAATTTTTTGGGGCCCCATTTTGGGGGGTTCCCGGTGGAGTAGCCAAAAAAAATTTCGGGAGAAAAAATTGCGTTTGCAGCTCAACAACTTTACACAAAAATTAGATTTCGATGTGTTTGTGGTTTAGGAGAAGATGAGCATACAAAAATTAGGAAGAAAAAAAACGAAAAAAAAACAAATGAACTTCATCGTGGCCAAAAGTGGGTTGGTTGGGATGAAAGGGTATCTAAAGACATACAACCATACGAAATATTTTTTGACTGAAACCGCTTTTTACGCCAAACTTGCAGGGCAGTTTTCAGGCTCTAAAACTAAAGTCACGTGATCTATTGCCTCGAAAATTGGTACAAACATAAAACTCCTTAATCTCAAACTGCTGTCAAAATTTCATGTACCTAGACCTAACCGTTCTCGAGTTATAAGCAAAAGTCTGAAATCTCGCACTCGTTATTTGGAAAATGGCCAAGTAAAAACAAAGGAACACACGACGCGAGCGTCGGTCGTTCGAATTATGTAATAGCTACTTCGTTCGAAACCTAATATTTCGTTTTTTTACACGTAAATGCTTGAAGGTTCTTGCAAAAGCACTTTTCCTCTCTAACTCATGCACAAGTCGTGCAGCATAAGAAGTCTCAATACTTTTCAGACAGACATCGTAGTTAGAGGTTTTGGATGCAATTTAAAAAAAGGATAAAATCGTGCAGTTTTGAGACCTGCCAAAATGTTAAGGTTAAATTCAATCACGATGCAGTCCCTAGCATGCTTAGCGTTTGAAAGCAATTCTACATTAAAATGTAAACTAATCAGTTTGGATCATTATTTTGATTCAATGTATAACTATGGTATTGGTACAGCATTTGATTTAATGTCGATATCATCGTACTACCTAATCATTTCAAATAATGAAGAAATTTTTAATTGACCAGAGTGACAAAGAAATTAGAAATTTCGGAAACGCTCAAACAAAAATGAATCCCTAATGAAAAGAATATAAACAAAAGTAGCGGCAGCGCCCGCTGCTTTGCATGCAAGTAGCGGAGTTACTTTTTTTTTGTCAAAGAGTAGCGGTTACCCAGCACTAGAAACATGCGAACTTCAGTCTCTATAACACCTCCAAAACGGCAAGACATGAGCTCATGATAACATAATTAAAAGCTTAATTACACAAAACCGTTTTCTTTAAGTGATATGACATGGATTTTTGAAATGGTGGCAAAAAATTCCATGTTCACCATTTCGTCAACCCATCTTCGACATAAGGGCACTGAGACGTAAATCTGCACTAACATTTTCGTGTTTCGGAGAATAATTAGGTAATTAAAGCAATGAAGTCGGTCAATTTTTTTAATGACTCACACAAATAAAAATTTCAAAAAAAACAAAACAAAAACGATAGATTTCTCTGAACTCTGGATAATGACTCATGACTGTATCAGTTCCCGACACGTGCATAGGATTAGGAAAAGCCTTTGCTTCGCAGCAGAACAAAAGACTAATTACACTACGCCACAAAAAAATGTCACATTTCGGGAACATGAATCAGACTAACTTTTCTGGGAGTAATTTACAATGCTGAATCCAAATCTGCTCTTGGTTTTGCTCTATCAAGTCAGGGTCTTGAGTAATTTGCAATCGTGGTTTTGAAATACTACCCAGTAAGTTTGAAAGAATATCTGGTTTATTTTGGGTTAGATCACGTATTTTTTAGCTGCAGTAGGTTATGTCACGCAAGCACATCATTCTTTCGTTCACTATAATATGGCATGCCCAAACTGCTGGCATGATAAAGTCAGCTAAATTTGAATATATAGATTTTGTGACATACTTGAGTGATATGGTTATAGCGTGATAGGCCTATATACAGTAGTGTTATGCAAGGCACTTTTCAAGTTTTTACCACAACAGCACCAGACCAAGCCTACTAGCAAAAATAACACTCCACTACGTACCACAAACAAGAAAATATTCAGGAAATACATTAACGTATTTCTAAATTCTACTCAAGCACGAAGTAATTGTTAACCAAAAGAACGGTGGGATTGGACAGATTACCGGTAAGCTACAGGTAGTTGGAAGCATGTGCTGCATTGCAAGAATAGGTAAGAACTATTGCAATTGTTGGATATTCGGTTTAGTAGATAATAGTACTGTCGAGAAAAAGTGCATTTAAATTGAAAGATATTAATACGCACACTCAAAGTTTGCTTGCTGAAACCAAGACTTACGCCCACCTACTGGGGTATAAGGGTAGTTGGACTAGGCATAAGAAGTGGTTCAATAGACTGATTTTGATTGGGGTATTTGTTTTACAGCATTTTTAACTTTAGTTACCGGTAATACAAATGAGTAACGTAAATGCAAGAATGATGCGAACACTTTTTGTAACATTCGTCGAAAATTTACTTCTCAGGATCTTCAAGCAACCATAACTCAGATACGAAAACATGCTTACAAACTATACTTTGGTATAAACTTGGGAGACCAAGACAAATCATGGGCGCCTCAAGTCAGCTGCTCCTCTTGCTATACTGCCCTGACACAACGGATGAATGGAAAAAAGAAAAAGATGGCGTTCTGCGTTCCAATGGTCTAGCATGAGTAAAATGACCATTTCACAGACTGTTATTTCTGCATGACAAAGATATCAGAAAAAGACACGATCTCAAGTAAAATATCCCAATTGCCTTTCAGCCATAAAACCTGTTCCTCCCAAATTTGAATATTCTGTACCATAACCTCCATCTGAAGGTGCACTAGATTTGGAGTCTGAATGCAGTACAGATGCAGCCACAAGCAGTGCTTCTGAAACTGATTTTCATTTTGAAGGACCAACTGAAGAAATTGCAGAAGCCCCTCATTTGATGTCTCAAGAGGAACTGCAAGATCTAGCCTGAGATTTATGTTTATCAAAAGAAAAATCGGAATTGCTAGGGTCTCGACTGAAACAATTGGACTTGTTGCAAAAAGGTGCAAACACTACGATTTTTAGGAAAAGGCATATTTTTGTTTAGAGGATGAAAGTTGTTTCTGCAAGGATATTAGTGGTGTAGAGCTTTTATTCGATCAGGAATACAAGGCAGATGAATAGAGACTTTTTATTGACTCAAACAAAACAAGTTTAAAGGCAATTTTGCTTCACAATGGAAATCAAAAGCCATCAGTTCCAGTGGAAGTCAAAACAGTGGAAATACAACCGAAACTTATCATGCAATGAAGAAATCGTTAATGTGCATTTGTTTCGACAATCATAAATGGCACATCTGCGTCGACCTGAAAGTTGTTGGCCTTTTGCTCAGTTTGCAGTTGGGATGTACTAAGTATATGTGTTTCCAATGTTTGTGGGACAGCCAGGCAGACAAACAGCATTACAGTACCAAAAAATGGCCTAGCTGCACAAATTTCAACCAAGCAAATTTAATGTTCAGCATATTTCATTAGTTGAAACCAGCTAAGAGCTTTTGCCTCCACTTCATATAAAGCTGGGACTGTTTAAAAATTTTGTGAAAGCCATGGATATAGAAGGTGAAGGATTCAACTAGGTATATTTGCAAAAAGTTTCCACACAAATCTGAAGCAAAGTTGAAGCAAAGCATATTTGTAGGATCAGAAATACAAAGTTGGTGAAACATGAAGAACTGAATGCAAAACTAAATGCGAAAGAACTTGTGCATAGGAAGCTTTCAAATTGGTAGTGCAGAATTTTTTGGGTAAGCACAAAGCGACTAACTGCAAAGAAATTATCAACAAAATGTTAAATGCCTATCAAGTAATGGGTGCTCGAATGTCGCTAAAGATGCACTTTTTGCATTCGCACTTGGGTTTTTTCTGGAAAACATTCTCATGTCAGCGAAGAGCACGGTGAGCGGTTTCACCAAAACACTAAAATAATCGAAGATCGATACCAGGGAAATGTCAGCTCTGCTATGATGGCAGATTTTTGCTGGTCTCTTCAATTAGATTGTGGCAAAACTTATCACATAAAGCGTCCGCAACATTTCCAGAGACACTCAAATGCAACTGTCAGACATTGACCCTATAGACAGCTTTTATTGATTTTTAAACAATTTTTAGACCCGTAATTTTCCCGAAACGTATTCTTAATTTATTTGTGCATTTCATCTTTTAACTACCGGTAAATGGATCCTTTGCTCATGACCTGTTATGCATGCACTGTTAAGCCAGTTGTTGGAGCAAGGACTCAACATCATTTGGTCAGAAGACCACATTCAACGTTAGACCAATAACCTGGCTATGTTCCATTGTTCAGACTAATGGGTGCAAGAAACAATAGCTATGAATTTGAGTGAATATCAGTTATTACCATGGCACTTGAAGATAAATTGACAACTTACAGGTACATCACAACACACCAAAAACATATGCTGCTCCATTGGCACAATACTCTCTTTGCATGTTATTTTGAACCCCCCCCCCAAAAAAAAAGATCACTCTAGTCACATAATTGCTAAATTTTTACACTTTTTCATTGAAAAATTGAATAATTAAAATGCAAACAACATGAAAATCTGACATGATAGAAAAACGATAGCAGATTTGGACTCAGTGCCAAAAACTTACCTCTAGAAAGCATAATTTAGTATGTTCTACAGAGATGTCAAATTTTTTTGTAACGCAGTGTTATTATTGCATGCTTAACAAACTAAGTGCAATTGTTAAATGATTGCGTGTGAAAACCATCGCTGAACTATTCAGCGTTTTTGTTTTTGATATTTTTTTGAAATTAAAATTTTAAAGCCCAGCTTGCTAGAATAAAATGCTCAAAACTTGACTTTCAAAAATCAAATAAAATTCTCATTAAAAAGTAATCAAGTTCGTTTCTTGAAATACATAATAATTTTCCGAAGTACTAAAACAGTGGTTCTTAAAGTGTGGGTCTTAAAAAATGGGTTGCACCAACGTGACTCAAATCCGTCAAAACGATTTTTTTCAAGATCAGAATTTTCAAAATCTGCACAATTTTTTTCTTTTCATTTATTAAGTCTATTACAATTATTGCATCATACACATTTAGTTGGGTTCATCTCAGTAACATAAGATTATTACATTATAAGAAGTTTTCCAAAATTTAGTGGCAGACCAGCTGCTGCAGGACTAACCGAAATTACTTCTTATAATAGTGGAGTAGTTTGAAACAATTTTGTAAAGTAGCACATTAAATTACAAGTATTATTGTTAAAAACTGGGTCAAAATACTGTGTGCTATAACTGGTTGCTGTGCCTTATCTGAATAAACAGCAGAGTGCTAACATTAAAAAAACATTTTTTCTACGTTTAAGGTGTAGGGTTGCGAGATAATCATAAAACTCAGATTTGGGTCGCACTCAAAAAAGTTTAAGAACCACTGTACTAAAATGATGGGGCAGATTGTAGATTTACGTCTCTGCATTCTTTTATGTCGGCTTTAGTCATCAACGGCATGCCTATTTTGTCACTGAAGCTTGTGTCACAAGATTATTATCTTATAAATGCTTTCGTCACAACCATGATTTCTTTGATGATGAAAACATGTGGGACTTTTCAAGAATACCATTAAAAAGCCTCATTTTAAAGCATTTTGTGTCTTGTCAATTTTATGAGCCAACTCAATATTTAAAATATGTGATCAGGTTTTCATGCAACGCTTTTTGCTATTAAAAGTCCATTTCCATGTTAACAATGTATGTCTGAGAAAGACGAGCATGAAAAACTTATACAACAGAACTTTTTTTGACAGAAACAAAAACGAACAGAAAAATAAATACTGATATTTCTTATCTGGATTAGTATCTAAGCTCATGCAGAAATTGTCAGCTATATTGTAAACAAGAGAAATGTAACCATTACAATGGGTACAAAATTTAGTTGTACAAAGCCTATGCCACATAATGCCAGACTGTGACTACTAGGTCAGATGTTTAAGTGAGGGATGATTAGGCACCGCCAACTATGCACCAGGAGTATTATGCACGGGGACTTTTAAGCACCAGAGCAAAAAATTTTTTTTTTTCAGAAAAAAGAATATTTTTTTCCACTGCATGTTGGCAAAGTTGTATTTCCTGACTCAGCCGCATGCAATCCGCATGCACAGGCACGAGTTGCTTGAGTAATCTTGGCACAAGCAGCAAGCCACATCAGGTTTTCATGGTTATTTCAAGTCTACATGCACCAAATAATACAGTACAAAGTTTTTCAGGAACTTGGAATTCATCTCCCAGCAGGTACTTATTAATGATTGTTACATCTTGTTTAAAATTTATTACAAACAATGTTTTTATTAATGGATATTTTTTGATTTAATCGTTACACCTTGATGTAAATAGCAGTAAAAACAATGTCATGTGTCCAGGTGCTTTGTTTGCCTGTTACAATATTGGAATGCTCATCTACCAGTAACTATGCGATTCAAATGGGCTAATTGTCTTTCTGAATCTTTTCTAGTTGTAAATGGTGAACAGCAAGGAGGTGTGCTTAGCCCATACCTATTTGCCATCTATTCTACAGTATACTGATGATCTGTTGGTCAAACTTAACAAACTTCAGGATGGATGTTGCATTGGAAATAATCTAACAAATCATACTCGATTTGCTGATGATTTATGGTGCTTGCCTGCCAAGACAAGTCAACTGACTGCAAACAAACTGACCGTGAAAAAACTGACCGCAAACCAACGGTTACCAGTGATCTCGTCACAAAGTGATTTCATCACAAAGTGAGGGTTTGGGCACGATGGCTCTGGGGATAGTAAAATATTTCTATGACCCCCTTATCAGCCAATTGGGGTCAGTTGGTTTGCGGTCAGTTGTCATGGACCCCTTGTCTGCTAGCCTTGATGGTTTGCAATCTATTGTTAATGCATGCTCTAAACTTGCTCTGGAGAATGATTTAGTTTCTAATGGCGAAAAAACCTTTTGGTGTAGTGTTTTTGTCAGGCAAATTTCAATTATTTGGTTGTCCGACTCATAACAAAATTAGGTTTGTCGTTGAATCATAACAAAATTAAGTTTATCGACTGTTAAATGTTTGGGGGTTTATGTGAGTAGTACATTGAATGATGATGACATCGCTAGATAAGTACGATGCATGTATTGCTGTGCAAATATGTTAAAATATTGATTTTATGGGTGTTACAGAATTGTCAAAAACAATTTATTTCCATCTTATTGTATTTCATTTTACTCAACTATGGTGTAAATATTTTTGAAGTGCGATGTATCCACTTCATTTAGCTTAAAATGATACTTACCATACTTTGCATTATCTTCCTCGATGGACCAGTACTTGTTTATCTCAAATTGAATGCTACATCAATATACTTGATGCTATTTTACGCAAAACTACATTTTTTTCATTCAACTTGTTCATCTTCCAACAATTTAATTAAATCTTCTCACAAGATCTTCCAACAATTTTATTAAATCTTCTCACAAGATCTTCCAACAATTTAATTAAATCTTTAATGACATCTGGCTGCTTTTATGAATCGAATTTTTAAGTCAATTAAAACAATTTGCTGTTTGCTTTTGTATAATTTTGAATTGCCTTTTGGTCATGCTGGTTGGCCTTTGTTTACATTGATTTTTATTTATTTATTTTTGTTGTTGTTTATTATGGAACTTGCTTCATGCTATTTATGCTTGCCGCTTGTGTCTGAAATTAACAAGAAATAATAATAATAATGATGTTAAGTTCTTGCAGTTAACTTCTTCATAATTGTATAAAGAAGTTTTGACGTTGTACAGGATTGTATACTGCTCCAAATTATTGTTTTATTTTTGAATAAGTTTTGTAGTGTGAGTCACATTAAACTTAAAAATTGTAATGATTAAACTTCAAAATATTCATTTAAGCATTGCTTTTACTATATTTACAATAAAGTGTGACGTTCACCAATAGGAATTTGATGGGAGATGAATCCTTAGCTCCTGAAAAATTTTGTACTGTATTGTTTGACACAGGTAGACTTAAAACAACCATAAAACGTCAAGCGGTTTGCTGCATGTGGTAAAGATCTTACTCACAACTCATGGCCATGTGCTGCAGAATTTCAAATCGCGAGCTGCAGCTTGCATCAAAAATAAAATTTTGCCAACATGCAGTAAAAAAAAGTAGTTTTTTTTTGGAAAACACTAACGTTTTTTTTTTTTAAATTTATTTCAAAAAAAAATGTTTTGAAAAAAAAACTTAAATGAAAAACAAGTTTTTTTCAAAAATTTTGTTTTGCTTTTGCGCAAGAAAGTTCTGGGGCCTAATAGTCCCAGTGACTAAATATCCATGCTTAATAGTTGTAGACAGCATAATAAGGCAGGTCGATTTTATATTTTTTCGAGAAATTTGCAGTGAATAATGTACTGATAGTTGAAAAATGCCGAAAAACTTACTTCCCTAAAATTTCAGCGATATTGATTAAGAAACTGCTTGCAGAAATGCATTTTTAATTTTTCTTCCTTTTAGAATTTTTTTTCATTACCGCTAGATGGCACGAGATGGCGAAGGTTAAGTTGTCATCATTTCATTCCCTAATAAGTCAACCATAAGCTTTTACGCGGTAAATGTTTATCGGAAAACATGTAATTCAAATTGAAGCAAAGAAAAGTGAGAAATATAAGCGTTAACAGATGGTATATTATGTAAAATTCAAATACAAAGTTTGAGTTAAGTTATCAATCACAGTTCAGGTAGCTCTTCGAAACAGCGTTGATAATAACCCTTAGACGAAAATGAGGGTCGCATATTTTGGCCAAGGACTTTGGCAACAATTGTTTTGTGACGACTTTCATGACCGTATGAGACATGGGAGGCTTCTGAAACAAACTTCACAGATCTCTCCACACTTTGTGAGTGGGAAGGAAGACTGGGAATATCCGGTTTCAAATCATTGTTAAGACATGATTTGATCTCCGTGTTTGAAAGTTCCAGTATGAGTGGCGGATTGGCGTTCTGAAGAGCATTCAGAGGTACCATTTCTTGCCACTTGTCCGCATTTTGGTTGATTGGTGGTATTTTCTTTGTTGCCTAGGCCGTGCTAAAAAATAATTACGTTATTGTAAAAAGTATAATTGATGCCAAAGGAGTTGTTTTGTTACACTATCACTTTACCATAGCATAAAATTAACGTTTATGAACAAATAAGTTTCTACTGTGATGTAAATGCGTGATATTCTTTTAAAGTTGAACACAATTATTTCAAACAGCAATCCAGTATATAATTAGTAGTTACCCACCCTTTTCAAGAAGCAAGAATAAGTTTTAGAGCAATGTTTGGTATTGTTGGCTCATCATCTTTGATCATCACGTATATTCGGTAAAAGACAAAAAGCGTTTCTTTGAATATTTTCGAGAGCGGTACGTTTGATATCTTCGAATGGAAGTTGCTTCATTCGTTGTATGCAGTCAAATAAAATTTTGGGCGATTCATGAAATTTAGAAGACTTTTTAATTTCGAACCATGTAGGAGCATAAACTTGTACAATAAAATACACCAATTGTTTTAAGGTTGGAGTTGGTTTTGTCTCCCGAGAATAGACGCATAGAATTCTGATCGTAAGAGTTAACCACCGCACAGATTTAAGGAGCCAATCTTCCGAGAAGCCCATTGGTCTTCAACTCTGCCCGATCCAATTCCCTTGCAGTACTCAAACAACAGTCTCTGATCAGAGCTCAAATCATTCAGTACTGCAGCAGAAATGTAGCCTTCTCCTATTGGGGTTTCAATCTTATTAAACGACACTTGGGGAAGTTCATGATTATTTTCTTTGCATTTTTGCTAAGTATTCCACTGAAGCTTCTTGGTGATGTTGTTCCTCCGTCTAGTTTTTTTTTTAATTGCTTTAAATGGAAGCTCGTTTTGGTGTAAAGCGCATCCAATCTTATGGAGTTTCCGATTCAGTAACTCTTCTAGCTTAACTACAAGACCTCCTTTTCATCCAGTATTGACAGACGTACTGTCTACCAATAACGCCTTCAGCGGGTCTCTACTTCCAAACTCTTCAATAACACTCAAAGTTTCGTTGGCTAAAACTTGACCAGTGGCCCCCACTACTGGTATTGTTCTGTGCGTCAAATATTCACCGAATGAAAATCCATTTTCATAAGTGAATGTCAAGTGATGCTCAGTCTTTTTGATTTTTTGAAAAACTGTGGAGCCATCATCTGATTGCACTTCCTCATAGGTCAAAGTATTTTTGTCTATTTACTGCCCACACCAAGGCAAATACAGTTGGATTTTTCAGCAGCTTGTAATTTGTCGCCAATCACTTTAATTTTTGCTTTGGCAAGATCAAGTTTTGCCTTATCCATTACAATGTGACAAAGATCGACTTCGGGTTTTAAAAGATGACTGATATCGTGTAACAATGCATTGCTTAGAGTTGCACCCAGTGATGAGGACCAATCGCCTCTGACAAGCTCCAGAGCGAAACATGGCAATTTTACGGTGTTGTGTTCGGATGTCGGTTTCGGTGTAGGCTCCCACACTCGCTCGTCCTACAGTATTAAAACATATTGATCTCTTGCTCGTATTAAAATAGTATTAAAACATATTGATATCTCTCTCGTATTACAATAATTTCAACAAAAAAATAATAAAAAATACTAACGTTATATTGCCCATTGAAATGCGAAACCGTATCAGGTAGGTTTTTGTTTAAACGTAGAATAAGCTCAGTAACAATAAACGAAACAAAATTTAATGTTTTTTTCAGTACTACGCAAAAAAATTTGAGTAAAGTCCCATTCGACTTACCTTGTGTATCGACGAACTTGAGCTACTGGAAATGATTTCCGAATATTCTAATTGTTTTGGCAAAATAGTTACCTCTTCGCAAGCACCTTGGTCGTGCTTTTGTAGCCTCTTTTCAGCAGTTAGTGCTTTTTTAGCTGCTGCCCGATCAATAGATGCCATTTGAAAGGTTTCCTTGGGTCCAATTTTTAATCTCTGGTCTCTTAAGTAAGCTCTTTCTTCAGGTGGAACTTTTGCGTTAGTCGCACAAATGCAAAGAAGGTGATCTTGAATGCAATTTGATGCTGTGCATTTAACTCGAACATCATTACATGGTACCATTTTCAACGAACAAGTGCATGCAGATATATCGAAAAGTTTGTCTAATTTATCATCCAAACTAGATTTTGCTCGTACCTTAGCAAGCTTGAGATTTATGTCTTTCACCAAATTTAGCAAATCTTTGACTTTTCTCTGAATAGCTTTATCAGAAATTAAAGGTAATCTGGGATTTACAGCTTGCCAAATAGAAATTAAATCCTCACTGATTCGCAATACAATACCCCATAGGTTTAATCAACTCCAACAACGCTCAGATGATAGTAATACTGAATTATTTGCTTATAGGTGCTGGGCTCGGTCTTTAAAAGATCGCATGGGCCACCTCCGTATCACTGTTTACTTTGCTTTCGCGTTAAACGTAGTTTTTCTTTCGGCATTTTTCACCATATATGTTGTATAAAAATAATTGTATGATAATGAACACTGAAATGGTTTTACAAAAAAAGAGGTGAAAAGAAACTTGATATTGATTAATGTTAGCAATAACACAGTAATGCCTTTTTTGGTTTTATGAAAAAATTCTCTTGCTCATACTATCTTTTTGCAATTGTGTGGAGTGTCATGTCATTTGTTAACTTAAGAATTAACAATGCTATTGCTATGTCCTACTAACTGCAATGACACTGCCATTTTTATTATATTGCATTAACAGCATATGATTTTGCATGAAGACAGAGCTTAACTTACTAACTAAGCAGCCTGACCAATTACAATATTGAACTGAGCAGTGAGTAACAGTAGATCATATGACTGCAGTCACTTGTAATCATTGCAGCTGTAAGGAGAAAGTACCTCTCGCATACACGATTGCCATAGCGATAAGCACTAACGGCGCTAATTATTCACCATTTTCCAATAACTTGACAGGGACCAGACAGCCACGATAAAAACGTATTTCCGCAAGCCGTAGCATAGAGAGGAAAAATTTTTAGTGTATGCGTAGACCAATTTGCAACTATCATCACCTTATTCAAAATCAATTTTTAAAATCGACCTGCCTTACTGCATAATGCTAATATAGAGTCAATGCCATCGGGTAAAGCAATACATAGATCAATACCTTGTAGCACTTTAAAAGCTGTTTTGCTATCTGGATAAGTTTTCTCGTTGCAATTGTTTTTCCAATTTTTCATATTCGTTATGTAGTTTAACATAAGCTTCGTCATAATCATTCAGTATTCCCTGCTTTTGTTTTTCGATGGCTGCAAGAAACTCATCTCCTTGAATGTTCTGCAGATAAAACATAAGTTTTGAAATAATGAAATGATCTATGAAGCATTGAGTAAATGCATAGGTGGGGGCAAGCTAATGCAGAACGTTAGCTTCATTAACCACAAATCAATTAAGAAACTTCATACATCTGTTAAAGTTAAGTCGCTATTTTCAGCTTTAATTAACAGAAGATAATGAAGTCCGTTAATTCATTAACATAATGAGTGTAATTGAGACTTCCACAAAGCTTCACGTCGAAAGCCTCTATGTTTTCTTCCGTGCAAAATTACGAATTCGGCAACCAGAGGTCGAAAACGCAATGTAGAAGCTTGAAATTTAGAACTTATGTAGGGCACATATTAATCATTCTTAGTGCAAATTTTTGGCACAATCGGTCACATTATACAGGTTTCCGAGCAAAAAACTGAAACGCCAATTGGAGGTTTAAACAGCTTGAGCTTGAAAACTATCACACAACGAGAATAAAAGTTTCGAATTTAGAAGCGTCTGGGCATGCAGTTTCAGCTCCCAAGTATGACAATTCCGACACTTTTTATTTATTCATTTATTTGTTTATTTAAGCAAATTCCTCCATGGTGACAAAAACTCTGAAACCACCCAAGCTAGAAACTTGAAATTTGGAGATATGATAAGTCTACATATGAAGTTTTGCACCTGGAATTTTGGAGGCACTATGTCACGGGGTTTGGGGCATATGCACCCAAACTTGTGATAGCAAAATTTATTAAGTGGTTATAGTCACGTACGAGCACGTGCTGCTGTGGCCTAATGGTTAAAGGCGCCAGTGCGTAAAGCCTAAGACCCGGTTCAATCATTTAGTTGGCCATCGCTATTATCAAACCAAGATTATATTGAATCTAGTGTATTGAATTTTTTTTTTGATTAGAACAAAATCGCTTTCAATATTTTTTGCTTTGGCACAACATATGATCACAGGGTATCAGGTTTCATTCACTTTGAAGACTCCCCAAAAATCCTTTTTTTAACACCTTCAGCTAGCGTGCTATTTTTTTTTGCTATCGGTAGAAATTTACAAGACAAAAACATTTTGACATAGATTGGGGGTAGTCACCTACGCATGCGTGCTGCAGTGGCCAAATGGTTAAAGGCGCCAGTGTATGAAACCTAAGACCTGGGTCCAATTATCTGGTTGGCCATCGCTTTTATCAAACCAAGAATATATTGAATCTAGCATATTTTTTTTCGATTAGGACAAAGTCGCTTTTAATATTTTTGTTTTGACACTAGATATGATCAGAGGGTATTGGGTTTCATTCTCTGTGAAGACACTCCAAAAATTACTTTTTAACCACTTCGAGACGGGATTTTTTTTTGTTGCTTTACCTCTCAAACGGTATTATTTTTCTAACTTTCACTTTCTCATATCTTTTGCGTTTTTTTTCACTATCACCCGTTTTGATGACGTGATAGGACATGATAGGACGTGACCGACATGCACATGATAGGAAGTAATTTTATGTTTATGCAATGTATTATAATGACGTCATTGGCCCGTATAGTGTGTATTGTGACATCAAGCATGACGTCACGACATAATCAGTAGCTACGGATATAATGTTATAATGAAACAGCTACGTAAACGAATTGAAAGCAGCAAAATACAGTTACGGATGAATCGAGACTGTAGTCATCCTCATTTCCATCTTCGCTAAAACTTGCAAGATCCGAACTATCAGCAATATTACTTTCTATTGACGATCCTGAGCTAGCCAAATCCATCTGGGACATAGCTTGATCAATCGTAATATCAGCTCTTCTACGCTTCATGTTGCAACTATTACAATATTTACAGTACCTTAGACAATCAGTACTAATAGCACAATATTACCAGTAACCCAATTACCACTAATAAAACATAATCAATATATTCAATAAATTATATGAAAAAAGATAAAAAACCTCGTTTTTTTCTACACCTTTCCTGCCCTAACATCTAGACTACTGCGTTCAATCTACCTTTCTTTTCTTGTTTTCGAACAATGCGAAGAAGGTAAATCCCCCTTCTACGTAACCAGACTACTGTGAAGCAATACAGCGGTTGCAACGTTCATTTATGGTAGCCGTCCTTTTGGTAAAGCTGATGGACGTACATATACGTTCTCCGTCTTCGAATGTAAAATAAAATTTGACGTACATGTACGTTTCCCGTCTCGAAGTGGTTAACACCTTAAACTAGCGCACTAGTTTTTTTTGCTATCAGTAGAAATGTAAAAGACAAAAATATTTTCACATAGTTTGGGGATACCAACCCCCCGGAAACCCCAAAATGGACCCCGAAAATCTTTTTTTTTGACAGCTTAAGCCAGGGTGATACTTTTTTGATATCAGGAGACAATAAAGAGACAAATACATGAACATAGTATGTAGGGACCACTCCCCCAGAAAAAAACCTACATGGATCAAAAAAAAATCAATTTTTTGAACGATTAAGCTAAGGCACTAGTTTTTTTTTTTTTTGGTATCAGTAAATATTTAATGGAAAAATATTTTGACATAGTTTGGGGGTACCAACCACCTGGAAACCCCAAATGGACCATCAAAAATCAATTTTTTGACCAGCTTAAGCTAGATTTTTAGTTTTTAGATGTCACAAAATATTAAAGAGACAAATACTTGGACATAGTTTGAGGGTACCACCCCCCGAAAATCCCCAAATGAACCCCTTAAAAAAATTTTTGAACGACTTAATCCAAGGCTCTAGTTTTTGTGATATCAGTCGATATTTAATGGACAAAAATTTTGACATAATTTTGGGGTACCAGCCCTCGGAAACTCCCAAATGGACCCCCAAAAATCTTTTTTTTTTGAACAATTATGTTAGGGTGCTAGTTTTTTAAAAATCAATACATAATTTAAAAAATATTTTGACATAGTTTGGTGGTACCAACAACCCAGAACCTCCAAATGGACCACCAAAAATCAATTTTTATTAATGGCTTAAGCTAGGGTTCTAGTTTTTTTGCTATCAGTGGATATTTAACAGACAAATACTTGGACATAATTTCTAGGTACTATCCCCCTCCAGAAACCCTCAAATAAACCTCCAAAAATCAGTTTTTCTAACAGCTTAAGCTAAGATTCTAGTTATCATTGATATCAGTAGATGTCTTACAGAGAAAAAATTTTGACATACAGTCATTTACCATCTCTTCGGATTGACATAGTTTGGTGGTACCAACCATCCGGATCCCCAGTTTTTGATTTCAGTAGATATTTAATAGACAAATACATGGACATTGTTTGGGGGTTGACATCAGTAGATATTTAGTGGGCAAATGTTATGACACAATTTGTGGTACCATCCACCCAGGAACCCCCAAATGGAACCTCCTAAAATCACTTTTTGAACAGTTATGCTAGTGCGCTAGTTTTTTTTGTTTTTTTTGATATGAAGATATATTGAATTGTAAAATACTTTGAAATGAATTGGGGATACCAACTACCTGGAACCCCCAAAAGTTAATTTTTTAATGGCTTAAACTAGAGTGCTAGTTTTTTTTTATATCAATACATATGTAACTGACAAATGCTTTGACATAGTTTGAGGTGCTCTCCCCCCAAAAACCCCAAAAAATCAATTTGTTGAATGGCTTAAGCTATTGCTCCAGTTTTTATTGATATTAGGAGATATTTGAGACAAAAATTTTGACATAGTTTGCAGGTATTACTCCTCCTGAACCTTCCCAAATTGACCCCCAAAATTCAATTTTTTTGAACAACTTGAACTAGAACGCTATTTTTTTTTGGATATCAGTAGATATTTAAAAGACAAATTTTTTTACATAGTCTGGAGGAACCAACCTTCCCCCCCAAATGGATCTATCCAAAAATCACTTTTTGAGAGCTAAATTTAACAAAAACTCTGAAACTACCAAAGCTAAAAATTTGGAGATATAAGAAGTCTATATATGAAGTTGTGCATCTGCATTTTTGGAAGTGCTACGTCACATGGTTTGTGGCAGACGCGCCAAAAACTTGTAATAACGAAGTTTAATACATGATTTTAATAATAATTGATTTTTGTCAAGTATACACATGTGCTACGCCAGGATATGAAACCACTGTAATTGAATAGACCTGGGTTTAATCATTTAGTTGGCCATCGGTAGAGATGTCCATTTCAGAATAATTATGTATTCCAGAATGATTCCGAATCTTTTTTTCGAATCCAGAATTTTGAATACTTACCAAATCCTAAATCTATAAAATGGTCGTCAGTACTATTTTGATATCAATTCAGCACTTAACTGCTTGACTACTGGAAAACATAAAAAAGTCCAACATTTTGTCCCATTTTGAATGAATGTACTGCCAGTACAAGGATTACAGCACTACAAATCACAAGGATTATTAGATATTCTTATTCTGCAATGTTTCATCAGTTTCTCTTAAATCTTCATTTTTATTTTGACCGTCATTGCTAGTTGTTTTCAGGGTAAAGAAACAGGCCCACAACCAGGGGGGCTTAGCCCTCCAAGAGGAAATCATGCCATTGTAACATCCGGGTCAAAAGGAAGTGTCCCAACGCGGTCGACCAGCTCGGTTTAACAAATTTATAACTTGCAGCTTTTCTTCACAATGAAACTGAATCCTAAAAACGGAACCGGTTCCAAATAGGATCCGGTTTCGTAGGATTCGATATTCTGAAATAGACATCCCCAGCCATCGGCCTTCTAATTGCAAAATCATATTGAATTCAGCATTTTTTTTTTGATAAAGACAAAATCTCTTTTAAATTTTTTATTGTGACATTAGATATGATCAGAGGGTATCTAGTTTCATTCTCCATAAAAATCCCACCAAAATCAATTTTTTTAACGGCTTAAGTTAGGGGGCAAGTTTTTTTGATATCAGTAGATATTTAACTGACAAATACTTGGATATACTTTGGGGGTACCCTTCCCCCAGAAACCCCCAAAAGTCAGTGGGTTGAACGACTGAAGCTAAGGCTCCAGTTTTTATTGATATCAGGAGATACAGTATTTAAGAGACAAAAATTTTACATAATTTGAATATACCATCCCTCCGGAATCTTCCCAAATGGACTCCAAAAATGAATTTTTTTGAACAGCTTGAACTAGGGCACTAGTTTTTTTTTTATATCAATATATTTGTAAAAGAGATTGTTTACATATTCTGGGCGTATTAACCCCCAAAAATCACTTTTTGAAAGCTAAATTTTAAGAATTGATTTTAGTCAACTGGGGTCATGAGCTGTGATGGCATAATGGTTAAAGATGCGGTGTTTGGAATTTTCTTGATTGAATAGAGCTGGGTTCAAATACTTAGTGGGACATCCGTTTTACCCAAACCACAAATGATTTAAAATCAACATTTTTTTCATCAGACAAAATCACTTTCTTTGAAATACTTAGTCGGACATCTGTTTTACCCAAACCACAAATGATATAAAATCACATTTTTTTTTCATCATACAAAATCACTTTGTTTGCATTGCATATGAGTGAGTTTCAAGCTAAATATCAATAACCTTGAAAGTTAAAAAATTCATCACCCTATTGTGCACGTGTGCTGCTATAGCCTAGAGGTTAAAGGTGGCAGTGAATGAAAGCTATATCAGTGAGTAGACCCAGGTTCAATAGTCTAGTTGGCCATAGCTTTTTCTCAAACTGAGATCACATTGAATCTTGCATATTTAATTTTTTTTTGATTACGACAAAATCACTTTTAATATTTTTGTTTCGGTACTACATTTCATCAGGGGGTATCAGGTTTCATTCTCTGTGAATACTCCCCAATTTTTTTTTTTTGCAGCTTAAGCTAGCGCGTTAGTTTTTTGTTTTTTTTGACATCAGTCGATATTTAAACGACAAATATTTTGACCTGGATTGGAGGTACTAACAACTCGGAACCCCCAAATTACTTTTCATAAGCTAAATTAAACAATTGATTTTAGTCAATTGGGTTCATTGGTGGTGCTGGCATAATGGTTGAAGGCGCCAGTGTTTGAAATTGTCGTGATTGAACAGAACTGGGTTCAAATACTTATTCGGACATCCGTTTTACCCAAACCACAAATGATTTAATATCAACATTTTTTTCATCAAACAAAATCAGTTTGTTTACAGTGCATACAATTAGAGTTTTACATAAATACCGGTAACCTTCAAAGTACGAAGGGGAGAATGCTGGGAAGCAAAACCAACAAAGCTAGAAACTTGAAATTTGAACATATAAGTCTATACATGAAGTTGAGCACCTGCGTTTTTGGAGTTGCGACGTCACTTGGTTTGGGGCAGACGTGCCAAAAACTTGTGATAATGAACATCTCAATTGTCACCAGGAATATAAATTAAATGAAGTTTATTAGTTCAACTGGTGGCAAAAAAAGTTGGCAAAAAAGTTTTCTGCCCCACCAGTTGAACTAATAAACTTCATTTAATTGTGATAATGAAGTTTAATAAGTGATTTTGATAATTAATTTTTGTTATGTATGCACATGTGCTGCTGTGGCCTAGTGGTTGAAGGCTAGGGTGGAGTGAAAAATAAATATTTTTGAATTTGAAAAAGTGGTCTTAATATATGGCCCCAAATACCATATAAAATATTTCTAGTGCAATTTTGAGTTCTTGCACCCTCTAATGGTGGTGCAATTTGACCAAACGAGCTCAAAATAGCCAGTTTTGCCATATCTCACCGACCACATATATGCTAGAAAGCTAGGTTTTAGCTTAAAAGTTGCAGAAATAGCACATTTATATCTCCATTAACAAGAACTTTGCCTTAAAAATGTACAGGAAAGAAGTTACAGCCAAATTGCTGATTATTTGCATTGCAATTCACGTTGGCATTGAAAATAAGCCAGATGAGGTTCAAATTTATGTATATTTGCACTTTTAGTGTGGCATGCTGCCTTATCAGCTTAAAATAGTTTTCTTTTATGGCATTAGCGTTACTCAACTGGGCAATGTGCAGCACAATGTAGCAACAAACGTTTAAAGTTTCATGTTATTGCATCATCCATTATTGGTTGGCTCTTATATCATCATTTTTTATTTATGCTGAACCTGAGAAATTATATTTAGTTAGTTTTAAAAAAGTTTAGATTGAATTCAAACGCACTGACAAGATACAAAAGTAAAATTCGAAAACTACCAATTAGAAAAGCAATTAGTAATTAGAAAAGCTATAGTTCTAAAATGAAGAAAATTTGGCGATTTATTTAACTAGCAATTTGATACCATTGTAGATACAATGTATATTGTACTTACTGGCTTAAATTTAGTTATTTCTGAAGCAGCATGCTAACTAGAAAAAAATCCAAGCTTAATGTTACATGTAAAAATCTGTATGGTCAAGAAATTTTTCAAAATTCTGATGATTTTCTTCCAGGATTGCTGCCAACCAAAAGACAAGTGATTGAGTGCATGCTCAACTTCAATCGCTTCAGGAAGTTGGATAAAGCTTGAATTGTTGCAAAAAAACTTTACAACAGATGGATTTGGTGCGATGTTCATTCTATTCATGAGCTTAGTATTGCACAAAAAATCTATCAATTAATGCTCAACTTGAGAGGATTAACTAGATATCCGAAAAAATCTAAAACATCTGATGGATACAAAGAGTTTAAAATAGTTTTTTGCATGACGCTGATAAACTTTTTGATATATTTTGCTGTAATGACAACAAAGAAAGTAACGTGCAATTCAACATGGCTTGAGCATGGCATCTGATGATCATGCTTTTTTTTGAAGATCAAAAAGCAGAACACAAGGGTAAATAATTGGCAGCAATCCCAGATCCTGAAGGAAAATTACTAAAATTTGAAAAACTTCTCCACCATACAACTTTTTACAAGTAACATTAGACGTGGATATTTTTTGCTGTTTCAGTAATACTAAATTTATGCCATCAAGTACAGTATACATTGTATGTAGATAGAATACAATAAACAATGGTATCAAATCGTTCGTTAAATATATCACCTAATTTTCTTCCTTTTTGAACTAAAGCTTTTCTAAATACTAATTGCTTTTCTAATTCCTATTTTTGCTAATTTTGTACGTTTGCATCTTTCAGAGCTTTTGAATTGAACATATACGCTTTTTGGAATTTACTAAATATAATTCCTCAAGTTCAGCATAAATAAAATTATGATGCAAGAGCCAACCAATACTGGATGATCCAATAACATGAAACTTTAAACATTTGTTGCTACATTGCGCTGCACATTGCCCAGTTCACTAATGCCATTAAAGAAAACTATTTTAAGCTGATAAGGCAGCATGGCACACTAAAGTGCAAAGATACATAAGTTTGAAGTTGAACACTGAGCACAAAAGACAGCACAAATCTGGCTTATTTTCAATGCCAACACGAATTGCAATGAGTCTAAAGTTGAGCACTGAAAACTTATCAATAATCAGCATATCTGTAATCAGTAATTTGGCTGTAACTTTTTTCCTGTACGTTTTTATGGCAAAGTTCTTTTTAATGGAGATATAAATGTGCTGTTTCTGCAACTTTTAAGCTAAAACCTAGCTTTCTGGCATGTGTGGTAAGCTATGGCAAAACTGGCTAGTGGCTATTTTGAGCTCGTTTGGTCAAATTGCACCACCATTAGAGGGTGCAAGAACTCAAAATTGCACTA
This sequence comes from Trididemnum nubilum, assembly GCA_963965965.1. NCBI lineage: Eukaryota > Metazoa > Chordata > Ascidiacea > Aplousobranchia > Didemnidae > Trididemnum > Trididemnum nubilum. The sequence goes on along the minus strand of OZ014481.1, from coordinate 26,943,258 downwards.
GAAGTATTTCATATGCTATTTGGGGCCATATATCAAGACCACTTTTTCAAATTCAAAAATGTTTATTTTTCACTCTACCCTATTGAAGGCGCAGGAACATGGGACCTTTGTGATTGAATAGACCTGGGTTCTAATATCTAGTTTGTCATCGGTTTTCTCATTCCCAAATCATATTAAAACCAGCATATTTGTTTTTGATTAGGAAAAAATCTCTTTTAATGTTTTTTATTTCAACATTAGATATGATCAGAGGAGATCATTTGTTGTCCTAATTTCTGTGATGAAAATCTTAGTTGGAGCTTGCCAATATGCTGATTTAAATTGCTGCGTTTTAGGCCATAGGTTTTCATGGCATAATTTTTAGAGTATTTTAGCAAAAATTCAGCATAAACTGTGCAATGATCAAGATAAACATTGCTTTTTTTTCTTGCAACAATTGGTGACGACTACGTCACAAACACAAAACAAAACATAAAAGAAAATTAAGGTTTAAGAACTAGATGCATGAAACCGTTAAAATCATGCATGCAGCAAAAACATTTTTTTCAATTACGCAGGCTGTAATTGCTCGATTTTCAGTGTACAACAATAAACGGCTTAGTATGTGATGCGACATTTCCTTTCCTTCAGATATCAAACTCCAACTCCGAATATCTCCAGCTTTGGTTTGCCTTCCTTTGTGGTTCAATTTCATTACATTTTCAATACAACATCTGTGCTTTTTATCAAAATTGGCTATGGTGCTACTCAACTACCGCTGTTCTAACGCATCAATCAATATCCACCATAATAATGAATAAATAAATTGTAAACAGCATGCAAAGCATTGAAGCGGTATTTTTCAAATCTTCAACCTATGCACAAAGCGGTGATGCAAGCACTAATTCGCACTTTGAGAGCTTTTTATCAAAGCTGTGTATTTACAAGGTTTTAAACAAAAATCTTGCCTTTTAATAATTGATTTTTGTCATGGGCATTGTGCACACGTGTGATGCCATGGCCTAGTGGTCCAGCATATGAAACCTTTGTGATTGAATAGACCTGGGTTCAATTATCGAGTTGGCCATCGGTTTTCTCATTCCAAGATCATGTTGAATCCAGCACATTTTTTTTCTGATTAGGACAAATATAAGAAGTTGTGCACCTGCATTTTTGAACACGCTTAGTCACGCAGTTTTGGGCTGACGCGCCAAAAGCTTGTGATAATGAAGTTTAACACATGATTTTAATAATTGATTGTTGTCATGTATACACATGTGATGCTGTGGCCTAGTGATAAAAAGCGCCAGCATATGAAACCATTGTGACTGAACAGACCTGGGTTCAATCATTTAGTTGGCCATCGGTTTTCTAATTCAGAAATCATATTATATCCAGCACATTTTTTTCTTAATTGCACAAAATTTTTTCAATATTTTTTATTTTGAGATTAGATATGATCAGAGGGTTTTAGGTTTCCTTCTCTACACAGATCAGCTAAAATCAATTTTTTTAATGATGTAAGGTTAAAAACTCCACAAAAATTTTTTTTTTTAATGCCTTAAGCTAGGATGCTAGTTTTTTTGATATCAGTAGATATTTAACCGACAAATACTTGGACATAGCATGGGGGTACCACACCCCCAGAAATTCCGATGTGAACCGCACAAAAATCAATTTGTTAAACTTAAGCTAAAGCTCCAGCTTTTTTTTACATCAAGAGATACTTAAGAGACAAAAACTTTGACATAGTTTGGGGTACACCCCTCCAGATCCTCCCCAAATGGACCACCAAAAATCAATTATTTTGAACGGCTTGAGCTAGAGCCCAAGTTTTTTTTGATATTAGTCAATATTTAAGAGAGAATTTTTTACATAAATTGGGGGTACCAAACCCCAAATGAATCTCCCCAAAAATCTCTTTATGAAAGCTAAATTTAACAATTGATTTTAGTCAATTGGGTTCGTATGCTGAGCTGGCATGATGATTTAAGACACCAGGGTTTGAAACTGTCGTGATTGAACCGAGCTGGATTCAAATACTTAGTCGAACATCCATTTTACCCAAACCACAAATGATTTAAAATCAACAGTTATTTTTTTCATGTCACAAAATCACTTTGTTTGCATTGCATTCAATGGAGTTTTGCAGAAATATTGGAAACCTTCAAAGTATGAACGGAAGAATGGAGAAATGGAACAGGCAGAAGTACCATATTGTTTTCCTCCAGGAAAGTGAACATCTACTTTAGATTTCTTTTTATTCATTCACTTTCAGAATGCATAATGACACTGTTGAGCTGATTGCAAAGAAAAATTTATTGCTATGGTGTGGTCTTTTTGTGTTTTGGAAGTTGCATTCTACAGCCAAATCCAATTTCAAGATAAAAATAGGTTCAATGCACTAACAAAGCTGTGATCAGAAAATCTTTGGAAATCGCAAACAGCGATAATTAATAGACCTATGAGGCTGCAGCTTATTATTTGCCATAAAAAAGAGCTCCTTTCTTCGCTTTTTCTTTAATTAAAACTCGTGCTAATACACAGCCAGTGTTACCATGCAGTGCAAACTGGTTTGTACCAGTACGATGAATAAATGGTCCAGAAATTAACATGAAAACCTTAACAGAACTTAAGTTCAGCTGCTTTAGTTCAGTTCAGTTGTTTTATTTGTAAATCATAAAAATATCACAGGTTAGAATCACATTTAGCTGGAGACGATGCAAAAGACCATGCAGTCATCTAAGGCAATCGCCACCACGACATCGCATACAATCACACTATAGTCCTATAAATGAATAGCCTATACATTATACAATATAACTGAACTGAATGTGTTAAAAAAATGAAGCAAATACCGTATACACTCGTGTATAAGTCGAGTTTCCAGGACCCGATTTTAAGGTAAAATTCTGGGGTCGATTTATACACGAGTAATGTTTTTGGACATGTTGCTGCTGAGTCAAGTTGAATGTGGTATGAAAAGAAAACTCCATTAATACTTTATTACATCATTATTACTGGTATACATGCAATATACAAACATGTTAAAGTTACTTAACAGTATAGTAGTACACAGTATACAGTAGTATTGCTTATTGCACATGTTTAAATGTTTGATCAGTTACCCGACTTGCGCTTCAAGTTACTAGTAATTATTCCAAAATATTCTCAAATCGCAGAGTTGACTTATACACAGGTAATACCTTTAATGATGCAATTTCTTGTCTTAAAATGCGTATCGACTTATACACAAGGTCGACTTATACCTAAGTATATACGGTAATCACCCATAAATGATAATAAAGTAATAAATAAACATACTCAAGAGAAAAACAAAACAGAAAAGAGAGAGAGAGAAAGAATAAACAAACTTCACAAAACCAAACAGAAGTTAATTTAGTCTGTTAACATAAAAAAAACTCTTCAAGGAGTTTATGAAAAAGTTAGCTTTGCTATTAACGGATTAACAAATTTTTACCCACCTATGAGTAAATGATATCAAATATTTTTCACATCCAAAACCAAGTGCAGAATACCAAAACCTACTACGTAATTTTTTGTCTTTGGTGACAGCTTACATAACACACAGTCACAATCAAGCTATCAGATTCATAGAAATGTTTGTAGTACCAGTACTTAATCTCAGTTGCATTGCTCAACATTATGTACTTGTAACAAAAACTTTTACCTTTGAATTATTTTCCGAAACAGCTTTTTGATCAAGTTCTAAAACTCTTTGAGACAGTTTCCAGCATTCATTAACTATAAAAACAAGATTATGAAGTCATAGTCCTGACTTACACTTACTTTAAAGCTTGAAATCAATTACAGTCAACAAGCAGCATGGTATCATAATTATAGCTTTATTCAACAAGCAGCATTGGCAAAGAGACAACCAAGTGACCTTTTAATTGTTCAGTCAAGCTACCATCTATCCACATGGTGAGTGGTGAAGGCTTGGCACTTTTCCTTCTAATGGTGGATAGAAATCAAGCAGGAGCTGGGAAAGCTGTGAATACCAATTTTTATAGGCGGCTAGCTATAATTACAAGACAGTAAAAATAGCTTGATGGCTATATTGAAATTTTACAAGACAATGCTTAAACTAACTTGAATGCTAAACCCAAATCTAGCCTTTAACCAAAACCTAAACATAGCTGATAATACTGCAAACTGATAGTCCTGTAACAACTGATAGCCAATAGTCCTATGAAAATAGCCACTTTGATCTTTATACTGGGCCAAGTCTTTGTTTTGACATGTTTGACCTTTAAACCTTACCTGTTACTGCAAATCAAACCCCAGTCAAATAAGGTTTGTGGTACAGTAGAACAAACCTGTGAGATTAATCGCCTTGATGCTACATTTCAAGAATGGAATTAAAATTGTATTTGTTATAGGTCTAAGCAAATCACTCATAAACAATCATTACAAAAACTCAAGCGAAGAAAGAGTGGGCGATCGATTGCTCACTGTTCTTCATCTATGGATTATGAGTTATTAACATCAAGGATTGCAATACTGTAGAATCAATGTTAAAAAAGATTAGACACTGTAAAGCAGAAGCTCAATAAGCAATTTTAGTACAAACTTTTAACATATTAATCTACCGATGCCTTACCAGCTTACTCTGTAGGCTACCGTAAAATAATAGCCCGATATCCTGCACCAGTTTAATCTTTATACAAACATATTAAAGTTAAACTGAAAGCAATGTGCTGAGAAGCAATCACCAAGAATAATTAACAGTTATACCACATTTTACCTCACAAAACTAAGGCAACTTCAGTGTCTTAATCATACAGCCTTAAATTCAATTTGAACAAGACACCAACTATGTGGGTAATACTTTTTTTTACGTTGCGTAGGACGCATTAGGGCAAGTCCTAAATGTCCCAACAAACAGATACTTTTCTTAGGACGCTGTCAAAAATTAACTAAAATCTACATCAACTAAAATCTGTTCAAATGTCTATATGGTCAAATATTTTCAGTAGGCCTATGGGTCATTCCATGCCACACGTCCTGATTTTTCAAAATGTCCCAGCTCGACCCTCTTCAAATATTTGTTCAAAATGTGTTATAATGTTGTATGGCATGATTGACCTTCACACTAAAAATTTTAGCTCAATATCTCTTGTACTTTTGAAAATATGACAATTTCAAATTTGCTACCCCCTCACGATGGCGAGGGCTTGGTCATTTTCGGCCGTTTTCAAAAGCGCATTTCTCTAAATATAAAAACAATGAAAAGCTGATTTTTGGTGAATTGATCAATTTTCAGCTATATTTCATACAACAAGTGTCAAAATGGTGCAGGCTTATAGCATGATAGAAATAGGGGGTGCCAAAGTGTTCACATTTTGACGTGAGAACAAAATTTTGGTCAAGTTTGAACACCTGCATCTCTCATATGAAGCATAGCATTGCTCTCATTTTTAGCATGGTAGCTCCCTACCTACTGGACATGAACTTTACCAATTTGGAAAGAAAACATTGCTTTCAAAAAAAAGTTATTTTACTTCAAAGTACGCACCAGCGGCAAAATTGCAAAAAACACGCCATCTTGTGGTGGAAAAATGGCCCCGTCAGCCACTGTTTTCAACAAAAATTTTTTTGAGAGTGGAAAGAGTTTTTCTCAAAGTACCTACACACCAAAATTCAACTTTGTTCCGAAACTGTAAAGGGATGAGATCAGTCATCTTTCACCATATAGTTTTCTCTTAAATTTGCAAAAAAAAAAATGAAAAAAAATGAGCCTCAGCATGAAATTTAGGTAAAAATTTGACATGTTGTTCAAGAAGTTTAGGCTCAATTGATTACTAAAACTTTTGGCCTGTTAATGCTTATTGTTTAGATGCCACAAATATGCCACTAGATGGCATACTTTGGTTAGGTAGCATGTGCTTTTTGCTTTCATATTCCTCGATCACTTTTAGTAGCTTGAAATTACAAAATTTTGGATATTGTTGTAGCTAAATGTAAATTGGCTGTTAAATATTTCAACAATACAACTTTAGACAACAATTTCATGTTCATTGTCGTAAACTTACCAAGGCCGGCCAAAAACTAAAAGACAGCTAAAAATAATATTTTTTCGAAAGTTTCAACAACAGCACATCACGCAACAGCATCACAAAAAATTTGGGGATATTGCGAGCCAGTAGATAAAGACTATGTTTTATGCAACTGCAATTTGCACTATAGTACGCAATGTGTCCCACTTTCTTTAGAGCAACTTCATTATATATAGTAAATCAAGAGTTCTGTCAGGCAGCAAACAGTTCTAAAATGTTGTCATACTCTGTGGCAGCCAACATAGTTTCTTTTGCTGCGTTGTAGTAACTGAGGAGGAGCAATTATGGTTAATATATCAGTAAATGGTACCTGTCACAAATAATCATTTTGAAGATCTTGTGGCCATGTCGAAACCAAATGATTTCGCTTTATGAACTTGATATAAGCACCCTTGTTTTGATTCGATCGTTCAATTACAGCACCAATGTACCATACACTGTGATACAAGCTAGCAACATATTTTCCAGGTTGTAAAGTTTGATGTAGCTGCTCACGTGATCGAATTGAAGTAACATTATCATCATTGTAAAGTTTCACTTTAACTCCTTCTTCATCTGATGACAGCCTTTTCATTGCTAAAGTTGATTTGGATTGAGGGATAAAGCAGTGATGGGATCTAGTGCCAGGAACAGTTGGACACCTTGAATATCTTTGTTTTAATTCATAAGCTTTGATATTGCTAGTAACTTCTTCATCGCTAATGCAGAAAAAATTATTCCAACAATATTTTGGGTTGCTCATTGAAACATTTGATTAGAGGTCAAGATTTGGTTGTTTTCAGTGCTTGAGTTTTTGTGTATCCTCAAATGCTTGACTTTTTGTGTCAACTGTGAGTGCATGAGGCAAGACACAAACACTGTACATGCATTTACTGGCAAAGTTATAACCTACATCAAGGAAAAGTTACTAGCTATTACCCAAATTTACTTCTGTGAAGAAGCAATTAGTCAAAACAAAAATTTTATTAATTTATGCTTTCACGAAGTTGACCATGGGATTAAAGCTCAATGGCATTTTTTTGCGACAAGTCATGGAAAGTCACCTTGTGATGGAATTGGATAACCACAAAGCAGTTTGTGGCAAGAGCAAGCCTTCAAGCAACTGAAAACAACCAAATCTTGACCCCTAATCAAATGTTTCAATGAGCAACCCAAAACATTGTTGGAATAATTTTTTTCTACATTAGCGATGAAGAAGTTACTAGCAATATCAAAGCTTATGAATTAAAACAAAGATATTCAAGCTGTCCAACTGTTTCTGGCTCTAGATCCCATCACTACTTTATCCCTCAATCCAAATCAACTTTAGCAATGAAAAGGCTGTCATCAGATGAAGAAGGAGTTAAAGTGAAACTTTACAATGATGATAATGTTACTTCAATTCGGTCACAGGAGCAGCTTCATCAAACTTTACAATCTGGAAAATAATTATGTTTCTTGTATTACAGAGTACGGTACATTGGTGCTGTAATTGAACGATCGGATCAAAACAAGGGTGCTTATATCAAGTTCATGAAGTGAAATCATTTGGTTTCGCCATGGCCACAAGATCTTCAAAATGAGTGTTTGGTACTGTCGCGAACGTTGATACTTGGCTAGAGTACAATCTTTAATCTTTAGAATTGCCCACATCGGCTGAAACTAGAGAACGACTGAGATGTTAATTGACGAATCGAAAATGGCAGTTGATAGTTCCTTTAGCTTCTTGAATCTCATAAAAGCAGCACACCAGTCTTAAATTAAAACTTCTATTTAAGATTGAAACACAAACCAACTCACTGAGCAAAATCCTTCCATTCACACCTCTTACTAAATGGCTATACGAGCCAACCCCAGATACACAAACTCGGCTCAACTGCCTACGAAACTAATACCTAAAATCACCCACTTTTAGAATATTAGAATAATAAATGAAAAACGACCCGCCTGTTTATACTACAACCAAAGCTATCGAATATCCCAAAACAATCCATGATACGTCACAATAGAAAAAATACACTAGCTTACGATAAGCAAATTTCGACATAATTATGACATCACAAACTTCAAGTCTAAATATAGCAATTAAGAGTCGTAAACAACCCAAACGTCGATAACTGCAGAAAATAGCAGAATGTATGAGAAAGGAATTATCTTGAATATTCTAAATCAAAAAAAGCGGCAAAAGTAGTAAATCAGTCTCGTACACGTTAAAATACAGCAAATCATCATATCTCAGGCATTCAAAATTATTATGTGACAGGTACCATTTACAGATACATTAACCATAATAGCTCCTCCTTAATTACTACAACGCAGCAAAAGAAACTATGTTGGCTGCCACAGAGTATGACAACATTTTAGAACTGTTTGCTGCCTGACAGAACTCTTGATTTACTATATATAATGAAGTTGCTCTAAAGAAAGTGGGACACATTGCGTACTATAGTGCAAATTGCAGTTGCATAAAACATAGTCTTTATCTACTGGCTCGCAATATCCCCAAATTTTTTGTGATGCTGTTGCGTGATGTGCTGTTGTTGAAACTTTCGAAAAAATATTATTTTTAGCTGTCTTTTAGTTTTTGGCCGGCCTTGGTAAGTTTACGACAATGAACATGAAATTGTTGTCTAAAGTTGTATTGTTGAAATATTTAACAGCCAATTTACATTTAGCTACAACAATATCCAAAATTTTGTAATTTCAAGCTACTAAAAGTGATCGAGGAATATGAAAGCAAAAAGCACATGCTACCTAACCAAAGTATGCCATCTAGTGGCATATTTGTGGCATCTAAACAATAAGCATTAACAGGCCAAAAGTTTTAGTAATCAATTGAGCCTAAACTTCTTCAACATGTCAAATTTTTATCTAAATTTCATGCTGAGGCTCATTTTTTTCATTTTTTTTTTGCAAATTTAAGAGAAAACTATATGGTGAAAGATGACTGATCTCATCCCTTTACAGTTTCGGAACAAAGTTGAATTTTGGTGTGTAGGTACTTTGAGAAAAACTCTTTCCACTCTCAAAAAAATTTTTGTTGAAAACAGTGTCTGACGGGGCCATTTTTCCACCACAAGATGGCGTGTTTTTTGCAATTTTGCCGCTGGTGCGTACTTTGAAGTAAAATAACTTTTTTTTGAAAGCAATGTTTTCTTTCCAAATTGGTAAAGTTCATGTCCAGTAGGTAGGGAGCTACCATGCTAAAAATGAGAGCAATGCTATGCTTCATATGAGAGATGCAGGTGTTCAAACTTGACCAAAATTTTGTTCTCACGTCAAAATGTGAACACTTTGGCACCCCCTATTTCTATCATGCTATAAGCCTGCACCATTTTGACACTTGTTGTATGAAATATAGCTGAAAATTGATCAATTCACCAAAAATCAGCTTTTCATTGTTTTTATATTTAGAGAAATGCGCTTTTGAAAACGGCCGAAAATGACCAAGCCCTCGCCATCGTGAGGGGGTAGCAAATTTGAAATTGTCATATTTTCAAAAGTACAAGAGATATTGAGCTAAAATTTTTAGTGTGAAGGTCAATCATGCCATACAACATTATAACACATTTTGAACAAATTTGAAGAGGGTCAAGCTGGAGGGTCCAGGACGTTTGGCATGGAATGACCCCTATCCAACATTTACAAAATTTCGTTTATAGTACGGTATGTAGGAATGTTCATTTCAGAATATCTGCATATTTTAGAACAATTTCAGATCTTTTTTTTGAATTCCAGAATCTTTCCAGAATATCGAATCCTATTTCAATATACTGTATATTTCGACTAATAAGCCGACCCAGTAAATAAGCCAAGGCCAGTTTTTAGTTCTGAAAACGAGGGTTTTTGCATATTACCGCCTAATAAGCTGAATCAGAAAATTTCGTTAACTACCGGTACCTTTTTCTTTATTTTGCAACAAAGTTTGTCAGGTATGCATTACATTCACTACGCACCAAAGCATGTCCTTTATAATCACAGTAAAATTGATCCTACATGCTCTTTTAATTGCTGTAGCAGTGATTCTCTTCACTCTTTTGTCCTCTTTCACACGCGAGTGCATTTACTGTAATGGTGCACGTGCAGAAGACAAAGTGGTATGTTTAGGTAAGCAGTAATTACTGGTGCATGACTTCGTGCAATTGGTTGTTTTTTTAGCAGTAATTATCAGTGAATGACTTCATGCAATTAGTTGGTTGTTCTTTGTGACTAATTTTGATCGCTGTTTTTTTTTTTGGTCCAAAGCTATATCCACCCAATAAGCCGATCCCAGAAAATTAGGTCGAAAAAGTAGGTCCAGAAAATCAGATTATTTGCCGGAAAATACGATATCGAAATCATTCAATTTCTAACAAAAAACTAACAGTAATTTACAGCAATATTGCTACCACCGAGTTGTAATAATAATGGCTATATCAACTAAATGGGAGCTTGCTGAAGAGGAGCCCCTTTGAATGACCAACGCAAATATCAACAGATTTCAAAAGGCAGTGGCTATTTTGCCTCTAGAGGGTTATTTTGCCATTTGGAGGCAAAATAGTCCAAACGGCTATTTTGCTGCAAGTGCCAAAATAGCCCTAAGCCTAATCCTAACCCAAACCCTAACTCAAACTCTAATCCTAACCCTAATCCCAACCCTAACTCTAACCCAAACCCTAACCCAAACAGAGGAAAAACACTATAGCCATTTCCTTCAAAAAAACTAGTTCCTTAGCTTAAATTGTTCAAAAAATTGACTTTGGAGGTCCATTTAGGAGGTTTCCGTCGAGAGAGATATCCCCAAACTATGTTAAAATACTTGTTTCTAGAACATTTACTGATATCAAGAAAAAAACTTAGCACCGTAGCTAAAATCGTTCAAAAAAATTGGTTTTGAGGGGTCCATTTAGAGAGGGGTTTCCTGGGGGGAGGTACCCCAATATCATGTTAAAATATTTGTCTTTAAATGTTAACTGTAATCAAAAAAAAATGACACCCTAGACTAAGGCCGTTCAAAAAAGTGATTTTGGGAGTCCATTTGAGGCATTCCTGGGGGTACTCCCAAACTATGTTAAAATATTTGTCTCTTAAATATCTCCCGATATCAAAAAAAACTGGCACCTTAGCTTAAGCCGTTCAAAAATTGATTTGGGGGAGATCCCGGGGGGTGGTACCCCCAACTATGTCAAAATAATTGTCTGTAAAATATTTGCTGATATCAAAAGAAACTGGCACCCTAGCTTAAGCTGACCAAAAAACTAATTTTTTGAGCCCCCAGTTTGGAGGTCCTAGGGGGAGTGGCCAAAAAAAATTTTGGGAGAAAAAATTGTGTTAGCAGCTCAACAACTTCACACAAAAATTTGATTTCGATGTTTTGTGGCTTAGGAAAAGAAGAGCGTAAAAGATTTAGGAAGAAAAAAAACTCATCACGGCCAAAAGTGGGTTAGAAAGGATGAAAGGGTATCTTAAAAGATATAACTAATGGATGTGAAATATTTTTTGCCATACTTGAATCGTTTTGGAAAGAGACCGCTTTTTACAAAAAAACTTTTTGAGGCGGATTTCAAGTTCTAAAACCAAAGTCACATGACTAATTGCCTCAAAATTTGGTGCAAACATAAAACTCATTAATCTCAAACTACTGTCAAAATTTCATGTAGCTAGACCTAACCGTTCTTGAGTTATAAGCATAAGTCTGAAACTTTGCACAAGTTAGTTTGAAAATGGCTGAATAAAACAAAAGAACATGAGACTCGAGCGTCCATCGTTCCAATTACAGCATTAATGCATAGTTATACATGTCGATCACCATTTTTTGCTTTTTCCTTGTATTGTGATGAAGAAAGATCTTTGCCTTGCTGCCATGAGGAAGAACATGTAACTTTTCAATGTATCTTTTTCACCAAAAAGACGAACTAGAAACGCCAAGAGTTTAAAGAGAATAACTGAATAAGCAGTTAAGCATTGACATGCATTGCTCACAAATGCGCATACACCGTACACACCCGCTATTACTCGTGGTTGCACAATGCGTCGTAGAGCAGCATCTGCACTATCTATTTGCTGTTAGCGCTCGTTGCTTAAGTGAGCAATGCGCGATCAATGAAATTCATATGCAAACAACACGAAAGCAGCACATCTTAACAAACTTTTACTATTCTGATTCCATAATTTGGAACCAGTTCAATTTGGGAACCGGTTTCAATGGATTTAGTAGGTCTATTCTGGAATGAACATCCCTAACAGTATGTTAGAATTTTACTATGAATTGTAATGATGAGACAAACTACCGACAGGTAATTTATGTGATTAGTATCTTCATTTCATCAAAATTTTACAGTAAGCAATAGCCTTAATAAAGGAAGGTGAGGTTTGACTAAGGTGATCTCTGACCTTTTGATGCACCAACTGATAACAAAAATGATAAACCAAAGATAAAGTTTGTACATACTGTACTACCAGTATAAAAATTTTCTTTTGCTTGCAGTAGATACTATAAACCTACGTACCGATAACTTGCTAATAGCATAGGTGGGCACAAGTCCGTTAATCGTTAATCCGTTAATAACGAAGCTAACTTTTTCACTAACTCGTTAATCCGTTAAAAAGTTTTTTCATGTTAACGGACTAAATTAACTTCCGTTAAGTGCTGTTAACGGACTAAATTAACTTCCGTTAAGTTCTGTTAACTTCCGTTAAGGTTTTTATCGTTAATATCTTGCAGCTTCGTTGTGCATTTGAACTTGTTTTTATCTTGAAATTAGATTAGACTGTAAAATGTATCTTTCAAAACACAAAAAGACCACCATAGCAATAAATATTTCCTTACAATCAGCTCAACAGCGTCAATACGTGTTCAAGAAGCGAGTGAATAAAACGAAATGTAAATTACACGCAAAATGTTAATGAATTAACCAGGGATGTGGAAGCGGAAGCGGAAGCTGGAAGCGGTGGAAGCGATAAATTTTTGTGGAAGCGGAAGCGGTAAATGGGTACCGCTTCCGCTTCCACTTACGTTGTTCGACAATACTCGCACTAAATGTTTTTTTAACACAAAACAAACAATTGAAACATACCATTACAAGAGTTTGTGAAGCCAGCTGTTGCAGAAAGTATCCACTCTTAAACTCGCAAAAATTTGAATCCACCGCTGTTTGCTAAACTCATTGCCCTCAAATGCGAATCGGGGCAATAACTTTTTAAATCTTTGGTTTAAAACTTTGCCCAGCGCTCAGGTGTCAGTTGAGCGCATGTTTTCTCACTTGAAGTTGGTTCTTCGAGAAAATAGAGTTCGCATGGGTACAGAATTGACAGATGCGATTGTGTTTATGAGAACCAATAAATCTGTGTGAACTGCAAAATATTGTTACGCTTTGAGCTTTTATTGCATTTTGTAAAACTTGTGTGCTTTATTTGTTTAATTTCTGATATGCTAAGTTACACTAAATTCTATCCTTTCAATACACGTTTGTATCGCTTTTGCTTTCAACTTATTTTACACTCACCATTTTTGTTGGATTTTTCTTTCATTATAGCCGCTGTTTTCTTGTGCTTTTTTATTGCACTCACTGTTTAAAATTACTTGTTTTAATATTACTTTTTTTTATTGCACGGAGTATTGTTTTTCTTCATGTTTACTTTTTCTGTGTGTTAGTAATGAAATAAATCGTTTTCACTTTTCATTTACATACCAGTAACACGTTAATGCATTTTATTCATATTATTAGCTAAAAATATTATGATAAATTTTGGTAAAAGTGGTGGAAGCGGAAGCGGTGGAAGCGGAAGCGGTGGAGGTGGAAGCGGAAGCGGTTGGAAAATAGGCGCTTCCACATCCCTGGGATTAACGGACTTTATTAACTTCTGTTAATTAAAGCTGAAAATAACGGATTAACGTTAACGGAGGTGTGAAGTTTGTTAACGGACTAGTGGTTAACGGAGCTAACGTTTTGCATTAACTTGCCCACCTATGGCTAATAGTAATATGAATGAAATCCAAGAATTTGCTGAATTAAGGTAAGAGACAAGAGTTTCTTGGGGTGTTTTTAGGTACAAAGACGTCCGCTTTTTTTCAGAAGCTCTGACACTCATGTATGAGGCTCAGCACGTGAGCTCTTTCTCCAATCTAAACTATTCCTCAAAGTCTAACCCTAAGCTATTCCCCAAAATCTAACCCAAACCCTGAGTGCTCCAATCAAAACTATTGGCCAAAATCTAACCCTAACCTTAAGCTATTCCCCAAACACTAGCCCTAACCCTAATAAGTGTTGAAATGAAACGAGAAAGCGTGTGCGCTTATACACAGGTGTTAGCAGAGCTTCCGAAAAAAATCAGACAGCTTATATTTACAGACACCAGATCTTTGTCTAGGCTAACCACAATCAACAACATCATCCTATTCTTAAAAAAGCGTACTTTAGCTTTTATGCTTACTTTTCGAGTTCAATTGTGAAAGATCTTTTTCAATAGCTGATTGACAAGATGATACAGTATTTTCTAGAAGACTCCTGCTTGAGTTTTCTGCTTGGATCAAAACAGCATTTTCAGTCATCATTTTCTTGTCAAATTCATTTACATAAAAAACCATTTCACCTTGTGTAGACGGCTTATGGTTGAAGAGCCTAGAAATCACTTCCATGACCAGGAGCCTAGGGCCCTAACGCTATAACCTACCGGTATCTGTTCACCAGTTAGCTTGGCCAAAGCCAGCGAAGTTCAGTAGCCTAACTCTTTTGCCTTTAGTTTTCTAGTCAAGCTGTACATTGGAATTTGGAAAGTTTGCATTATGCGCCGGATTTCTTAGGCACACAGCATCACACAACCTTTTTACATGAGGTTTTGCAATGGTGTTGATGAAAATTTTCCAGAGCTGGGCATTTGAAAAAGGCAGTGTCTGCTGCACCGGCCCGGTTTCCAACATCTAATCGCTGCTGCACCGGCCCGGTTTCCAACATCTAATCGCTGCTGCACCGGCGGCGGCGGTTGTTTTATTTAGCTGTTCAATTTACTATCTCTCAGCTGGCATGCTGCCCTAACCCTAACTCTAAGAATAAGATTTTAGAGAAAAAAAAAGGAGTTTGTTGTATCGTAACTCTCTAGCTCTATTTTTGGTGAGCGTGTCCAGCGAGATTCGATACCCCAACCCTCGGTATTGTAGCCAGGCGTTCTAACCACTACGCCATCAGGGCTTCAAAATAGATGTGTCAAAGTGCTTTATAGGAGGGTTTCACTCATGTGATTTTATTGCATTCACGTGACTTTTTAGGTCAATTTTTCGCGCCAAATCTGAGTTGGCTGAATAAAATGCATTGGCTTAAATGGAGAAAAACCTCAAAAATCGGCTTTTCTCAGCCTTTAGGGCGTTTCACGTGCTCGTTTGAAAATATGTTTTGACGAAATAGCAGACGGGCTATATCCAACCAGAAATTTGAAGGAACAATGACTGTAAGAGGCATTTGAGGCAAAAGTTTAAAGGTAGGCCTATGGCCAAATTGCTATCACATTAAAAGTTTTGATGTTGCTCTTCAAAGCGCATAGTTTACATCAGGCAAAAAGTTTGTTTGCAGGTATAAAGTAATTGTATTGCCGTTAATATTTTACTGCTTAGAGTTATCTCGCATGCTAGATTGTCAGTCAAATTCTCAAAAAAAGATTGGTGTATTCAACATTTAAAGTGAAATTTGGTCAAAGCAACCGAAATAGCCAGCCTAGCTACTCAAAAGTCATCACAATGCAAGACTTTTTTCCATAAACAATAAATATTGTAGTTTGTCTGTTCAGTGATATTGTTTAGTAATCGATTGTAGTCAAGCTAGCATGATATGATAGCCTATACGGCTATACCGTATCTTATGTTTTGAAGAAGAGAGCTGAAAAATGAATGGGGATATGTTTCAAAATTTCCCACAATATTAAGCAGGTTTGCACTAACTTATATTTTTGAAGCAAAGGGGCAAGCAAGGTAAGGGATCATGTAGCAGGCTTGGTGATGCTTTTGTTCACTGCATTTTTTTCCTATAAAAACTCAAGGCTCATTTTTGTTCCAAATTTAAGAACAATTTAAAACATAGCTAGCGTGGATTTAAAAAGAAACAAAAAACGCCAGTTAAATGTGTGTTACTTAGAGTAGCAAGTAATTTGCAGAGCATTCTTGGCGATTATTGAATTGCCATTTTCAGTTTAATTAAAAACTTTTGACAATTAGGTTATAATCACCAAAAAAGACAACCTAATAGGCCTACTGGTAATACAATAGCCTAAAAGCTGGCCTCAGTGAAAAACTTACTGGTTTTTATGGCTTAAAGAAGTGTGTAATTAATCAGCCTAATTGGTACCCACAAAATCAATGTTTTCTTAATTTCCCAAGTGAATAGTTTGCTGTAAAATAATTATTTTCATGAATGAGAGGAGAAATAATTAATTTTCAGTACATTTATGATTTTGGTTTGCTTTCTTAAGGTTAAGTTTATGATTGGAGTAAGGGCTATTGCTGGGGTTAAAATTCTGTAAATATTTCAACTACAGCATTTTAGTGAATATGAATTAGCCAGAGGTGGGCAAGTTACTTTCTAAAAGTAACTAGTTACAAGTTACAGTTACTTGGCAAAAAAAGTAACTAAGTTACAGTTACAGTTACAAATTTGAAAAAGTAACTAGTTACAGTTACAGTTACAAGTTACAGTTACTTTTAGTGATTAAAAATTTGGACTAAAAACAGGCCTGTCGGCACTTGCCAGATTACGTCTGTTTGTCTCAAAAGTATATTAAGACCAAACCAAGGATGTTTCTTTGTCAAAAAATGTAGTTTTGTCAAAGCGTTAAATTTCATACATCAACTTCCAAAGTCGCATTTGTGTAAGAATGCAAAGGAAAAAGGACTAGCTAGATCTAAAAATATGCACTAAGGGTGCGTTTAGACTGGACGCGAAGCGACGCAAAGCAACCAAAATTTGACGTCATCGACAGCTCGCGAAAGGTTGCGACCGCTCGCAACCTTCGCGAGCAGTTGCGCAACAGCGCTTGCTTGCAGGCTGTAGTAAGATAACCGACTAATTCACTGATTTGATTTTTACGATTGCAGTTTGCTAGAAAATAATATAAATAGTTCATTTGTATGGTTTAGCGCCTATTTATCAGTCCAAAGAGTAGGCCTAGGTTGTTGGCAAAGTTAGATTCGCGATAGCCCTAGGCTAGCCAAGTTAATTTGGATATAGACAGCTAAGGCTGTAAATCCTAGAATGATTTTTCATAGCTATCAGGCTATGCTGGATCTCAAAGCTTCATTATAATGAATGCAGCAAAGCAGTAGGCCTAGCCCCACGACATCTAGCTTTTAAACCAAAACTTTTTATTCTGTGCAGCATAGCAGAAGACCATAGTCCAGTAGTTCTTTTGGCTGAGCAGCTTTTGCTTTGTTGTCTTAAAGTAAACTTAAACTAATATGATGTTTTTTTTTCAGAATATAAAATAACCCACCAACAGGCTAGTTTTGAGTGTGTTGATAGTGTTTTTACCCATTGTTTGTTAGCTTGTTGTTTTAAAAGTATCCACAATTGAACAATTCCTTGAATACTGGAAAACTCGCAATACTTTTTTCATTGCCTTTTTGACCAAGTCAACTTGGTGAAAAGAACTGTATTTAGAATTGGTTTCAAGTTACACTGCTACATACAAGAGCTAGATAGATACAAAAAATCGAAAAATTTCTATGAACTTTTGGATTGCCCTAATTAGTAGTTACTTCTTTGAATAGCTACAAACATGGAATTTTTTCTTCTGAATGTCCTCTTAAAAGTCTTCTTGTTTCTGAAGGTTTGTGACCGTGATCAAGTTGAACTGGAAGCAATGGTTTTGGACTACCCCAAGTTTTATAATTATGAATATTGTAGTCTGGTTGCGATTTTTCACTCCAGTCCTAATTGATGAAAATAGAAATGTCAAGTGTGTTAAATATTTATTTACTGTGTCTTTGTGTAATATCTGAATTTAGTTGTTTGTGAATTTCAAAACATTTTTACTGTCTCTTAAAATTTTAACTGCTTTACATGGTGAATAAAGTGACAAAGTAAACAATTTAAAGTCTGAAGTTCAATCATTGCAATTGCAGTCAGTGTATTTAGATGAACTAGAAAGCCAATATATATCTAACCAGTAGAAAGTGAGCTCTGTTTTTTTGCTGAGGTTACTATTATTGGTAGAGAAGTACCCGCCAAGCAAGTTCATTACTATTGTTCCATTCTCTAAACTAAACAAAAAACTTGATACAGCATTTATAATAAAAATAATTGGACTGGGGAAGGATGCGTCAGTTACATAAAAATGTGAGAACTTACAACACTTTTATTCAGATGCTTGAGTAACAATTTTCAAATGAAAAAATCTAAATGTTTTTTTTATCAGGGGCATAATCAAAAACATGCTTAGAGGGGGCTTGACCTTACTGCTATAAATTTGTCTGTATCTTACAAACGGTGGTTTTAAGCGAAGCTCTTTGAGGTAAACGCAACCGTCGCAACGTAGCCTACTGGTACCGCAAGAAAATGCAAGCTAATAAAATGCTCTCGATAGCATTTAACTTCGCACTAAACATCGATAAGCGCTCCGCTAGCGAATAAAACACCAAACTTAGTTTTAGAGGCTGACTTTTCCTCAACGCAACTGCTGGTATCAGGTATCACTGTGCTAAATTCTTGTCCTTCGATGATAGTGTCAAATCATGCAAAAACTGCTATGTTTTTTTGCCTTCTCCAGCAAATCAACACAGCAATCCATTGCACAATAAGCAAAAAATCCACTACATAACTGATGACAAATCCAGCTTTCAGTTTCACTCATAGCGTTAACATTGGGAGTCTTCATAAACAGCACTAAATAAGAAATACAAACAACTGTTTAAGCTTACTACAGGTATCATAACATGCTTACCTGAAAAAGAAAAATCACATCAAAAAAACAACATAGTTAATGATTTAAATGAACCTGTTGACTAGCCTATTGGTTTACACTCTACAAGATACCGGTAGATCTACCACTACCATAATGAGACATGGATGGTGAAAGCATTTAAGGATTTGTTAACTGAGTAAACACCTAAAGAGAACTTTTGACATCTGCTTTCAGCTTTTTGCGTTTCTGCATTAAAACCCAGAACTGTCATCGTCAAAACAGATTAGGGCAAGTTTTCAGTGGAAGGATCTAAACAAATCATTGATAGCTAGTAAATAGGCCAAGTACTACTACGTTTTTGAAGAAATGACTAGTCTTTTCGTTTCCAAATTCGATCTACTGTACTTCGTTTTTCACTTAAACTTTACAAATTTTTTTCTCAAGATTGTTTTGTTACCTGAGCTACTACTCTAGACTCTTCTTCACGGTTATTGCGTAATAACATAATATAAACTCAATCTTCGTTTTACCGGTAATTCCAGCGCGCTATGACGAAACAGAACCTGTGATTACTATAATAGCGCTTCAATAATAAACTACACCAAGCTTTCTGCTCATTGAATACATTTTAAAAGTAAGTTGTTAAAATCAGCCTATGAAGCGACCACTCGCAAAGATTAGCAACCACTCGCGAAGGTTGGCAACCTTTGCGAGTGACGTAATCGACCACTCGCGAAGGTTGCCAACCTTCGCTTCGCGTTGCTTCGCGTCCAGTCTAAACGCACCTTAATAGTTACAAAAATTTTGAAAACAGAAATCAGTTAATTGCCTTTCAAAAAGGCTAATATTTCAAAGTGTTCGTCACTGAGCCCACAGCGTTTTGGTTTTAAGATATCTTTACCCAAACTAAATAGTCTCTCCACTGCTGCACTAGATGGTAGGGTAGTATTATATTAAAATTGCAAACTAACACTGATTGCTAGTACACGTACAGCTGTGCAGTTGGCACACTCAGCTCTGAATCCCCAAACGGTTTCAATCACCAGAAAGCGAAGTTGGAAAACTATTACTGTCTTCACTTTAACCAGCAATCTCATGTATAGTCCAGTGAACACGGTGAAAAAAATATGGATAAAAGATTATGGTAGATCAGACATGCGACTGTGCGTCCTGTGTTGCCAGTGTAATACCATTATTTTGAATGGAATTCATAAAAAATCTGTAATTTGCTTCAAAGCATGCAGTACAAAAAGTAACTGTAACTTTTTTTAGGGCTCTGAACTGGTAACTAGTTACAAATATCGTTACATCTGAAAAAAAGTAACGAAGTTACAGTTACTAAAAAAGTAACTAGTTACAGTAACTAGTTACAATTGTAACTAGTTACTGCCCACCACTGGAATTAGCCCTAGATGTGAAGCCTGGTCATTGCAAAATGCCAGTATTGAAAATGCTAGTACCGATATTGGAATTTGCCGGTAGGCTACTGGAAAATGCCAGTGCTAGAAATTGCCGGTCCTGAAAATGCTGGTACTAAAAATGCTGGTACTGAAAATGCCGGTACTGAAAACTGAAGCAATACTAAAATAATGCTGAGCACAAGCAATGTTTAGAGTTGAGACGCAAAGTTTTCAGATGCTGGTCAATGTTAAAGTTTTTAGAACAAAATAGCTATTTTAATGCCACTAAAACTTTGCTAACTTTACAAATATACTGTTGGAAGGATTTACCTAAAAATGAGGTGCATTAAAGTAGATTGCGTTTGTCGTAATTCTTTATTGCTGAAGCTACTGTGCAATATCAGTTGGTAAAGCTATTGATTGAGTCTTGCACAGCACTTGCTGAAGTTGACTTGTCTAATTGGTTACATCATAGTTGAAGATACGCATTGTCTTTCATCTGTTAACATATGATTATTTTTGTGGTATTTACTTACATTTGTCCTAGTGATTCTTTTATGCTGAGAAATCACATATTGATTACCAATAAATACTACGCAACTTTTTTTTGAATAATATTTCTATTGTTGCGCATTATTTAAATTTAGCCTTTGAGGATGTTACCACTGTTTATGCTAGTATTTTGCAGGTTTATTACCATAGACTTAATACCTCTGTTGTTTACTGAGTTCATTTCTGTGAAGCTTTTTTTTAATGTTACTATGGCCTCTTAGTCGAATGCAAACACAGTTGTTGATGTTATCTCTAGGGGGATATAATTTGCATATACTGTTATTATTGCTGTTATTTAGAGCTAAGGGAACAGTTTACCAAAGGACCCAAGTATCCATAACACTTTTTGATCGTTTCATGGTTTGATTTTTTAGAGACAGGTGTGCAAATATCTGTTTGCTTAAGAAAAAAAATTCAAAACTCTTTAATATTGCTTATTAGTGATAACATTAACTTGGCTTATTTTGAGATACGTAAAGTAGAGGACACAAAAGAATCTAGACATCGTTATGCCTGGCTTTATGCCGTTATTGTCTGCAATGCAGTCATGGAAAAATTAGGTCCCAGCAAAAATTCTTTTCTTTCGGTTTCCAACTACCCCAAAACGATATACTAGAAATGGCACTTAAAGTACACTAGAGTTGATCTTACGTAACACTAGAGTTGATCTTACGTAACACTTAAAGTACACTATAGTGCTGATCTTACGATCGACAAATTAAAGTACACTAGAGTTTCTTTGCGTCATTTTGTTTCAGGTGAATCATTTTTAATATTCTACCTACGCTTTTTTTTCGCTACATTGACAATGACATCTTTTGAAGATAACTGATAGTGAAGCTACAACGAAAAGAGTATGATCCTGGTTAGGGGTGAAACTGTCTAAATGGTTTTTAATTTTAAGTATAGTTATAAGTGTTACCTATAGTTCACTGTTGCGTCTTTTTTTTTCAATTTTGAAAATTTTCAACAATAATGATTTTGAGCATTTGACGAAAAGTTCGTATAAATTATTTTTGCATACCATTGATAGCTAAAGTATGCTATAGCCTTTTTCCAAGCACGTTATTTTTAGTATGTTACTATACAATGCTTCTAAATAGCTTGAGGTTTTTCTAACTAAGCTAATGTTTGAGCCGTGTTTTTTTTTGCTTAATTTCGGTATCCAGACTTGTTCACTGCAAACTACTAATGCCAGCGTCTTTTTCTTACTTTATTAAAAGAATAAATCAAAAAAAACCTCTCAGTTTACCAATATTTAATAAATAATTTTAAAATTTAGGCCATCCATCAATTCTTGAAAATATTGGAGATCCCGACTAGGCTCCCAATTAGGAATCGAGGCATGTGAAGCTTGATCAGTCGGCAGTAGAAACAGGGATTCATCATTTTGAGCAAAGCACAAAACGAAGTCAGAAAAGTAATGCAATCCCAAATGTATTAACCTTTATTGACTGATTCTTATCAATTTACGAAGTTGTGTATGGTAAGCTTTGAAAAGAACCTACACTATTGCATTCGTTCAATTAAAAAATGCGTAAAACATGGATTGATTTAAATGGAAAGTCAAATTGCAGTGTTGCAATACTTCGTTTGGTGGACAAAAGAAATAAATGTATGTATTTAGGTTCTGCATCTGAGCCAATACTTCCTTAGGCTTCCCATGCTTGCAAACCACCATAATTGCCTGGTTTAGCTTTAATGCTTTCAGATGGTAATAATTTTATATATTGATTTTTGGAAGCACTAAAAAGTTCGTCACAGTTAATTTTTTTAGTTAATTTTTCTCACAATTTTTACACCGCCGCTTTGCCATTTTTTCTGTGCTTTTTTTGAAAAGTATGTTATTGGCTTGGTCAATGATCATTATCTAACTGGTAACTGCAAATGAAAAGACGAGTAATGACTTAAAACGTTCAGTAAAATATTTTTTGCTAAAGTTTTCGCTTGTTATATAAAATTGAAAATATTCAGACGTTCCTGTTATTAAGCTTTGAGCGTTGCACGTAAACTGAAAAACTAATGTGTTTTAAGATTCCGAATCTGAGTAAAGAATTTCTCTGTCTTCCTATACCTCCTTTTCCATGTCAAATTCTTCCCAACTCCCATGCCTGTGAACAAGAATTATCTGCATGGTGTAGCTTAAGCGGTTTTAACTGGTAAGCATTTCAAGCATTTTCCTGCACGATTTGAGCAACCTAAAAGTCACTTCACTTTTCCAAGACGCCGAATAAATCCATTCCCAAGATTGTATTGCACAGCTCCTAATTTAACGAGAGATTGCATTGCTAGTTATTTCAGTTATTTTTATGCCTTGTAGTTGTTACGGTGAACCGTTTTGCGATTTACTGTGGAATAGGCCACGTTAAGCCATGAAACATAATGCGTTCAGTGACTTAAAAATTGATTTTTTTTTGTATTGTATTAATTTCTACTTTTGTGCACAGCTTCGCATAGCGGGAGAAGTTCCAGTATTGCCATTACGACGATATCCATTCCTGGATTTCTATTACCGTATGATTCTAGGGCCGCATGTTGTGCACCGTTGGGTTAACGGCTTGTCAGTTTTTTAAAAAGTGTAATTACTGCTATTGAGCCTAAGAAAAACGATTTAATGTATTAGAATTACTATCAGAGGTGGAGTCCTTGAGGACGTCCTCGGCCTCGAGGACAGATTTTGAAGTCCTTGGCCTTGGCTTCGAAGCCTCAAGTCCTCGAAAATTGCTGTCTTCGGCTCGAGGACAGCACTATTTGTTGAACCGTTGAAATTTTGTTGAAAAACGCCAGAAACTTCGCGGAAACTTTGCGAAGATCTTTTTTTATTTTCCTCAAGTGAAGATCGCCTGAAAAAAAATTTTTGAAGACCTTTTTTTTTGGAGAACACTTGCGCCTGTGTCCTTGGCCTTGGCCTCGAGAGGGTCTGTCCTTGGCCTTGGCCTCGAAATTTTTTTGTGTCCTTGGCCTTGACCTCGAGCCTTGTGTCCTCAACTTCACCTTTGATTACTATGCTGCGCCATAAGTAATACGTCACCATTTATATTGTATTTGCAGTTATTGGAAAGCTGAATTGGCTGCAAAAATGGTGAATCACTTCGTTTTGATGGGACATTTGCGCTACTTCTTTTTGCTCTCATAGGAAGAAAATGAACGTTTAGCCGATCGAGCTGCCTCCAATAGTCCTGGGCTGGCGTCATAATTTTGAGAATTCTTTGTACTGTAATAATGTCGCGACATCGTTGCTGAAGATCTTGTATACGTGCATACATGTGTAATTTGTGTATTTGTCTCTCCTTATTTTCCGCCGGAAATTTCGTCTTGTTAGGGCTAACGAACTTTTTTTAGTTTCAAGGAAGTTTCCGCTGTTTGGTTCAGCCTTTGTAATTTATTTCGTAGGCGTAGCTATTGCTTTTTTATCGTGGCCATGTCGCTAGTTTTATTTTTGTAGGCCTAATTTCGTTCAGCCAAGCGTTACTTTGACCTTTGAATCATTTAGGCGGTAGCATTAGATACGATTCCAGTTGGGAGGTAGTATTAGATACAATTCAGAGGGCCTCGCTGTTAAAATGCACTACAAGCTTGAATCATAGAAATTTTTATGGGGCCTTGGACCTGGCGTATTTACAAAATAATCGATTTTGTTGGTAGTAGATTAAAGTAGTACAGTAGATTTGCGATTGAAATTAGCGCCGATCTTGTGAGCGAGCCCCGCTAGAGTCAGCACCCAACTGTCGTGTGGAGGCTCGGTTGTATTGAGCAATCGCTTGGGCGCCACCAACCCAGGGTGACCCCTGTTTGCACGGCCGCGGACGAGATACCAGCCTAAGAGTGACCCAATGTCTACCAGTGGCGTAAAGGGAGGCTATACAAAAGTTCGTGTATTTGTGCACTCGAAGACCAATGCTCTCGTGGGCCCCGCTTGATGGCTTTGTTTTAGTAAATTTTTACCATCTGTTACCTAAGGGTTTGATCTTTGCTACTGTATGATCAATACATTTTTGATTTAATTGTTTTTGTTTTGGTGTGATTTTAACACGCTTGTGCTATCGTATTTGGATAATTAATAGTTGACTTTCGTTCAAGTTCTGGTTAAAGTAACTTTAACTTTATTACAAATAAGAGGCTGTGGCATCGGCATTTTACTATCTTTTAAAATTTTAAAGATCGGAAAATTAGAAGGAGGATATATAGTACGATGAACATACGCAAGAATAAAGCGTACCTGTACCCAAGTCTATAATTATTATATTGACAGCATTCAGGGCCGCATTTCGAAAGGAGTCCTTGATGTGAAAACAGCAAGAATTAATAAAAATCACTTTTAATGTTTCGCGTGCACTTTGCCTCGCATTCAGGCCCAGCGCCACGGGGGGCATTCCGTGGCCGTGCCCCCCAAATCATTGCTTGTGCCCCCCAAGCGAGGATTGTGCCCCGAAGAAATTAACAGGCTCGGTGCTACTGGAGTGCAAATCGAGCCCTGAGACTCCCAAAATACTGCTTATCACCCTAAAATTCGTGAGCAAGAACTGTTTTTTTCGTAGATTTTGCAATGAACACCGATTGTTTTTGTGGACTCACCCCAGAAATTATGAAACTTCGCGTATATTTTGGGACGAAGACCTTTATTTTATTTTATTTTTTGCTTTTCACCTCAGAATTTGTAGAGATTCGCACGATTTTTGAGATGGAAAACAGAATTTGTGAAAATGTGGGCACTTTTTCAGATGAAGACTTTGTTTTTTTTGGTCGTCACCTCAGAATGCGCGGATATTCGCGTTGGACACTTTTTTCGTTTAGTCCACGCTCTCGAATTCAAATAAATAAAGTTTTGGTACCCCCCCCCCAGTCACGCTATTCTGGCGCCAGGCCTACCCGCATTTTTAGTGAATTGGAAATACTTCTAATTGGAACGACCGACGCTCGCGTCGCGTGTTCCTTTGTTTTTACTCGGCCATTTTCTAACTAATGAGTGCGAGATTTCAGACTTTTGCTTATAACTCGAGAACTGTTTGGTCTAACTACATGAAATTTTGACAGCAGTTTGAGATTAA
This sequence comes from Trididemnum nubilum, assembly GCA_963965965.1. Lineage (NCBI taxonomy): Eukaryota > Metazoa > Chordata > Ascidiacea > Aplousobranchia > Didemnidae > Trididemnum > Trididemnum nubilum. Next base: position 26,917,356 of record OZ014481.1, on the reverse strand, counting down.
TGAGTTGTATGTTTGTACCAAATTTCGAGGCAATCGGTCACGTGAATTCGGGTTTATGACCCGAAAACCGCCCCGAAAGTTTGGCGTAAAAAGCGGTCTAAGTCAAAAACGGCTTAAGTACGGCAAAAAATATTTCTCATGGTTATATGTCTTAAGATATCCTTTCATCCCTACCAACCCACTTTCGGCCGCGATGAGGTTTTTTTCTTATTTTTTTCCTTTTTTTTTTCCTTTTTTTTTCCTTTTTTTTCCTTTTTTTTCTTCCTAAATCTTGTACGCTCGAGTTCTCCTAAACCACAAAACATAGAAATCTAATTTTTGTGTGAAGTTGCTGAGGTACATACGCAATTGAGTCTCCTGCAATTTTTTTGGGGCAACTCCCCCGGGAACCCCCCCAAAATGGGGCCCCAAAAAATCAATTTTTTGAACGGCTCAACCTAGGGTGCCAGTTTTTTTTGATATCAGTAGATATTTGAGAGACAAATATTTTGACATAATTTGGGGGTACCACTCCCCCGGGGACCCCCCCAAATGGACCCCCCCAAAAACAAATTTTTTTAACCATATAACCTAGGGTGCCATTTTTCTTTGATATCAGTATATATTTAAGAGAGAAATATTTAGACATGATTTGGGGGTACCACCCCCCCGGGAACCCCCCCAAAATGGGGCCCCAAAAAATCAAATTTTTGAACGGCTCAACCTAGGGTGCCAGTTTTTTTTGATATCAGTAGATATTTGAGAGACAAATATTTTAACATAATTTGGGGGTACCACCCCCCCGGGGACCCCCCCAAATGGACCCCCCAAAAACAAATTTTTTAACGATTTAACCTAGGGTGCCATTTTTCTTTGATATCAGTATATATTTAAGAGAGAAATATTTAGACATGATTTGGGGGTACCACCCCCCCGGGAACCCCCCCAAAATGGGGCCCCAAAAAATCAATTTTTTGAACGGCTCAACCTAGGGTGCCAGTTTTTTTTGATATCAGTAGATATTTGAGAGACAAATATTTTAACATAATTTGGGGGTACCACCCCCCCGGGGACCCCCCCAAATGGACCCCCCAAAAACAAATTTTTTAACGATTTAACCTAGGGTGCCATTTTTCTTTGATATCAGTATATATTTAAGAGAGAAATATTTAGACATGATTTGGGGGTACCACCCCCCCGGGAACCCCCCCAAAATGGGGCCCCAAAAAATCAAATTTTTGAACGGCTCAACCTAGGGTGCCAGTTTTTTTTGATATCAGTAGATATTTGAGAGACAAATATTTTAACATAATTTGGGGGTACCACCCCCCCGGGGACCCCCCCAAATGGACCCCCCAAAAACAAATTTTTTAACGATTTAACCTAGGGTGCCATTTTTCTTTGATATCAGTATATATTTAAGAGAGAAATATTTTGACATGATTTGGGGGTACCACCCCCCCGGGAACCCCTCCAAAAAATCAAATTTTTGAACGGCTCAATCTAGGGTGCCAGTTTTTTTTGTTATCAGTAGATATTTGAGAGACAAATATTTTGACATAATTTGGGGGTACCACCCCTTCGGGGACCCCCCCAAATGGACCCCCCCAAAAATAAATTTTTTAACGATTTAACCTAGGGTGCCATTTTTCTTTGATATCAGTAGATATTTAAGAGAGAAATATTTTGACATGATTTGGGGGTACCACCCCCCCGGGGACCCCCCCAAATGGACCCCCCCCAAAAGCAAGTTTTTTAACCATTTAACCTAGGGTGCCAGTTTTTTTTGATATCAGTAGATATTTAAGAGAAAAATATTTTGACATGATTTGGGGGTACCACCCCCCCGGGGACCCCCCCAAAATGGGGCCCCAAAAAATCAAATTTTTGAACGGCTCAAGCTAGGGTGCCAGTTTTTTCTGTTATCAGTAGATATTTAACAGACAAATATTTTAACATAATTTGGGGGTACCACCCCTTCGGGGACCCCCCAAAAATAAATTTTTTTAACGATTTAACCTAGGGCGCCAGTTTTTTTTTTGATATCAGTAGATATTTAAGAGATAAATATTTTGACATGTTTGGGGTACCACCCCCTTGGGAACCCCCCAAAATGGGGCCCCAAAAATCAATTGTTTGAATGGCTCAACTTAGAGTGCCAGCTAGTGTTTTATGATATCAGTAGATATTTAACAGACAAATATTTTGACATAGTTTGGGGGTGCCACCCCCCCGAGGACCCCCCAAATGGACCCCCCAAAAATCAATTTTTTGAACGGCTCAACTTAGAGTGCCAGTGTTTTATGATATTAGCAGATATTCAACAGACAAATATTTTGACATAGTTTGGGGGTGCCACCCCCCTGGGGACCCCCCAAATGGACCCCCAAAAATGAATTGTTTGAAAAGCTCAACTTGGGTGCCAGTCTGTTTTGATATCAGCAGATATTCAACAGACAAATATTTTGGCATAGTTTGGGGGTGCCATCCCCCCCCAGGGACCCCCCAAATGGACCCCCAAAAATCAATTTTTGAACGGCTCAAGCTAGGGTGACAGTGTTTTATGATTTCAGGAGATATTTAACTGACAAATCTTTTGACTCAACTTTTCTGGAGGTTCCATAGTCAGATATTTTTGAATAATTGCTGATTTTACGGTAGACAAAAAGTACTTTTGAGCGTCACAGCATTAGCTGTGCGTCGGTCGTTCACTGGGTTTGCTGGCAAACTCCCATCTAGTTAACTATTATGTTTTAGAGCGTTAGAAAAGCTATGGTTAGTAGAGTGGTAGATTTTTTTCTCATTTTTTAATGCAGCGTCAGTTCAAATTAATATTGCAGTTTTTTTCGAATTTTTTTTATTATTGGTTCAGCGATCTACAAACAATTTCAGATAGCCTTGTAACAAAAATAAACCAAAAACTATGCATCTAAATAAATCTGTGCAGACTCGTTGGAAGCAGCACAAAGAATAAAAATCTGAGACTGGGAGCAAAACGCTTTAAAGCGCCTGCGATGTGCAAGAATTTGTCAGTGGGCCAATAATAAAATGCACGATATTTGGCTGGATCCATTATAGGTTTACTAATACTCATACCAGATTTGTCGTGCTATTACATTATCAACAGTGTTTTGGGTGCCTCTCAAAACATTTGCACCCGGGATCCCCGATGCCTTAAAACGGCCCTGATTGCATTAAATATCGTTTTTCGTCAGTCGCAGTGAGATCTGTGTAGAAGTCAACAAGCTGCTAGGTAGCTACTTCTGATAATAAATGAGGTTCAAATTTTGGACCAGTCAAATCAGACACAATGTTGCCCACGGCTCGCCACTGCTGCGACTTTTCTTCGAATGGAGCTGTGTTGCCGGCGCAGGTACAATGACGCAGAGATGGGCCCGCAAACTCGTTACACGCTTCGGCGTGGAGCAGCGAGTATAATAAAAGATTTATTTGAAGCAGAAATTATGTAAAAAGCGAAAGATAACATTTTACGATATTTTCAGCTTGCACTTATCAGGAGGTTACCTAACTTGAAAGTAGCACAATCAAAAAAGCGGCCTGAGCCACATTACACGTTTATTTAATTTGAAGGCGAGAGGTCTGATTTCGTCAAATTAGAGTCCGTTTTCAGGTTTAATTAAGTCGTTTTGATCGATTCTAGCACAATGAGAAGTTTAACCAAAACTTGCTTCCAAAATGAAAACTTGTGTTTTGTCAATTTCCACTTTCTTCCATAATATTTTGTTTCACAAAATTATGACTTTTATGTTTTACGGGGTAAAAACATTTTCGAATTTGTTGTTTTTTCCAAGCTTTTACTGACGAATTAAAAAAAATCAAGTTTAACAAACAATTCCAGTTTTCCTCAAATTTGCATTTCTGATTTAACTCAATGTACGGTACTAGGTATACTGTACAGAATGACCACTTACTGTACAGAAAGTACTGATTTAACTGAACGCAAGAGGGCGCTCGATCCATCTGATTTTGCTATCATTGCAGTTCGTCAGCAGGAAGTGAATTACAGCAAACCAAAAACGAAACACCAATTTCGTGCCAAGGTGTAGTTGTATGCAGAGCTCTTAATGGGAAAAAAAGGGGTATTGAACACCAAAGTTCTGCGTTTTTAGGAAGGCTCAAGCTTATTTATGCGTTGAAGTTGGATCTTAACGCAAATACCGTTTAATGTTGCGGAACAGCGCTACCCGGCGTAACTCAACAACAGTTAGGAGTGAGGACCTTCAAATTCAGAAGAAAAACACGCCCAAACTAAGAGAGGGGCGTTTTTGGTCTTTGCCTTTATTCCGAAGTTCGTTAATTATCTATTCCGCTGAGAAGCAATTTTTTTCAGTAGTAGTAATAGTAGCGTTTATTTCAAAGTTAAAGCATTTTAAAGTCACAAATTAATGTACCAACGAAGAATAAAATAAAGTTTCAAGTAAACAGGCATAGTACCGTGTAAGCCAGGGGTCGGCAATTTTTTGAACTAGTGGGCCACATTCAGTCCTAACCAGTACTTAAATGGTAAAATTTTGCATGGGGAGACGCTTTTGCAGCCTTGACCAAACGCATTCGGAATGCGCATGAAATTTAGTGGAAATTATGATTCAAGTTGTACTTCTTTCCCCTAACTCGAGTGAAGACCAAAAAAAAAAAAAAAGGTCTTCGCCAAAAATTGAAGTGTTTTTCCTCGAAATCAGGTGAAGACCCAAAATCAGAAGGCCTTCACCGCAATTGGGTACTATTTTCGGCCAAAATTGGTAGGATTTATTCATGCTGGCAGGCTCTTTTTCGTCTGATCATCCAACGCTCAAATTTCGATGGGGAGATGCCTAACTCTCGATGGGGGGACGCGTCCCACTACAATTTAAGTACTGGTCCTAACAACGTTCCAGCAGGCCGCCACCATTCCAGCGGACCAAAAGAGAAAGGTCTTCCCCAGACATTCAGGCCTTTTTTCGGCCGAATTGATGGGAGACCAAAAGAAAAAAAAAGGCGAATCGGTATCAAAGACTACAAAAAAAGGTTTTCGCCAGGAGATGAGAATCATTTCGGCGATTTATTGCTGCATATCTATCATTGAAAAAAAAAAGGTCGCCGGCCAATTGACAATAAAAGGTCGCGGGCCGGGTAGAATGCCTTGGCGGGTCGCATTCGGCCCGCAGGCCGTTGGTTACCGACCCCTGGCATAAGCAATGCTGTTGTCTCATACAAAAAGGTGGTAGACTTTGGGTCAAATTCTGTCCAAATAATAGGTGAAAATCGTACAAAATAATCTTTTCCGGAGCGGAAATTTGAGCAGTGTTTCGTCACAAAATAAGTAAAGACCAAAAGCAAAGAAAGGTTTTCATGAAATTTGAACTGGTTTTCGTCCTTCAATTGAGTAAAGTCGAAAAAACCAAAAAAGATTTTTATCGAGAATTGATGCAAATTCGGCTAAATTTTGATCCTGACCATCACAAATCTATCGAATATGAAGAATCGCGTGGTTTTCAATGGATCCTACTCGAGCCTAACCACTCAAAATTTGCGCGTAGCCAGCAGGCCCGGCGCCAGGATAGCGTGACTGGGGGGGGGAGGGGGGGCAAAAATAAATTTTGGATGGGCACGAGAAGTTTATTTTGAGTGAATTCGAGAGGGGCACGAGAAATTTATCCCAGTCTGGATCAAATAAACAAGGTGAGGAGCAAAACGTCAAAGGGATTTTCCGGCCGAAATTGGAAATTCAAGCGGTTTTTCCGGCCGAAATCAGGTGATCTCCATAAAGAAAAAAAAAGGTCTTCACTGAAATTGCAAGGGGTTTTCCGGCCGAAATCAGAATTTCAAGCGGTTTTTCTGGCCAAAACCACGTGTTCTCCAAAAAAAAAAAAAAAAGGTCTTCATCCCAAAAACGTCACAAAATCTGGTGTCAGTCCACAAAAAACACTAATTTGGACCTCAATTTGCGCTCCAGAAGCCACGAGCCTGTTAATTTCTTCGGGGCACAGTCCTCGCTTGGGGGAGCACAATTTTTGTTTGGGGGGCACAAGCAGTCAGTTGGGGGGGCACGGCCGCGGTTTGCCCCCAGTGGCGCCGGGTCTGGTAGCCAGGAATTTGCAATGAGGGGGGCTGTTTGGAGGGTCTGGAGGTGAAGCCTTCAGCTGCCGGAGGTTGGGGGTCTGGGAGCAGATTTCGTTTTTCGAAAAAAGAACTTAATTTTAGGTAATTTTTTTGGCAAAAATAACTTAACTTTAGGTCCATTTTGATAAAAATTAATGCTGCTAAAACGTGGCATAGAAATTAGCAATGCAAAAACATGATTATACTAGTTGCATAAATGGGCTATGTGGGAGGTTGCATTTGCTGAAGTTTCAGTTCACTTTGTATTTACAAGCTGATAAATCATAAAATCCTATACAGGTAATTCAATAAAACTCTCAAGAAATGTTCTTTTTTGTCTACATTTTATAGAAAAAGATATAATTAGGGCGGCTAATGGAAGGAAATTTGAGAGAAGTGATTGGTATTAACTAATGCTGAATAGCCCCCCCCCCCCCCCCCCTTGTTCCTAAGTTTGTATATCTTTTGATGTAACTTATGTTAAGCATTTTTCAAATGGCTATTTTTCAAAGGCAATTTTTGGCCATTTTTCAAAGTTTTTTTTTCTGGTTTAAGAGTTTTATTTTTGACAAATTAGCCCCTCTTCCATTTAATAAACGTTTTAAAATATGCTTCAAATCATTTTTTGAGTCTATGTTCTATTTCAGTGCAAAAAACAGTCGCAAAGAGCTTTAAACGTGGTAATTTCCTTACTGTGCATTTTGGTCTGCAGGGCTATAGCCCCACCCTCTGCTACGCTACCGGGCCGAGTCTACTCTCGACGGCAGCACTGCCATCTGCGCATAAAATAATTTCAATAAAAATTTACTGTCAATAAGGATTAAGCAAATGAACAAAATAACCTTTGAGTCTACTTCCACCGACGTAAGATTGAATTTAGGATATCTTGGCCGAAGTATATAGGCCTAAGTAACGTCTTTCGCTAAACAAACAAAATGCAGCAAAAACAAACAAAAAAATCAAACGGTATTTACAACAGAAAGAGGTGCTATTGCATGGCACTACCATTGTATGGTTCGGTATCTGTAAAGATTGGCGCGATCCTCCAAATTTTAGTTTAGCGATACCGATACACGATACTCTCAATTTTGCTAAACTCAATACCGATACGCGATACTTTAAATATTCCTCGATTTCGATACGGATATGGATACAGTATTGCTGATACGTTTTAACGATACTCTTTTCGATGCATTTGAATAAGCGTACTGTCAAATCATTCAATATTTTTGTTTTGGCAAGGCACCTACAATTTTTCATGACTTGGTTAAATTTTAATTAAATGTATCACATATGTTAGGTGAAAAATACTTTACAGAACTGTAAACACAGAACGATGTACTTTACAGAACGATATAGTGTTCACCAATATTTTAGTGTTTTGGAAATCTTTTAAAACAGAGTCTTGTGTTCGCTTTGGGTTTATGTAGATTTCTGCGGTTAAATCGTAGTTTCGCGAATAACGGAATTGTTGGAAAAGGTTTGGGGCAGCTTTTATTACCCCTTGTTCTTATTTGTTCAATAAAACCAATTTCGAGCTGTATCTCTTTAAAAACTTGATGTGCTACTTCAGAATGTGAAGGAGTGTGATACGTTTAAAGGCAGTGGTACATGCTACTTATCCTGTTCGCTCAAACCAGTTCTTAAATTTGAACTGGACACTTGGTTGCGAGATTGAAACAAGATTTGGCAATATAGTAACCATTCAGCATAATGATAAAAGAATTGATGATATAGTAATGCATATAAAAAAGCGCGATTTAGCATTGTTTGCCATTTTTGGGGAACACCAATGGTTTCAGTCAAGTTGTGCATATCAGCATCTTGATTGTGTACCAGTATGTTGATAATGAAAGAAAAGTATTTTTCAGCACTCAATTGTTTGAAACGCGTTGGAACTGATGACTGTCACAAAGCCACACACTACTAAATAGCAAAACAGCAAACTACTCGAAGTTCCAGCATTCTGCATAAACTACTAGGCTATGATGTGATCGGATAAACGACTGTAGTTCATTGTTTTCACTTCACAAGCATATTCACTTCATTGAGAGGAACGAAGGTGAGTTAGCAGACTCAGCAAAGACAGCAATTCATTACTTCAATTGAATCTTCAGTTCAGATACCTGCACATTACAAAAAGTTATAGCAAAAGATAAACTGATATTGCACAGGAAATTTGCAAAATTGCCCTTGCAAAAACTGCTGCCAGTAGAACATAACATGTTGCTCTATTTTGAATCTGCACAAATGCAGTACACAATAGCAGACCAGTAATCACCTAGTGCATCACTTTGTAATTTCTTAATTGGTTTAGATTTATGAACTAACAATTTAGAACATTTTTCTCTTTTCCGATAATACGTTAACAAAATTATTTTTTGTTACATCCACACATCTTTATTGTCCAGTAGAGCCTGGCCTCACAAATGCTGTTTTAGGTTATTAGGGGAAAAGCGTGAGCTGGTTAGTAATTTTTGTAACTGCCGGCCAACCAAAATTGGCTGCATATCAAATCAATAAATAGCTGCTCAAATAAGGTAGATTAAACTTATTTATATGACCCATCACTGAAGTAATGCATAAATTATCAAAATATTTAATGCACCAATGCCATCCTCAATAAAATTCCTCTATTACTCAATCAAACTTTTAGCATTTTCAACATTTAACTAGGCAAACAAACGAAACGATTCTTCACTTAGTAATTCCTACTAACGGAGCCACATTACTGAAATCAATTTTCAAACATTCATAAACATGCTACTTTGCTAGTTTGCTTTAATTACAAATCATTGGAAACCTTCATAATATATTGTGACAAATTTTGAAACATATGCACATTTATTTTTCAGTTCCCTTCTTTAAAAGATAGGGCTAAGTAGCCTGTGCACTATAAGGTGGCTGCTGACTTGAAGACCTTAAGGTCCCTTCGCAGCCACCCTGTCACAGCAATTGCACACTGATTTTTTCCCTCGATTTAATATCTTACGTTTATTATTATGATTGCGACAAATAAAATAACTTTAACTTTATTCTAAAAAAGATATTTTTGAATCAATAAACAAAGTTTTTATGCACAAAATTACAAATTTCACAAACACTGATTGTCTCTAATATCAGATGATAGAATTTGCCAGGTAGACTAAACAAAAAAGCAAACAAAACCCTTAAAAATTAAACGAAATTGCTTGGCAGTCAGGGATTTATGCCTAGCCTGCAGTTCAGGGCTTCATTAAGCCTTAGCCTCTAGCTCAGGCTTTATTGATCTTGATCACAATAAGTGATAGACTGATAGCACACCAGTAGCAATCTATCTTAATGCGTAGAGTACAAAACTAATTAAACTAGAGTATACAATACAGAATACTGGTACCTGCATACCTATATCACAATTACCACAAATGTAAAAGTAAGGCCTAATTAATTGACCAATTTACCTAAATGACTACTGAAAGAAATAACATTTCACCTTGATACAATTACTTGCTTTGCATTCAAAAGATGCTAGACTGCTTGGTGTTAAGCTTCTGCAAAAATATCATGCACTCAAATCCAATCATATCAGGTATAATCATACAGTACCGGTATCATTTAATGTACTACCGGTATAGGCTAGTTTGCACGCTACTGATTGCTCTACAATATAATTGAACAGATAAAGTATTTCATTCGCTGCTTATAAAAATAATCTTGCCTTGTTTTGACTTTTGAGAAGCTTCATATTGGTGATTTTGGTTGCTTTGACCAAATTTCACTTCTGATTACCGGTAGGTTTATCCAATCTTGAGAATTTGACAGACAATCTAACAAGCTAGATAACTGAAAATAATAAAATACTAACGGCAATGCAATTATTTTTTTCCTATAAAATAACTTTTTGGCTAATCTAAATCATGCACTTTAAAAAACAGCCCTGGAAAGTTCAATTTGGTCCGAAGTAGGCCATAGGCCTACTTTTAAACTTTTGCCCCAAACGCCTCTTACAGTCATTGTTCCTTTGAATTTCTGGTTAAATATAGCCTGTCTGCTATTTCTTCAAAACATATTTTCAAGCGAGCGTGTGAAACGCCCTAAAGGCTGAGAAAAGCCGATTTTTGAGGTTTTTCTCCATTTAAGCCAATGCATTTTATTCAGCCAACTCAGATTTGGCTGAGTTTTCGCGCCAAAAATTTGCGTGTGACGTCACATGAAATCCTCCTATTTAAAGCAAATGAAGGAGAAAAGCGCAATTTGATTGGTTGCCGGTGATCCAGCGATTTGATGTCGGAAACCGGGACGGTGCACTAGACACTACCTTTGAAAAACACATCGTAAAGCGCAAGCGCAAATTCCGCAACCAAAATTTTTTTAGTTTAAAGCCAGTGGCGTAGGAACCCCCCCGCAATATCCGCAGCTGCGGGGGGGCCCCGCACTACAAGGGCCCCATGCTCAGGATTCCAGTATTCCAGTGTTGCTGCTATGCCGCTGTGACATTTAAAGGCGGTGAATCATCCAGCCAATTCCAGTGGTTTACAATAGCTAAAATTGAACTATAATTTTTGATATTTTTTGCTTTAATTTTGGGACTGCGGTTGCAAAGATATTCAGCAAATACAAAAAGATGTCCCCCCGAAAAAAGTTTTTGGAAACTCTGAGGTTTGTTCTTCCCGCCAAAACCACAGTAGGCCTAATGGTTTAGAGAACTGTGGTAGGCCTAATAGTTTAGAGATAGTTTATTTCTAAATAGTTTAGGCCTAATTAGGCCGAACTATCTCTAAACTATTAGGCCTAATAGTTTAGAGATAGTTAGGCCTAATAGTGTAATTAGATTACAGTAGGCCTAATAGTTTAGAGAACTGTGGTTTTGGCGGGAAGATCAAAACTCAGAGTTTCCAAAAACTTTTTTCGGGGGGACATCTTTTTGTATTTGTTGAATATCTTAGCAAACGCAGCCCCAAAATCAAAACAAAAAATATCAAAAATTATAGTTCAATTTTAGCTATTGTAAACCACCGGAATTGGCTGGATGATTCACCGCCTTTGAAGACATTTTTAGGTTAATCCAAGCATAGCTGGCGCAGTCTTCCTTAACGCAGGCAAAGAGTTCTTTCTGTCTAGTCCAGTTGAGAGGCCCCGCATAGCCAGTCGCCTAGCTGTAGACTTTTTACAAACTAAGATACTTCGTTGGGACCGAGCACACAGTACAGTTTATGTCTTGCTTACTCGATCGATTAATTGCGAATCTTTGTGACGTCATAGATAAACACGAGATGCGTTAAAGGTTTCATTTGAAATCCAGTTACAAGCAGAAAGGTTATCAATCCAGTAATCGTAATCACTATTCGAGATTTTGTCAATTTATTGTATATAACATACAATTCAGTAGCATCGTCGTTTCCTAATGTTCTAGCAGCGATGTTTATTTTTTTGTCATTGCCAGTTACAACAGCTAAAGCAGAACGATCCTTTAACAAGCTAAAGCTAATCAAGAATTTCTTACGAAGTCAGATGTCTCAAGATAGACTGGATGGGCTTTCTATGTTAAGCATTGAAGCCGAAAAAGCCAATCAGATTGACCAAAGCAAAGTTGCTCTAACTATTGCCAGGGCAAAAGTTCGAAAAGTGCCTATGTTTGTGTAGTGCAAAACGAAGTATCTATTTCACCGAAAATTTTCAACTTAAAAGATAGTACAAGAGAAATTGAGAGTATTCCTGAGCACTTATCAAATTATTTTATACTGAATAAAAGTTACGGTTTGGGTTGGGGTTAGGAATGGAAAGAAAACAAAATTAGGTTAATTTAAACAGTTACGTTTAATAGTTTACATTTTTTATTACAAATAGTTCCGCTTTTCTGGTGAAATAGCACCTTCCAATACAAAAATGTACTTGAACGCAAGCCAAAAAAGCATATTTTTCGACTTCAGAGTTGAACCATGCTTAGATGAAAAATGATGAGTAGATCTACTGTATTTTTGCTGACATTTTGTCAGTATTCGCTGCTCTGAAAAGTCATGATTGTAGTGCATGCCTGATCATGCTCTGCAATTCGTATTAGAACTATATGAAGCCATATTAAAAGTAAACTTATGTTCACGTCCGACTTTAGCTGGACCTGACAAGTCTATAAATATTTTGATATACTTCAGTATTTATCAAAATCAAACTTCAAATTATCGAGTTTAAAATACATTTCCGAAATTTTTCCGGGTCAAGTTCGATACATTTTTCTGGTTCTATCTTAAAACAAACAGAAATCTCGAAATTCTCAATTTTACTGAAATGAAACTTGCAATAATGATGCGTTGGACAAATCTTATAATCCAAAAGCCTTGGAAAATTTTGGACATCTAAACCGAATAGTTATCTTGCCCTACAGCGCGACGATATTGTTCTTTTTTTTTGGTTTTTAATTTTTTCGTTGGTGTGGTTTATTTTACCCTTGCAAGGTTCAACCCGGCCATTCAGCCAGGCAGCATGTGTTACTGAGGTTGCTATAAATTGTTTACATATTCCTGATTGCTTAGCGTGCTTATGTTGTGATACTCCCGCATCTGAATGCTCATATTCTAATGCTTGTGCGTGCCTTCTGGGAACTACACGTTGAGAAGTGCTCACACATACTTGTTCTGCAGCAATCCCGATTGCATTGTTTACAACTGTGCAGCTGTTTAGAACTATTGTAAATTATCAGATGTATTTTTCATAAAGAGTAAGTTAAAAATGCTGTTGTTAATTGATTACTTATACTTTGCTGGGGTGTCACTGAGTTGAACCACAATACACCAGTGCACATCACACGATAGTCGTTTTCCGTAAAAAATATACTTTTGAAATTTGCAGGTTTACGGTGAACTAATGATATGCTTTTTTGCAATGTTGCACTGTATGACCCCTTTAATTTCAAATCAAATCAAATCAAATTTATTTTTCGAAGATGCAAGACAAATACGCTACGACAACATTGCGTATAGCAGAACATCGTCAGGAAAACATGGCAAAGCCCGAAGGCTTAAAACATACAAAATTATTAGCATTATTGTTGAGATAAATTACATCATTGCTGTATGGCCATGAAACCTTTTAGCAACGAACAAGCAGTGCTTATGTACAAAATGTACAATTATATACAGCCATAAAAATTGACGTCAAGGACAAATGGTCTAACAGCTGGATACAAAACACCAAAAAATAAAAAAAAATAAAAAAAAAAGTAAAATAAAAAATAAAATAAAATAAAAAATAAAAAAATAAAAATAAAAAAATTTTTTTTTTTAAATGAAAAGCTTAGTAACAACAAAAAAAATACAATTTTTTCTGTGCAGAGAAAGGCTTGTAGGCTACAAGACAGACTAATTTAGTATCGCAAGAATAGCAATAAAACTGTTCTACGTAGTTAAAATCATTGAATTGATAATACACAGTATACTTAAATTCGTAATGTAGCAGTTAATATTGGTAATCACTGTTGAACCTAGTTTTCAAATAACGTTTTAAATTGTTTTTGAAAGCACTTTGGCTCTGCATATTTCTTACAGTAAATGGTATAGAATTCCATATTTTAACTCCGCTACACATAATTGATTGTTGGGTGACAGTTTTGGAAAAATAGGGATAATGAAGAGACTTACTATTGCGTGTAGAGAATGTGTGCACTTGTTCATTACGTTGAAATAGAGCTAGGAACATATTAGGCAAATTGCGGTGGTGCAATTTAAACATAAAGATGCCCGTTGTCAAAATCTGTAGTTCTTTTATTGTGAGAAATTTATAGTGTTTTGGTGTTTTGTGATTTATGAATGAAATAAATTTATTGCAGAGTTGTTGCATTTTCTTTACTATGGTAATTTCATTTCATTAGTAAAGTAAGCTAGCTGTAAACTGAAAGTATACACTATTTTTGTTCTCTTTTAAATATTATCACATGCAAGACCATAGGAATCTGCACTGCGCATGTTACTTTATTGCATGCAATACCCGGGCATCGTCTACTATACACTATTCATATTGAGGTAATTCTAAAGTAACAAACTCAAAGGGGGGGCTTCGCCTCCCAGACGTTGACAAGCTTAATAAAGATTTAGGGCCCCCGATTAAACTCGCGGGAGGGCCCTGCACGTTCTAGCTACGCCACTGTTTAAAGCGCAAGCGCAAATTCCGCGACCAAAATTTTTAAGCTTAAAGCGCAGATGCGAATTTCGCAACCAAAATCTTAAAAGCTTAAAGCGCAATTGCAAATTTCAAAACGACAATTCTAAACGTTTTAAAGCGCAAACACAAATTCCGCAACCAAAAATTGAACATAGTGCAGTGCAACTACGAATTGATTGCTTGAGAAGCGCACACAAATTTTGCTCTTTAAAAAAGTTTTTGAGTACAAATTTTTGCATAATCGAAGTTTCAAAAGCGCGCTGCAGACGATGGTGTTAAGTATAAAAATATGAAAGGACAAACATTGTACCATCTTCAGCTAAGCTGCTCTGGAATAAACCAACTGCATTGCGTTTAGTTTTTACAACTAAAGGCACATATCTAAGACCGAAGAAACAATTATTTTTATCGTTGAAAAAAAGCAATTAAACACTAAACCAAAAAAATAATAATAAAAATAAACAGCAATAAAAATAAATAATCACCGAAACAAAAAAAGCTCCACTTACTCACATTCAGAAATAATGCGTTATTCATGGAGAAAAATTGACTTTTTTTAAACACTTTTCATTCTTACGCAGCAAAACAAACTTTTCAAAATTTTCTTTCGTCATAGACGATCGTTTCGATCGCAAAATATCAGAACCAACAGCAAATAATCTCTCGACGGCGGCTGAACTAGGAATAGCAGTGTTGAATCTTTTGAATTTTTGCAACCACGCATCTCTCTAGTCGGCAGGAAAGCAATCTTTGGTGATTTTGTCGTTTGCTCCTCCGACCCTTTCATCTAATTTTTTTCCTATCGTAGAGGCCAAGTTTTCGGCTACTAATTACAGTACAAAAAACAAAAAGTATTTTGTACTTATTAAGTGAGGTCAGTAGCGTAGGTGGGGGGCGGGGGGGATCGAGCCCCCCCATTGGTCTGTAAAGTATGCAAAATCGTACGTTTTTGTTTCTTTTGAGGCCGATTTTTGCTGAAAAATTGAAAGAGTCCCCCTAAGGTATTTGGGTGGCGAAGTTGTGAAGTAGTTGCCGTGATTCGGCAGGAAGAACCATGTGGATTTCCAATTTCGGCCAAAAAATCCGTCACAATTTCAGTAAAGACCCTTTTTTTCTTTTTTTTTTTTTTTTTGGAGGTGACCTGTTTTTGGGCGGAAAAACCGTTTGAATTTCCAATTTCGGCCGAAAAATCCGTCTCAATTTCAGTGAAGACCCTTTTTTTTTTTGGAGGTGACCTGTTTTTGAGTGGAAAAAACCGTTTGAATTTTCGATTTCGGCCGAAAAATCCATTACAATTTCGGGTGAACCGTGTGAATCTGATTCAAGAGCAATGGCAATTCGGGTCAAGGTCGCTTACAGTTGTCTCACTCTTTCAAAAAAGCCCCCCCCCCTGTTTTCAAATCCTGGCTACGCACCTGAGTGAGGTAGCTTAAACTAAATACATGGTTCAAAATTAACGCCTGCCCGCTTGCCCGAGGCAAGCTGAAATCGCTTTGGGCAAGTTAGTTTTCAGCTTAACTTCCCCGACGGCAATTAAGTTAACAAAATACAGCGTATTAGACAACTTCAAACAAGATTAGTTAAAGACGCAATTTACCCGGTTTTGTTGCAATAAAGTAAAACTTGTACGTAGAGAAAGCTGTTCCTCGCTTTATTTTAGTAATCACTTCGTAACTATGACAATTAATGCATTGTCTAATAGTAAGCACATTATTTGTCGCAATTAACACGTCTTAATCGCACGCAGATTTTTCGATTCTTGGACGCGTTTAGCAACTGTTAGGCACAAAATGTTCCGTTTTTTTTCCAAAAAAGTTTTCCGGCGCTTGCCACGCTAACAGCTGTTTCAGTTACCACAAGTATACCCTGCGCTGCATGAAGATAACGTCAAGAATTTTGCAATTTTTTTGTTATGATTATTTCGAAGATCTTTTAGCTTTCTAGCTGGTGTAGTTTCCAAAATAATCGCTAATAAAAATACGTTTGCAAAAAAACACAACGGTAATTAATAATTATGATCGTTAAATATTAAATGAAATATTTACAATCAAAAAATCAATTTTTGCTGATGCATGATTGGAAAAGTTACTGATTGCATCACATTATCTTAACAATCGCACACAAAAACTTGATTCTCGAAACTACGCGTATTTTGCAAATTCAGTGCTTTTTTCCAAGTTAACCTCAAAACTTAGAGTACTTTTTTTTTCGGGCAAGTTGAAATTTTCTTGGGCAAATAGACATTTGATAACATTTGCCCGACGGGCAAGTTGTCAAAAAAGTTAATTTCGATCCCTCATATAATTTTAATACATTACTCTTTGTCTTTCAAGCGTATACAGCATATACTTTATCTGAAGCACAAGTACTACAATTAGGGATGGGCGTTTCAAAATAGTAGGCTATTTCAGAATTATTCCGAATAGCTAAAACCGAATCCTAATCTGGCTTAAATTAACTTAATTTGCTGAAAAAGTGAACAACCAGTCAACCACCACCGATGTTCAGAAAAAATTTGTTAAACGATCTGGTTAATTAAAGCAGCGTTTTATTGCAGTTCATGACATTGAGTGCTTCTAAATGTTTACCACTTAGTTGCATTCTTAATTCGCTCACAGTCAAGCCTGCACTGGAGAAGCACCTTTCGGAAGAAACTGATGGTGCAGGATGCAAAGGTTGCTTCAAATAAGAATGTTGAAAATTTGTGGACCACCATCTCATGTACCCATTTTAAAAGTTTAAAAAGTTTGAGTTTTGGAGAGCCCCGTTTGGGGCAAACCCCCATTGTGGCACCCCCAATTTTTGTTACGTTTAGTTTATTTTTGATATTTACCCATTAAAAAAATCTGATTCATCTGGTTCTAACGGTTTAAAAGTTCAAAATTTTGGAGGACCCGATTGAGGGAGATCTCCCAACCTGGCATCCCTGATTTCTGTCACACACTAGTCCTCCTTGATATATTCAATCGCTCAAACTTTAAATACAGCTCGTTCAGCGGTTTAAAAGTAGATAACGCAGAAGAAAATAAAACAAGAAAAAAAAATCTTTCTATCAGCAATCAGCAGTGCTGGGCACCGCAAGCTTTTTTAAGTCCGCAGTCCGCAAATCCGCAACCGAATTTCAATTTTCTTAAGGCGGGTTCACACAGAAGCCGTCAACGTTTACGTCACCGTTCAGCGTTCTACCGTTATTTGGCGGTGACGTTAACCTGAACGTGAGAGGTTCACACTGATCCGTCACCGTAATAAACCACTAGGCCTATCAAGTTTGGGTTTTGTAATCAGTAATCACTATACCATCAAACTATGCTTAAATTGAGAGCTACTGATAATATGTGCAGGCTATTTAATGCACTTTATCCTGTGGGGTGAACTTGCTGGTTTTGAAGTGCTTGCCAAAATCATCAACAAACGTTTATCAAGTATCAGTGATAATTGTGGAAACAAGTGATGAGTTTTAACTTTAGTTTTACTTAGTTGTACAGTGGTACTGCTCAAGTATTTTTTTTCATGGTACTGCTGCTGGGTTAAAAAACTGCTGAGATTTTTTGTTAAGTTACAGCTTACATATTTGTTGAATTTCTATTAAATAATTAAATTTCTTTAACAGTCAAATACTGATATGATCACAGATTTTAAGTCTATTTTGCAAAAGTAAAAAAGTGATTAGTAAGTAATTGCATGTAGAGTACAGGGAGGGCCAAAAGTAGGTATACAGCAATCACAATATAAATACTTTAAATTTCTTTCTACTTCTAATAAGCAGCACATTCCAAAAGACTTTGCGTTACTTGCTCAGCACTAGGAAATGTAGTATGACTTAAAATCAAGTAAAAACTGTAATGGAAAAAAAAAAATTGAAGCACTTTTGAGCAATGGCTGTATACCTAAATATGGCCAACCCTGTGTATCATTTAAATTAGATTTGCATGAACAATTTTAAGGTGGTGTAGAACTTAAATTTAAGTTTACTGTAAGCAATATGATATGAATTCAAATAGCCTAATCACTAGATTTTGTTTTTCAGAAATAATCTGTAGATAAGATATAGGTTGGTACCGTACTGAAGTGGAATTTGAATTTGGCAGATTTGGTTGGTCAATCAGTAGGCTTACTGCAATAATGAGTAATATAAGAAGTAGAAGACTTTAAAAAGCTGAAAGTACTGACAGAAATTTCTTTAAAAACTGAAAAGTACTGGTAAAACCTGCAGAACAAGAAATTTTTATACTCAAAATTGCGGTAAATCAGTGTTTGAGTTTTTTGAAATGTTTCAACTCTCAATATCTGATGTGATTGCAATTTTTGACTTACATCGATAACAACAGTTAGCAGGTCAGAAAGTGAGGAAAAAGATATCTAATGCAGCACGTGCAGTTTATTACGGCATTCATTATCAGAAATCGTTATCGCGCAATCAAATTGAAAATTGCTATTACAGTATGTGTACGCTTAATGTGTACGCTTAAAGATTGAACTTTAGCCAATTGTACCAAAACAAGAGCAAGGAAAGCCAAATTGAATTGGCTTTCTCAACTGGCTGCTAGCAACCATCTCAGATTTAACATGCCTACCCTGTACCAATTACCGGTAGTTACAATATCTCATTCTCTCTTCTTTTCCCAAGCAGAAAAAAAAAGCAATCCAGTCTGAAGTACCGCTTGGCTAGATACCAGTATCACTGCTACTGTACACTACCTATACTACAAAGTATCGGTACATGACTAGACCTAGCCTACTACATAGCCTACAGCTCTAAGCACTTAACATTGCCTGCTGAAAGCTACTTTTCAACAAAAACCAATTATTTTTTCAAGATTTTCAGTTTTTGTGGCTCTAAGTTTGCCCCAACCACCAAAAAAAATGCTGAAATCGCTTACGTTACTTACGTAAAGTTAAAATTATTTTAACTCAACGTAAGACGGATGAAATCAAGAAAATCACTTCCGTCACCGCTAAAATTTTCTGTGTGAACACCTTGACGTTAGACGTAACTGCGACGGAACGGTAACGTTGACGTTGACGGCTTCTGTGTGAACCCGCCTTTAATCCGCAACCGTAAGTCCGCAATTGGACGTTTAAAAGCTTAGTCTGCAACCGCAAGTCCGCAACGACATTTCAGATTTCTTGAATCCGCAACCACAAGTCCGCAACTTCGTAATCCTTGAAGTCCGCAATCGCAAGTCCGCAACTTATAATTCTTGAAGTCCGCAACTTCGTAATATTTGAAGTCCGCACCGCAAGTCCACAACTTTTTATGAACCGAGTAGAAGAGTTTTGCAATCAACCATGTCCCGAAGTGATCTGCTCAAAGTTGATTAGCTAAAATATGTCAAAAGTTGTGACTTGTGGGAAGTATAGCAAGCGTATGGTGGATACATTCCACGCAATAGAAGGAATTACTCACAATCGCTAATTGTAGTAAATGTACCACAGCATGACTTGTTAGTAAGCTGCTTTTTCGGATGGCAAACTTAAGAATTGCCCAGCCCCTCTTACTTTCCGGTCTAATTCAAAACAGATTTAAACGCTTGTATTTTGGGTTAAAGTTTTTAAGTGACTTGGCTAAGGGTTTGTAGCCCCCAGCCTTACAGGTTGCGCTACTGCTTATACAGTAGGTGCCTAAACTGCATGGAAGCATATTGCACAACCCACCGACGAACCCTAAAAATGATACAATGAAGCTAGGGATTCGGAGATTAAAAGCCATTGGATTACAGTGAGAAACCATCAAATAGCAAAGCACAATCCGCATTTCCGCTTGCAACAACACATTCTAAGAAAACAATTTTTTTTGAGGCAGGAAAAGGCAAAGGCAGTAGAAGGCAAAAAAAACATTCATATCACTAATCGTATTACTAAATTTTTAGTCCCTAGTTTCAATAAATGCCCTAGGAACGAGATAAACACACGCTACCAGCAGTGCCGTCGCCAGACCAAAGGAAGTGAGAGGGCCCTAGCCGAAAATGGGGGGCACTATAAAATGGACCGAACTTTTACACGTAAAAACTG
This sequence comes from Trididemnum nubilum, assembly GCA_963965965.1. Classification (NCBI taxonomy): domain Eukaryota; kingdom Metazoa; phylum Chordata; class Ascidiacea; order Aplousobranchia; family Didemnidae; genus Trididemnum; species Trididemnum nubilum. The sequence continues at coordinate 26,897,133 of OZ014481.1, read as the reverse complement.
GTATTTTAAAGCTACAATTTTGTATTCATCTTTGAAAAAAGATACATATAAGCCCAGCAGCGTTTATTACCTCGTTTCGCATGCGGCCTGTATAATCGCTTGAAAAATATGTGTGCAGGAGTGAATGCGACCAAAAGCGCAACCAGGGTTTTGGTAAGAGAAAGGGGGCTTGAACCAAAAGTAAATGCTTTTTTGCACAAAAATTGTCTAATTTAGGTCCCGTGCTGAACAAACCTTTGCAACTCAAGCGTGTCACAGAGGGAACAGAGCCCCCAGCTGCTGCGTGATTTTTGCGATTTTGCGGGAAAAATAGCGATTTTAACGTCATTTAAATCACATTTCGCACATTTTAAAACCATACCAATAATTACACTAAATCGCTAAAATTCAGAAGTCCTTGAAAGATTTAAATTGTCTAGCCTCTTAAGCTCCCATACAGTAGCGTACGCAGGTTTTTGAAAAGGGGGGGGGGGGGGGGGCCAGGAACTTCAAAAAATTTGAGAAAAGAACTAAGTAAGAAATTTTTCTTCCCGAAATCAGTACGATTTTCTGCCCAAAATTAGGTGAAGAGCAAAAAAAAAAGGTCTTCACTCAGATTTGGTCCGACATTCTGCACAAAATTAGGTGAAGAGCAAAAAGATCTTTGCCCAAAATTAGGTGAAGAGCAAAAAAAAAAGGTCTTCACTCAAATTTAGTCCGACTTTCTGCCCAATATTGAAGATCACACGTCTGCAACATTGCCTTTATGTGCTCAAACCTTCTCTCCAACTGACAACGCATTTTTTCATACTATTCTATGCTAAATATACTATCCTGGCGACCAAAGGGGGGGACATGGCCCAATGGTCCCCACTAATTACGCCCCTGCCCCCATATACTTCAGGTCAAGTCCAAAACACGTTTAAACGCTTATTCTTTTTTGATTATATTTTCTGAATGACTTGGCTAAAGGGGGCTGATGACCCCTTAGTCCCTTCCCCCTGGTTGCGCCACTTATTGCGACCTAAAATAAATCTTGAGTGTGCTCTAAAAAAAAAACAGCTGGTCTTTCAAAGAAATGTTTTGACATATTGTTTCAGGTCATAATCACTAACGAAATGCCAGTAACGCTTTTATAGGCATACATCTCTATTCCGCGACGCATCCGTAAAGGCGTGTTAATAAGACGGATTAATTGGGTCACATTTATGTAAAGCAGTTGGTGGCCAGCAATTTTGCAAACAATCGAGAAAACTTCAAATGAGAATCATGTTTGAAAATTATTATTCGTTTTTCCATTATTGCCTGTTGTCTTGTCGTTACGTGATGCTCCAAAAAAGCATTCTGAGTGAATCGAAACGGGGGGCACAAGCAGTCGTTAGGGGGGGGACAGCGCCCCTGGCCCCCTGTAGCGACAGCACTGGCTACCAGTACAAAAAATGATACCCCAGTAGCTAATTTTGTGAACTCACAAAATTACAACAAAGCAACAAAACAACAAAGCCATAGTTTGAACCAGGGCTGCAAATTCGAACTCAATCTCAAAAAATGTCGGTTGTTTTGCCGAACTCGAAAAAACAGTGTTGACTCCAATTTGAATCAGGTGAGACCCTATTCTAATAGCCTGTCTTGCCACGCACGGTATCCTTTATAATTCTGCAGTCATGCCGCACTTTGGATATAATTATAACAATGTTATTTCTCACAGAACCCCAAAAATTTGATTCATCTAAAGGAGCATGGCAAAACAAGAAATCATTATCAGCTAGCCAAATCAATATCAATTAACTAAAATTTACTTGACCAAAATTTACGCTATTGATTATACTAACACTATGCTAGACTATACTATTAAAAAACTGCTTCGAGGTCGCACTATAGAAATAGAAACATCAGCACGTTAACATTTTACATAACCACCTTACTACATAGCTTACTTGATACACCAAACTACGAAAATTTGAGACACCATATCACTCGTGCTGTCGAAGACTATCTAATTTGAGCACTAGCTGCAGACTTAAAGATTATGAGATTAAAGGTCTAAAGACAATACAGTTAAAATTACCACAAGGACAGTTCTTAAGATATTCTTAAAACAAGCACAAAAGGGAGTTCGAAAAAGTTCTAAAAATTAACCAACCATTTGCATAAAAGATGAGAACGCGGCATGACTCGTTTCTCACGTTACCAAACAGCACGTCAACAAAAAGAAAGCGATTAAGTCGAAAAGCAGACTTATTATTTATGTCAGCCTGAACTCGAAAAACTTGATTTTTTTGCCGAACTTGAACTCGAAAAAATTTGATTGATTTCTCATGTTTGACTGGGTAAAAACATAAATATTTTACGAAAATAGAAAGGAATTTCAATGTTTGTATAAAACTTGCGAAATTGCGGACTAAAATGAAAAATAGTCCGCAACCGCAAGTCCGCAATTTAAACTGCTGTAGTCCGCAAGTCCGCATGTCCGCAACTTTTTTTGTTAGTCCGCAATTGCGGATTTGCGGACTTGCGGACTAACTTGCGGACTTGCCCTGCTATGGCAATCAGCATGTATCAATTATCTCGTGATCATGCTTTAAATCTGTAAAATCAAAATTTATTTATTTTTTGAGAGGGACATGCAGATCAAAATTTAAAGATTGTTTTGTGATTGCGCATCATGGAAAAAAATTCACACTTAAAGCGCAACAAATATTAGATTTACCGATTCGCAAACGCAAATTGCGCAAGCGCTGAAAAAAAGGCATAGAGCGCAACGCAAATTGCGCAAGAGCTGAAAAAAAGGCATAGTGCGCCACGCAAATTGCGCATTTGCGCAACTTGCAAAACTTGCGAACTATTTTGCGCAACGCCCACCTCTGAAATTTTCAACACCATTTCGTCATAATCAAAATCACGGTTGGCATGAAAACTTCACAACAGCATCTCGAAACTTGCCCAATGGTGTTGGAATCGTGTTGGAATGGGGTTGAGACCAACACCATTGCAATAGGTGCCTTGGATGGATTCAACACAATTGGAATGTTGTTGAAAATTTTGATGCGACAAAAAATGTTTTTGGCTGAAAAACGTCACAATTATCTTATTATGGTTCAAGAATTAATATTAAAAATTGTTGAAAAAAACGTGTGAGGTGTGCTAATTGAGAATAGATTAAACTAAAATGAAAGCAATAGATATCATAGGTAGGCAAGTTAATGCAAAACGTTAGCTTCGTTTACCATTAGTCCGTTAACAAACTTCACACCTCCGGTAACGTTAATCCGTTATTTTTAGTTTTAATTAACGGAAGTTAATACCGTCCGTTAATTCGTTAACATTTTAAGTGTAAGTTACATTTCTTCTTAGTCACTCGCTTCTAGAACAGGTATTGAAGTTGTTGAGCTGATTGTAATGAAATATTTATCGCTATGGTGGTCTTTTTGTGTTTTGGAAGTTACATTTTACAGTCTAATCTAATTTCAAGATAAAAATAGGTTCAAATGCACTAACGAAGCTGCAATCGGAAAATCTTTGGAAATTGTGAGCAGCGATAAATAATAGACCTACGAGGCTACAGCTTATTATTTCCCACAAAAACGAGCTCGTTTCTTTGCTTTTTCTGTAAAACTCGTGCTAATGCGCTACAAATGTTATCAGTGCAAACTGGTTTGTACCTGTACGATGAATGAATGGTGCAAGATATTAACGATAAAAACCTTAACGGAAGTTAACAGAACTTAACGGAAGTTAATTTAGTCCGTTAACAGAACTTAACGGAAGTTAATTTAGTCCGTTAACATGAAAAAACTTTTTAACGGATTAACGAGTTGATGAAAAAGTTAGCTTCGTTATTAACGGATTAACGATTAACGGACTTGTGCCCACCTATGAATAGATTGAATAATAGAGGAATAGAATTGCGCAAATGAAGCCAATTAAGAAAGAGACAAAGAATCGCTAAAGATTATATTATGTTTAAATTTGTGGCCAACTAATCCCAGTGTTTTTTTTTTGCTTTAGCAAGAACAGCTTGGGTTAGCTTAGTCTGCAAAATTGTATAGCCTATAGAATCAGGAGTTATTTTAAGATCTTGTAATGTAGATATTAGTAAGCTCGTTAAATATACGTAAGAATCTTTTTCAAGTTTAGCAGTGGCTGTACCAAGCTACTAGTATAGCAAAGATGGTCAGTGCGGTTTTCTTTCAAACCGCTTTTTTTCGTTATCAAAATAAAGTTTTTGCGAAAGATCGAAGGAGATTCACGTTACTGGTACTTTATGTGTTAATGCGCATATAGCTCCCAAATGCGAAAGTCTTTGAACATCGAACCACTACTTCATATTCGAACTGACAAATATCAGCAAGCTTAGATCAGGGATGTTTAAATAATAATAACATTTATTTCAGACTAAAGACAGTCCATATGAAAAATACTCACACACATTACACACACACACAAAAAAAAAAAACTCCAAAAAGCAAGCAGTTTCAAAGGCACAAATATTTGGCATACAAGCGCTCTTGAAATGATTTAAAATACTCAGAATTGTAAAAAGCGTCAGAATTCATCAGGGGGCACATGACAGAAATTTCCTCGTTCGCTTTAATTACGAGTTTTTTTTAAGAGGCGCTAACGAACGAATTACTCGCTAAACGTAATAGGTCATTTTTGCACGTGTATGTAAAGCCTTGCGAAATCCGTTACGTCATTCTTTCTCGCTAAATTTCTTCGAGCGATTGCGGAAAGCAGTTCGAGTAAAAAAACGTCACATTTTCTTCGCCAACTTAAAGAGGATCTTGAAGCACTCTTTAAGCGTGCGAGAAATCTTTTTGGTTTACAAATTTAATGGCGAAATGTTGAAAACTTCTAACTCATGCGAATTTTTGCTGAAAATTAAGTCAAATCGTCGCCATGTTTGCTATTAGAGTGCTAAAAAAAAGTGAATTGCATTGAGAACCATTTGCTGTTTCGATTGATAAAGAAATGCTAAGTAGTGTAAGTTGACAAAAATAGTAATGCACTCCTTTTATAAGAACGATTTTTTAAAACACGAGGCTCATTTTTGCTCAAAATTTAAGAACAAATTAAAAACACTGCCAGCCTCGGCAGCAAAATAAACCAAAAAAAAAATTCAAACCAATCAAAGAAACTAAAATTCGTGCTGATTCAAAACGATAAAATTTCAGTGATTTTCTTGTGTTTGCAAGCAAAATTGCAACTATTCAAGATTATAAAGCTCTGTTGCTCTGCGCAAGAAATTGAGAAATTTTTTCGGCAGTTGTTCAACTTGAAAAAAGCTTGCGTTTTTGCTTTTGCAATTTTACGATGCTGCAAAAGCAAGAAAAAAGCCTTCACTTAAGTCTTAAGCAGACAGAGCCATAGGAATTAAACAGTGTTTCAAACATGCCCGCTGAAATTGACATCGGTGCTCTCAATATTTTTACAAAATCGAGAACAAATGAGACTAAATATTGGCAAAAAATTAAAAACAGCCAGTCTCAACTCAAGATTTACCGGTTCTAAAAAGGAAGAGTGTACTTCGACTTGCTTACTTTTGAAAAATTTTGAAACCTAAAGAGTTATTGTTAACATATGAGTTTACCCACCAACAACCTCAAGGGTGCTTTACGTCGTTTAAAGAAATTATAGTATGGAAAAAGTTGTTCTTATTTTACATTGATCCAAAAATATAATTAACTTCTGTCGTTCATTTACTACTTATTATCAGTTGAAGAATTTGCTTGCGTAGAATAATCACGCATAGCTTAAAGTATCTTTTTCCATAACAATGTAGTACATACAATACGCTTGAACGCATTATTTTGAAGTAGAAATGCATCTGACGTCACAATGGGGTATTTATTACGTACTAACACAGGTTACAAACATCTCGCAAAGAAATTCGAGCGAACTGTTTTAACGCGTGTTGGGCGAGAATGCTCAGAAATGGCAGTTAGTCGACGAAGATTTTTTGCTCGTTAGCGCTTTTTAGCGAGCGAGAATGGCCTTTACGAGCTCGTTAGCACGTTCTGTCATGTCGCCCCAGATTCGCAATGAGGATTTTCCGATTGCAGTAATCGACTGACAAATGAAAACATGTATTTTCGTTGCAAAGCTTCAAAAGTGGTAATACCAAATGAAACCTGTAATTCACGAGCACTAACAAAATCGAGGTAAATTATGAAGAATTCGATAGGCATCATTGTAGGCTACTTTGATTCGATTGTATGACGACTTACGAAAGTTATTCCAAAGATGGCAAGCATAAAAAGGCATACAATAACTGCAAAACAACATATTCTTTACCACATAAGAACACTTAGAAAATTTAGCCTTAAGTTTGTTTGCTGCACAGTAACTAGATCTCACTTGACGAAAAATATCTTCATCATCAGACAAGTTTGCAGAAATCTTGACACCAAGATACGTCACACTATCACAAAAAGTAATTACCTTGTTTCCTAAAACAATCTTGGGACTCTGAGAAAGAACAAATCCTTTGGATGGAAAAAGAACACTAACTGATTTTTTACAATTAAATACAATATTATGAGGCACTGCATAACTGCTACATATGTCGACCAAGTCCTGAAGACCACTGAAGCTAGGAGATAATAAACAAATATCATCCGCAAAGAAAAGGTGGTTGACTAGAGCATTGCCTATAACACATCCAGATTTAATAGCATTTAAATTTGTTGACAAATCATTGAGATATAGCGCATACAGGTACGGGCTTAGCACACCTCCTTGTCTTACTCCATTAGAGACACCAAAAAATTCTGAAAAGTGACTACCCCATTTAATGCACAGCATTTGACTCTTATACCAATACAACAATAAGCGAACGAGGCAGAGTGGAATATTACATAAAATCATTTCTTTGAAAAGCATATAATGGTCAGAGCTGGGCAAGTCCACAAATCCGCAATTGCGGACTAACGAAAAAAGTTGCGGACTTGCGGACTTTAGCAGTTTAAATTGCGGACTTGCGGTTGCGGACTATTTTTAATTTTAGTCCGCAATTCCGCAAGTTTTATACCAATAATGAAATTGTTTTCTATTTTTGTAAACTATTTATGTTTTTACCCAGTCAAATTGAGAATTCAATTTAATTTTTTCGAATTCAAGTTCGGCAAAAATATCAAGTTTTTCGAGTTCAGGCTGACAAAAATACTAGGTCTGCTTTTCCATTTAATCGCTTTCTTTTTGTTGACATGCTGTTTTTCCGAGTTCGGCAAAACAACCGACTTCTTTCGAGTTTAAGTTCAAATTTGCAGCCCAGGATCAAACTATGACTTTGTTATTTTTTACCGTGAGTTCACAAAATTAGCCACTGGTGTATCATTTTTTGTATTGGTAGCCAGTGCCGTCGCTAAGGTGGGGCCAGGGTGCGCCCTATCCCCCTAACGACTGCTTGTGCTCCCCCGTTTCGGTTTGCTCAGAATGCTTTTTGGAGCACCATGTAACTAAAAGACAACAGGTAATAATGGAAAAAGGAATAATAATTTTCAAACATTATTTTCGTTTGAAGTTTTCTCTATTGTTTGCGGAATTGCTGGCCAGCAACTGCTTTACATTAGTGTGATCCAATAATCCGTCTTATTAACACGCCTTTACGGATGTGTCGCGGAATAGGGATGTATGCCTACAAAAGCGTTACTGGTATTTCGTTAGTGATTATGACCTGAAACAATACGTGAAAACATTTTTTTAAAGGACCAGCTGTTTTTGTTTTCTTAGAGCACACTCAAAATTTATTTTAGGTCGCAGTCAGTCATGCAACGAAGTGGAAGGGGCTAAGGGGGCATCAGCCCCCTTTAGCCGAGTCATTTAGAAAATATAACCAAAAAAATAAATAAATAAATAAATAAGCGTTTAAACGTGTTTTTGACTTGATCTGAAATATATGGGGGCTCAAGAGGCTTGACAATTTAACACTTTTTCAATGACTTCTGAATTTTAGCAATTTACTGTAATTATTGATATAGTTTTAAAAGTGCGAAATATGATTTACATGGCGTTAAAATCGCTATTTTTGCTATAAATCGCAAAAATCACCCAGCAGCTGGGAGCTCTGCCCCGTCTGTAACACGCTTGAGTTGCAACGGTTTGTTCAGCACGGAACCTAAATTAGACAATTTTCGTGGAAAAAACATTTACTTTTGGTTCAAGCTCCCTCTCTTTTAACATTTAACCCTGGTTGCGTTTCTGGCCGCATTCACACCTGCAGACAGATTTTTCAAGCGATTATACGGGCCGCATACGAATTGAGTTAAATAACGCTACCGGGCTTATATGTCTCTTTTTTTTCGAAGATGAATACAAAATTGTAGCTTTAAAATATCAAAGTTCAGTCTATTTATAGTGTCCCCCATTTTCGGCTAGGGCCCCTTCACTTCGTTTGGTCTGGCGACGGCACTCTTGGTAGCTTGAGGCTATCTCGTTCCTACAGTATTTATAGAAGCTAGGACTAACAATTTAGTGAAACGATTAGTGGTATGAATGTTTTTTTTTCCTTCTACTGCCTTTGCCTTTTCCTGACTTGAAAAAAAACAACGTTTGTTTAGGATATGTTGTTCTAAGCGGAAATACGGATTGTGCTTTGCAATTTGATGCTTCTCACTGTAATCCAATGGCTTTTAATCTTCGAATCCCTAGCTTCATTGTAGCATTTTTAGGGTTCGTCGGTGGGTCGTGCATTATGCTTCCATGCAGATTTGGCACCTACTGTATAAGCTGAAGCGCAACCAGGAGGGCTGGCGACTACTACCCCCCTTAGCCAAGTCACTTAAAAACTTCAACCCAAAATACAAGCGTTTAAATCTGTTTTGAGTTGGACCTGAGAGTAAGAGGGGCTGGGCAATTCTTAAGTTTGCCATCCGAAAAAGCAGCTTACTAACAAGTCGTGCTGTGGTACATTTACTACAATCTGCGATTGTGAGTAATTCCTTCTATTGCGTGGAATGTATCCACCATACGCTTGCTATACTTCCCACAAGTCACAACTTTTGGCTTATGTTTGCTAATCAACTCTGAGCAGTTCACTTCGGGACATGGTTGATTGCAAAACTCTTCTACTCGGTTCATAAAAAGTTGTGGACTTGCGGTGCGGACTTCAAATATTACGAAGTTGCGGACTTGCGGTTGCGGACTTCAAGAATTATAAGTTGCGGACTCGCGATTGCGGACTTCAAGAATTACGAAGTTGCGGACTTGCGGTTGCGGATTCAAGAATCCTGAAACGTCGTTGCGGACTTGCGGTTGCAGACTAAGCTTTTAAACGTCCAATTGCAGACTTGCGGTTGCGGATTAAGAAAATTCAAATTCGGTTGCGGATTTGCGGACTGCGGACTTAAAAAAAAGCTTGCGGTGCCCAGCACTGATAATGGTCTACTTGGTCATAAGCCTTAGAGGCATCAAGAAATGTAGCATATACAAGAGTATCATGCTTGTTATAAAAAGAGACCGCTTGTTTCAGTCACAACACACACATATCAGTACTATGCTTAGTTTTGAAACCGAACTGATGGTCACTAGACATGCACATGGGAGCAATATGAGCGAGGAAAACATGCTCAAACAGTTTCGATATTACCGTGGCCAGCGCAATTGGCCTACAATTAGAAGTATCCTGCACATTTCCATTACGATTTTTCAAAATAGGATTAATTACTGTTTCCAAGCAATTGGAGAGAATAAAACCATGCATAAGGCACGTATTGAAATACAAGGATAAGTACACCGCAATACAAGGGTCAGCAAAACTCAAATGCTCAGCAGAGATTTTGTCAATACCAGTAGCACTACTTAAAGGGAGCTTATGAAGCAGTGGGCGAAGCATCGCAACGTCACAGTAAAAATCTTTCATATCAGTAAAATTGCAGACTTGATTGATTTTGGACTCAACAAACAATTTTACATTACTATCACCCGTGCAAGAATTCAGTAAATGAGCATAATGTTCTCTCCACATGTCTGCTGTCTGCTGACCGCCAGAGGCACCATCAACAGCGGTAGGTAACATACTTTTGCCCTTAGCATTATAAGATTTTAATTTATCCCAAAAGCGTTTTTTGAAGGATCCGAATGCAGAGCATCAGCAACTGCATTTGCCTTATGCATCTCAGCATTGTGCTTACATTTTCTCAACTCACTTTTAAAGATTTTGCGATAGCTGATCATTTTCTCAAATAACTGCCCATTGCTAGCCTTGCCAAAATTTCTCCAATCTAAATATGCTTTTCTAGCATTGGCATGGTGAGCTTTAACAGCTGAATTGCAACCTGGAATGGACTTAACTTTGTTAACCACAGCACTAGAATGCATTGATAGCCCAGACTGATCACAGGCTTTAATCAAGGCAGCAATTATAGATTTGTAAAACACCTCAATTTTAGAAGTATGAGATGAGTTGTCACACATAGGATCATTACACAGCACAACGTCAACTGGTATATCAATAGCAAACAAGCAACGTTGTGTTTCAATTGAATAGCTTTACTTCTGATCTTGAGTGACATTTTCCCAGTTGACACCAGAGTAAAATTGTACAGTAACATCAGATAGGCCTACCAATGCAGGAAGGACTGTACAGTCAAAATACACCATTAATGGATGATGATCTGATGTGATGAAATCATAAAGGACTTCAGTTCCACAGATTGCAGAGTGGGCCGAGGATGAAGAAACACAATGATCAATCCACGATGTGGAGTAATGAACTTCACTTACATAAGTATACGAGTCCATTGGGAGCACTTAAATATCAGAAACGGTAAAGCTATTGTCAGTGCAAAATGATTGCAAGTGATTATAAAATGAATTGGATGGGCCAGCATTAAAATCTCCAACAATCGAAATGTTGGGATTATTTTGATTGCAACACGTAGTCTCTAGATCACTTAAGTACCGAATATATCTATCTGTATTTTCATTGCAACAATATGGCAAGTAAACATTAATGATAGACAAAAAGTTGGTCTCACTCAACATAACTTTAACCCCAATAATTGAACTGTTGGCATTGCTAAAGGGAGAAACACTCAGCAACATATTCCACAATATAGCTGTTCCACCGAATGGTCGACCAGCTATTGGGCCCTGCCCATAATCAACATTAGAAATACCATACCAGTTAAAGTCATCACTGATAGTGGAAAGAGTGTCCTGATTTTGTTTCGCAAGCCAAGTTTCTTGTAGTAAAATTATGTCATATTTAGTACAAAGTTCCCGAACATCACACAATGATGATGTTAGGCCTCTGCAGTTAAATGATACCACGCTCAATTTAGAATTCATGATGTTTCAGAATCAGAAGTTATATTACCAGGTTGCTCTGGAGAATGAGAAACAGTAGAAGAGTAGAACCGTTTTACGAGAGTACCAGATGGCCAATTCTCAACATTTGACTCATTAAACGAAACCCCATTCAAAACAATACAAAAAGATGAATAACTTGAATATTTTGTATCAAGTTTTTTTTCAAGTTACTGCAGTTGCAGATACAAATTGCTTAACAGAAAAATTCTTTATTTCTTCCTCGGTTGTATCTGTATGTAAGCGTGATAAAAATACTTGGGCTGGTTTTAGATTAGGTTTAACTGCCCTTAGGGTCGTAGACGTTTTTTTTCCAATTGGAGGTTTCATCTTTCGTCGCCTCTTTTCCACCAATCGAAAATCCTCAACCTGCTGTTGCCCAGCAGGCACTATTTGTTCATCAACCTCAGATGAACGGCCCGTGGTAAAATTTTGTCAGGCCTGCGACTAGTCGTCAGCCTTCATTTTTTTCGACCGCAACCGTTCTTCATAGATACTCAAACAAAAGCTCAAAAAGCATTTTTACGCCCTCTGACGGCCAACAACCACGATGACTTTTTTTGGTCATCATCGTTTTACTGGACTCAATTATGCATCGACCGGTGTTGTTTTCTGATCAGTTAATTAGTCAGGTTGGATGGTCCCAGACAAGATAAATCAATCGCATTAATACTAAAATTTCGGGATGGAATCTTGAATAGTCATTAACTTATTATATACGACGTTGGTGTCCAAACCCGGCCCGCTGGCCAGTCCCAGATTTACCATATCGTACAATGCCAGAGGTCTCCGCGCTTTTATGGGAGCTCGACCTGCGCTTAGATGAAAGATCTGTTTTTTTGTTTACATTTGGCAAAAAAATACAGCGAATTTCTGGCGAAGACCCTTTTTTTTTGGTCTTCAGCTACGTTTGGCAAGATATAAGTGCAGCAAAATACAATAGCGGCTCTGCATAGTGTAAATACGGCCCTGAAAAAAATTATCCGGCCCACTCCAAGTCTTCAATTTTGATCCGCCTCCGCCCAGAATGCACGCAGCGTTTGCGAACAAACGATTCCAATTTAACCAAACCTGTCTTTCAAAAGAGGACTGAAGACCAGATTAATGGAAAGCGGTATTTAAAGTTATAGGGCAATTGCATTAAATTGGATTGGTGTTGACTCCATCTTTCTTGACCTAGTCGTTACTATGATACTCTACCTCAAACACGACGTAGAGGCCTCTTTCCCAGTCAGCAAGTGCTAGTGGGACCCAGCTGGGCTTCATGTGGGCATCTTTCTGGGCCCCAGGAGTGGCTGCCCATGTGGGACCCGCAAAAATATGACCGTGGGATTTCGATGGGTCCCATGCGTGGCAGCCCATCTACAATATGGGCAGCCCATGTGGGACCCACAAATATATAATCGTGGGATTTCGATGGGTCCGATGTGTGGCATACCACCTTCTATATGGGCAGCCTATGTGGGACCCAGCTTTGTGTGAATCTCCGAAATAGATAGGACCCAACCAGCTTCCACCTTAACCCAAAGATTAATTGGGCTGCCCATTAACAATCTATGAGCACTGCTTTGCATTTCTGGGCTCCATCCTGATACACCTACGCACGTTGCGCAAGTGTATGCAGTAATGAGCAGTACAGAAAAACAAAGTAGCACTCATAGCATGTCAATAGGCCATTAGATAGCACAGAATTTAGCTGATAGGTTTGCCCATAGCGTTTTTAATGCAATTTCACTATTTTTTCTTACAGCAGTTTATTGCAAACAAAAATCAAACACAAATAACACTGAACCATCAAAAATTTCAAAAATGCAAATCGGTATTACGTTCCTTTTTAGCATGAAAGTCCTGCAACTAGTTAAATTACGAGTAACAATCAACCCCTCTTTCATAGGCAATTTCATTTCTTTTCTTGCTTCTTTTTTGCAACACCTGCAACATATTTGAATAAAACAATTTAGTTAAGTTAGATTACACTCAAGTCATCTTGCAATGCTAAACTTTTGAATTCGCCAAGCAAAATAACACAATTCTGGTGATAACCTTGAGAACGTAATGTTGGCAATACCCTACTTCTTTCCAGAAACGGGGGCGTTGAGAAACTTCAAGAAGAATAGACCAGCCACACCCCATAATTTTGAACAGGAAAAAACGAAAAACGCTCCATAAGAGATGCGAGTATTTAAACATTTAGAAAGAAGTAGCCAGCTCATCATGAGGATAGTGATTCAGCCCCTCCCCTTCAAAAAAAGGGCCAAGGTTGCACTGGAAGGACAGCTTCTGCTACAAACTCTTTTCGCACCTAATGCATCCAGAAAACTTGAAGCCCAAATAATGAAATATTTTTTCAGTTAACTGTCAGTGAGTAATAAACATAATCCAGTCACTAAAAGTCCTTTTCTTCAGTACTGGCAGTTATCTCCTTTTAATCACTGTATTGCTTATCCAACGCTGTCTAATTATTATTAATTGTCAGCTCTATGCATAGTCCCGTTTAGGCTGTTAAAGCATGTCTGTTTTCCAACGCTCACGTATCCCTCAGAAATAGATGCCACCAACCTTGTGTTCCCCACCTCCCAGAAGATACACCTATCAGTTATGGTAGATTCCTAAAGTAACAATGCAACGCTGGGTCCTCCGGAAAAACACTTATTTATCATTGCACCCAACACGGTAACGCAGTTTTATGCACATGAATAAATTGATATTGAAAAAAGCGGATAAGCATCATGTCTGACAACTGCGATATGCAATTTTTTCCATTTCGTGAAAGGCGTTAAGTTATATTCCGCATTTTCTCTCATTCAGTAGAAAACAAGACTAACCTGACCTTATACAAAAAATATTTGAACTATAATCGCAATCATACTTAGTTGCTTACCAAAAATAGGATCACAGAAACATTTCTTGCTCATTCGTTGCATGTACTATAGCCTGCCTGCTGTCATAAAGTGGTTTTTGTGGCATACGAACTCATCAGAACAAGAATCTGTAATTGTAAAAACGTTGTTCATTAATATCAAAAATTGGACCAAACCCTCAATTTACAGTAAATACCGTAGGTTTATTTTTGGTCAATCACTGAAATTTTTAGTAAATAACCAAATAAAAAAATTTTTTTTTTCATCACAATGACTGAAAAGCTCAGTAGTAGGACCAATCTTAGAACTGACATCACAGCTAACTGAATGATAAATAGACAAAGTTATGCATTTACAATTGCAAAAATGACTTCAAGTTTTCAAAAATATTTTCAAATATGTGCATTTGATAGAAAATTTTAAGCAAAAAATAAACCCAGACATAAATCAGTTTACAAAAGAATATTATGTGCCATTATATGTATATCACATGAATGGACCATTAAAGTTTAATTTAAGTGGTAAAGGTATTACTTGGAAAATAGTTCTATGCATCTAATTTACAGTAAGTTTGTATCCAATACATGCCTTACAAAACAAAGTTATCGTAGAATGCCGAATAGCAAAAAGTATTAGAAGCAGGTAAACTTGATATCGTAATTAAAATGACTCATAAAAAAAAAGAGTAAATATTATGCTGCGAATAATGTCCTAATCATAATGTGTGTGTACACTGCACATGATGTTTTTGTCAGCTATAATTTTGTTCAGTTATCCCAACAAACCCTTTATCCAAGCCATCACTAGTCTCAATTAGTTCAGATGATCAGCAATCTAATCATTTCAGTAAGCAAAATTTTTCTTTCATGAAATGTGATTTTGAGGTAAACCAAAAGTCATTCAAAAATTAATGTTTATCTAACAATGCCTAGTTGCTGCCTTAGCATGTTTAGAAAATTATTCCAATGTTTAGAAAAACAACAATGAATAAATGGCAGACTTAAAGCTTAACCATCTAAAGATAAACAATTAAACATAGATTACATGTGTAATAGTAAAATGCTTAGTGCAGGATGCCCATCATGCATTTAGCGTTTTGCATCGTTTACATGTTACATATTGTGGTATCATATAGCAAAACTTTCTGTTGCACACAACATCAATGGTTATTTTTGACATTTTTGTTTTTGTCATGCAGAAATCAATTCTAAAAATAACATTAACCAACAAAATAAGATAGCTATTATCTACAGATACTGCATTATGAAAAATTAGGATGATTCATTCAAAATTCTAATCATTCGATAATGCAGTAAATCAAATGATTGATGATTGAGATTGATCACAATAAACTTTCACAAATCTCAAAAAAATCACCGTTTTTTTCAAGGAAGAGGCTGCTGTTACGTTACCTGAAAATAAGAATATCGCTATCCTATCCTAACCCCAGGGTTGCCACAAAAACTGCACAATCAAATTCCAGGACTTTTTAAGGTCATTTTGCAAGACTGTTTAAAATTTTTTTTACAAGACTTAAAATTTAATTTGGGCTATTACTCTTTCATGCACCTCCTTTTTTGTACTTGTCATTGACCAAAAATTTTGATGTAACGCATTTGCATTCCCAGTACTGACTACAAGCCAGGAACAAAGTCAGAAATTTGCAATGGGAGGGATCTGCTTTCGGGTATGGGGGCAAGAGTCCAGCTGCCGGAAGCCACTGGGAGTCTGTTGCCCCCAGCGCTCAAAATTTTTGCAATTTTTTGCATTTAATGACTTATTTTCAGGCCTAGTTTGGTAAAGATTATTGCTTTTAAAAAGCAGCTAAGAAATTAGCATTGCAAAAATGTGGTTAAACTGGTTGCATAAAAGGGTTAACAGTATGTGGGTGATGGCGAGAGCTCAACCAGTACAACTTTTTCAGGCTGATAGCGACTTATTAATTACCACATTTTGTCACTATTTTTCACTTATCTTGACACTAAAAGCTTCAATAATCCTCCTCCAAAGAAATACTATTTCAAACACAAGTCATACTAAGCAAATAGAATGCAAGAGTGCTCGTGCTTGCTCTAAAAATGAACTGTTTAAGGTAATTGTGCTAAGTCAATATTGTATCGGCGTAGAGAGCCAGTACAATATACCGGCTTGGCCCTGAGATCGCCTAGTATATATCGGTAGACCAAATGTATCGGTCGAGCTCTAGTGATTGGTAATGGCAAAACTTCAGTCCTTGCTCTATTTTCAGCCAGTAAATCATAAAATCCAATCATTTGAAAAGAAAGAGTTTATTTGATCGCCAGTGCACAAAAAACGCTATCCTAGCCCTAACCCCAACCTTAAAACTTAACCCAAACTGTAACCTTAGCTCTAACCCTAATGTTAATCCCAACCCAAACTAAAAATCTAAACCCCACCTAACCACTTACGATAATAATTGAAAAAATAAAAGAGTAAATGAGCACCCATTCTTGTTCTCTTATTCTCTATAAGCAGAGCTCATTTGCTTGCTAAAGAGTAAATAGGCACTTTCTTTGAAAAAACTCACAAGTATATTAAGCCAATTGTCAGTATTATATAACGCAACAAAAAGATATAATTTGGGAGGAGGGGTTAACGAAACGAGATTTGAGAGAGTTGATTGGTAATTAACAGAATTAAATGTTGAATAAACCCTTTTTTCTACCAAGCCTATGTTAAGCATTGTGCATTATGCAATCAAATGAATTGTTTATTTTTAGCTAGTTGTTACTGGTTTATTTTTGACCAATATTAGCCCTTTCCCAAAATCATGTTCCAACAGGAGCTTTAAATTACTTTAGTGTCCTTATTACTGCAAAATAATGCCTCAGAAGTATAGCGAAAAAAACGTCATATTTTTCTTATTGTACATTTTGGTCAACCAGCCAAAGCGGGTCCACAACAACTGACCACGAACCAACAGATAACAAACAAACTGATCGCGAACAAACTGACCGCAAACAACGCCGATTGGCTGAAAAGGGCTATCCTGAATTTATTTTTACTATCCCCAGAGCCATCTTGCCTAAACTCCCACTTTGTGACGAAATCACTGGAACGAAATTGTTGCTTCACAATCAGGTAGTCGCGGTCAGTTGACTTGGCTCAGCCAAAGCTACGCTACTGCTACTAGAGTATTGCATTGCAATAAAATTATTGTCCATGAATTCACTCTTTCTAATAATATTCAATCATTTATACATACTGTACAGCAAAGTGCAAATTTTGGCATTTTAAAGAGAAGTGCTAATATGTACTCTAGGGTACTAGTAAGAACTGCTTGAAAAGAATAAGAGAGCAAAGAGCAGAGGAATGGGCACTTATACTAACTTTAGGGGAGGAGCTAGGGTTACAGTTTGGTTTAGATTTGCGGTTTGGATAGGGCTAGGATGGCGATTTTTTTTTTTTGTGAACCAGCATAAAAATAAGCTCTGTCTTTTAACAATAAAGCTTTTTGAACAAACTTTACAAAAGAAATTTTTTCAACAATGGCTTTGTATAATCGCAAGGTACCAGTTATTATAAAAAAAACAAACTTTACATTATGTCCAGGTAAATTGCGAGAAAACTTGATAAATATTTTTCCAGGAGTAACAAACAAAATTTTCCAGGAGTAACAAACAAAGTAAAAGGACTTTCCAGAACAGCAATAAAAATCAAGGACTTTCCAGGACTTTTCCAGGATGTGGCAACCCTGTAACCCCAACCCTAAACTTTACCCAAACTCTAACCCTAGTTCTACCCTAACGTTAATTTTAATTTAAAATCAAAATTTAACCCAAACTCTAATGATGCTCTTTTAATCTCTTTATAAGCATTACGTGATGTAACACCAGCGACGTTTTTTTTTTTTTCGAAACAAGCAAGAAAAAAAAGCAAAAAGCAGTCGACTTGCATCCAATAAAAATGCTGATTTACTGATAAAAATTATCTGATGCAGGGTTCAAAATTAATGCCGGCCCACTTGCCCAAAGCAAGCTCAAATTTCCTTGGGCAAGTTATTTTTGAGCTTAACTTGCCGGACGGGCAAGCTAGCAAAATACAGCATCTTAACTAACATCAAGATTATTTTGGTACGTAAATTAGGCCTGCTTTTGTTGCAACAAAATAAAATGTAAGTAAAGAAATCTTTTGCTTTATTTTAGCAGTTGGTGATCATCACAACTAGCACTTTGTTTAATCATATGCACATCATTTATCGCAATTTACACAGCTGAATCACACACATATTCGTTCAATACTAAGATGCTCTTTGCAACTTTTTGACACAAAATGCTGCGTTCTTTTTTTGAGAAATATTTTTCGACACTTACAGCGTTAACCGTTCTTTCAAATATCACTAAGTACTACCCAGCGCTGCATATAAATGACGTCAAGAATTATACATTTGTTTTTATGAGTATTTTAAGATCTTTTAGATCCTCTACTTTTTGCAAAAAATTCTCGCTTTTTAGCTGGTTTAGTTTCCAAGATATTCGCGATGAAAATGAGTTTGAGACAAAAGGGCAAAGTTAATTACTGTTATTATAATGTAATAATTGAAATAATTGCAATCAAAAGATCAATTTTTGTCTAAAGCATGATTGAAAAGTTACTTATTATGTCACATTTACAAACCAGTCACGTGCTAAAACTTCATTCTCATAGATAAGCAAATTTTACAAATTAAGTGTTTTTTTGCCAAAAATAAGTACATTTTACAATTTTTTTTGAAGTGAAACAACTTCTAAACTTATTATGTCTATTTGTTTTGGGCAAGCTGGGACTTCCTCATGCGAGTAAACATTTAATATCACTTGCTGACGAGCACGTTGATAAAAAAGTTAATTTCGACCCTTGCTGATTGTTAATAAAAACCAACACACATATCTTCTTACTAATCATAATAAAAGCACTATTAGTTACAAACAGATTTACCTGCATTGATTAATGAAAAAATTGTTTCTGTAGTGATTGTAATTTCAGCTCACATCTCAGGCATCTTTAAAAATTATATATACCAGTATATTTCTGGTAGGTAGAGCAACAAAAACCTACTGGTAGCAACTTTTGTTTTGCAAACTAGCTCCTAATTCTGAAAAATGTTTCATTAGCTTTATAAGTGGGATATGACTCAAAGGCGGAAAAGTAGAAAAAAGCAGTTGGGGTTCATCCAAACGTAACCCTAATCCTAACCAAATCTAACTCTTAACCAGCTTTCTAGCACGATTTCTGCCTTTTCCTACTTTTCCGCTGTAGGAAAAGGTGGAAATTATGCAAAAAGGCTTTTAGGGTTAGCCTTAACTCTAACTCAAACCTCAAATGCCCTTTCCTTCTTTTCTGCCTTTTAGAATGATTTCCGCCTTTTCCGTCTTTTAGTCATGTCTCCGTAAGTGTTTAACAACAACTTTAGAAAGACATTAAAATGTTCAAAAGTGTCAAGAGACTCTTGACTTCAATCGATACTACATCTCAGATCTTGCACAGTACAAAAAGTGCAGACTTAGTGTACACTAATTTGAAATAGAACAATATTTAAGTTTTAGCGAATGGTGTTGGTAACAAATACTAAGTTTTCAAGCTTCAGTTTTCATTTTTTTTAAAGGCAGTGTCTGCTGCACCGGCCCGGTTTCCAACATCTAATCACTGCTGCACTGGTGGCGGCGGTTGTTTTATTTAGCTGTTCAATTTACTATCTCTCAGCTGGCATCGCTGCCCTAACCCTAACTCTAAAAATAAGATTTTAGAGAAAAAAAAGGATTATGTAGCGAAATAGCTCTCTAGCGCTATATTTAAAAAGCGTGTCCAGCGGGAATCGATATCCCAACCCCTCGCCATTGTAGCCAGACGCTCTAACCTATACGCCATCAGGGCTTGGCAGTAGATGTGTCAAAGTGCTGTATTTGAAGCGAATCAAGGTAAAAAGCGCAATTTGATTGGCTGCCGGTGCAGCAGCGATTTGATGTCAGAAACCGGGATGGTGCACTAGACACTTTCTTTTTTAAATTAATTTAGCAAAAATTTTGATCAAAATTGTATTGGTAAAATTTTTAGTATATTGGCATCAGAGTTCTTTGCAAGAGATTAGTGAACTCCACCTATCACCATTCACCAATGAAGACTACTGCACACCATCAACAACATCATAATTAAATCAAGGACTTAAGCACTTTTATTAATAAACTTGATCATAAGACTGCTTTTTTGTGCATGAGCACTACTGAACATTTAAAAAAATAAAATAAAAGTTAGAGCTTAGGTTAGGAGCCAGTTTCGATAAATCTTACAAAAAAGTCTATTAATAAACTTACCAATCTTTGCTTAATTAAAAAAAAAACTAGAAACAAAGATCAAAATCTAATCATTTATTACATACAAAAAAACTTAAAAATCATTTTACTTGAAATTATTTATATTGTGTCAGTTTCAACCAGTTTGAGAAAAAAAGCTACGCTATCTTATTTTGTACTAAAAAACTAGCTATGGCAACTGTTTTCGACTGTTTTTGTGTGTTTTATGATGCCATCAATTTTGTCAAACTGCATGAATACTCTGACAGTCTGATATTCCGTTGAATAAATAACTGCATACAACAAATTACAACACAAAAAAATTTACTAATCTGGTTTAAATTTTTGACAAAGGCTATTGTTATTTTCAGTGTTCATATACTAAGCTGATTTTTGTTAGTGAATCAACAATTTTTTGAATCAAGAGCAAATAATTTTGGTAGTGTCTAGCACACCAGCGCCGTTTTGCACGTGAAAATGCTGCTGCACCAGTCGTTTGTTTTTGCACTTAGATGTAGATGGCATTGCTGCCCGAACCCTAACTCTAATGTAAGATTCTGAAGGAAAAAATAAAATTAGAAGAAGCGCAAATCCACAATATCGCAATATTTGACAAGAACACTCAGCGCAAATTAAACCCGATTGCGTGACTTGCAAGACACATGCCCTAACCACTACTACACCGAAGTGACACCTAGTATTAGTCAAAATGCTGTATTTAAATAAAAATAATGAGAAAAAAGCATTAATAGATCGTAACGTCGGTGCAGCAGCTTTTTCATATTGAAAACCAGACCAGTGCACTAGAAACTACCAATAGTTTTTTGCAGCTTGATACAGTTGCTTCAGAAAACTCAACAAATGAGACAAAATATGATTTCAAATTTTTCTTAACAGCTTAATAGGCTACCAGATTAGTACAAAATTTAGAGCACATATAAATGCACAGTACTGTACAGGTGTAAACTGTAAATTTATAGCTTTGGGCACAATTGTTTTAAGAAAACTTGGACACTTGCTGATTAGTCAAAAAGTTAAGAGTAAACACCGATTACTTTATGTTTGCTTCAAAAAACAACAATATCTTTACCCCAACCCAGGTTGGAAAGTTTACCCAGCCTACACTGCACTAGATTTTTGCACCAACCTAAAACCCACATCTCAGATCTGACATAAATTTTGTGTCAGTGTCCTTCAATAATACCAAACAAAGTGTGAAGAGCGTGCTGATACAGACCAGAGACATATGATACTGTATAAGAATTTTCACAAACTCCTAGTTCTGCAACTTGATCTCTAAAGAGAAAAAAAAGTCTACATTTCACTAGTTTCACAAATTTCAAATGGGATTACCAGGCTGTAAAGTCCTTGAATTAAAAAAAAAGGAATAAATAATGACTGCTGAATATAAAATAATAACAAATAAAGTCGATTGTCAAGGAGAAATAATGACAAATAATGACAATTTTATTTTTAAAGGATCATACAAGGTTTTTTAGGTGATCTCAAAAAAAGGTCTTCGGGTAGTTTTTGCAAGATTTTTTGGTGATCTCAAAAAAAAAAGGGTCTTCGTGTAGTATTTGCAACATTTTTCAGGTGATTTCCGAAAAAAAGTCTTCATTTCAATAAACACACGATTTATTGCAATTCATCCAGTGATCTCAAAAAATATCAGTAGATTAGGGTGAAGTCGGGTAATTTCGGCAACCAGAAATTTTGGCAGAAAACCAGAAATTTTGGCAGGTGTCAAAATTTAAGGTTTGATGCTGGCAGGTCTTTTTAGAAGTTAAAAGATTTGTAAAAATGGTTTTAATATTTCCTGTTACCCAATATTCTGCAGAAAAATTTGACAATCTTTGAAGACCTCTGCATGTTCTTTTCTCACAGCTACAATATTTCTGTTAATAATAGAATCGAACTTTTAATAACGTTTTGAAGCGATTGGTCTGTTGCTACCTTTCTAGGCTGTGCTGTAGCCTAACTTTGTTGCTGGTCAACTTGTAAACAGATTTGTTAAAAATAATCCATTCCTCCCTATCCTAAAAGCATCAAAAGCAGAAGTTTTGCAACGTTAACAGAAATTGTAAGAATTAAAAACTCATTTACTTGATACTAATTCAAATTTAAAACAGAAAATTTTTAGAGAATGCAATTGTAATTAAAAAAATTAATAAAAACACAAATTTGTAAAATTTTGCTAAATGGATTTTAATTTTGTTTGGGCTATAATTGTAAGTAGAATCATAGATCGTATTTGCTGCCTTTTTTCAGCCTTTGAGCCTAGCTGAGCAGCATATTTTGTTCGAATTAGTCAAAAATCTGAATAAATTTTATTCGATTTAACCAAATTTAACACTAAATAAGCAGCTCAGATAATTAGAGCAAAAAACAAACATGATTTTTTTGCTAGCCAAAATTTGTGGTTTTACCAGAAATTTTGGCAACCCTTATTATGTCATATACCGGTAGCTAGCGAGCATGACGTCATAGTATCTCGATGTTGGTTCGAAAAAAGCCGCAAACGAAATACTGCACAGATGGAGTTCAAAAAGAGTTAGTGTTTTCTGAAAATTAAAAATAAGTGAGAAAGTTGCCGAAATTACCAGACTCTACTACTCTATTTAGAAAATAATGACAACAGCTACAAACTAGGCTAATGAAAATGAAACAAAATTAATGAAAAAAATGAAATAACGACACACTTGACAGCCTGGATAACTAACCTGCAACCACGAGTAGGTATCGCTGATATTTGCGTCACGATACTGCCTACCTCTGGCCACCAGTACCACTACCCGGCAGGAAGCTATAGCAGATAGGCCTACCGATTTCAATGTTAGTCTGTGGTCAGGTAGTAAGCTCCCTAATGTGATAGGACAGTAAAAACTAGCCAATTGTAGTGCATAATTTTAGTTAATCTGTTAATGGCTAATCTAAATCTTACTGCCAAACTGCTAGGTCAAGTGTCACTGTCAGATTGTACGCTTTTTTAAAATATGCTGGTATTACATTAGCTGATTAGGACTGTATCCTAGCCATATTGCTTCTCTAAGCACAATCAAAATAAATACACAACACATTTCTCAGCCAGAGTTTGAAGCAATTTCTCACTTAACGCCTACTCGTGATTCGCGTAACTTAGTACCGGTAACCTACGGTACTTAAGGAAGTGGCTATTTTGCCTCTACTCTAGAGGCAAAATACCGTAGTGTTTTTCCTCTGTTCGGGTTAGGGTTGGGATTAGGGTTAGCATTGGGCTTAGGGCTATTTTGGCACTTGCGGCAAAATAGCTGTTAGGACTATTTTGCCTCCAAATGGCAAAATAACATGGGGCTATTTTGCCTCTAGAGGGAAAATAGCTAGGCTACTGCTTTTCCTTAACTTTGGCACTTCTGATCAATTTTGCTTTTGATTTTACCAGCAGTCACGTGACCATTTAAAATTTTTTTTCATTTTTGCAAGGTTTTGTAATTTTAGCATAATCGACTTTCATTATATACTGCAATTTTTCGACAAATAACTCACTCTTTGAAGATGGAAACGTTTTCCAAGTTTAGTTTTATTATTAATAGTAGGCCTACTTACGCTAATTAGGTTTATCTGTAACACTGTACCTGTTTCATCTGCTAAGTAAAATTTGTGCTTCCGAAAACATTGTAAGTAGGCAATTCTATCAGTTTTATCCGAAGTAAGACAATCAAAATGCTTTCAAACAACAACAACAACAAAAAACTCCAACTTTGAAAATCTTTGATACAGCATACTTAAATATAAAAAGTGCTTTAAAATAACCAATATAAATGCTTAATGGGCTGCTCAATAAAATAATGCATGGGTAGCAAGTACAAATTTTAAGTGGGCAAAGCCACAATCCAATCACAAAATTTACTAAAATTAGAAATAAACTGTACTCTAAGCACTTTTTTAAGAAAAGTTACATCATACCTATTAAAATAAACGCACAATAACAAAACTAATCGATAAAAATTTCATGCGAGCATACCCAGTTGGGGCCTATACAAACTCATGGCAATATTACTTATGGCGCCAGAAAGTAAAAATGCGGGTATTGGTGCATACAAATTATGATTCTCAAGGTTGCTAAAACTTTTTTTGGGACCAATAAATCCCCCTAAGGGATAATTTGTTAAAAATGTGATGTTGTTCATATAAATGGGCTACCCACATGAATTGCATCTGGGCTTCGCAGCTCGTAAGTTTTTAATGGGCTACCCAAGTAGGATATAACTGGGTTGCCCATATGAATAAGTTTACGTGGGCAACCCACATACAAAACAGATTCTTGATGGGTTGCCCATGTGGTGTTGACATAAATGCCAGTGCGGTAGCCCATTTGCACAGTTTGCCCACCTGCCCACCTTACACCACACATGGGGCCTATGTGGGAATGCTGACTGGGTTTAATCATCATTTTTTTGGCAAATCTGACGTTGATAACATCGACGATGCCATCTTACAGTTCTATTCTCAAGGCATCGCCGCAATTAGGCTAAGCCTTGGAAGGCTTATTTCTTATTTTAAATTTAGGCTGAGCCACGGAGGCTTATTTGCTTATTTTATTAATTTCTGCATTAGCCATCACATTTCTCACTGAAAAAACGTATTATGATTCTCTAAAAAAATCTTTCGTAAGAGATTTTTCTGGTCAAAATTTTACCCACGATTATGTATGAAAACATTTTGAAACTTTTTTTTCGGAAACATGACAATTGCTCCATTCAATAAAACTTCATGTAAAACGGGTTGAATAATTTGTAAATGTTATTTTCATGAATTTTCTTAAAATATACCTTTGTGGTGCAATAGCTAAGTGAGTGACGAAATGGTGTTGAAAATTTTCATCAACACCATTGCAAAACCTCATGCAAAAAGGTTGACAGAGTTGTCCGGAACACTAAATCTTTGTTCCTATTCCATGCCGTTCCTAATGGCTTTTGTTCCTATTCCTAACCTGTTCCTCAATTTAACAAAAACATCATTTCAAAATTCTTAACTAAAAATATTGTACCTATAAAATACGAAGCGACTTGGCGCACGGAACGTCCGCGGTTAAACCTGGTTAAACGAAGAAAGATTCCAGTGACGTCACTCGTTTTCGGAAATTTTTATTTTGATTAGGCTACTGTTAATTAGATTAGACTTGAGGTATGGTTAGGGCTAGGATTAGGGTTAAGGTTAGGGTTAGGGCTTAGGGTTAGTTTTTTTAGACTTCATTACAATATGTCTGGAACTTGCGCCAAGCCTTTTCGTATAAAATAACAAAGCTTTATCAAAATTATCGATACCATGTTGGCATGCAACACATTCTCAAAATATTTGAAATTTGTTTGACAGTTTGAAAATACAAACTATTTCAAATATGAATTTTTACCTTTATCAAATACGACTTCAATTCATTTTGTTCTTTTGAAATAGGCCTACTGTCCGTGCATGACGTCTGAACTGACACGCAAATGCAAACTCATTTACGACATTTAGTAATCGCGCACGCTGCAAATAAGTTACTGGAAAACTGCGCGATTAACTGCAAAAAACCTTTCATGAACAAAATTAATCTGAGATTTAGGAGTTTCTGTTCCTGTTCCGGTAAATGAAAAAATGATTCCAAACCGTTCCGGTTACAAAAAAAAAGGCAAATTCCGGCTGAAACTTGTTCCTGGCTCCGGTCCATGGACAACCCTGCAGCATCAGAAATCTTGCTCCAAGTTAGAGATGGTAGCCGCGCAGCGTACGCGGCTGCGTACGCGGTAAGCCAACAGCGCCGCGCCGCGCAGCGTGAAAAATTCCAGTAGTTTTGCAGTGCAGTGCAGCTGCATCGTGGAGGATGAGACCACTTCTTAGGATTTGGTTAGGAATCAGCCACTCTATCTCAGTTGTTAAATTCAGTCTCAATGTAGCCTGTTAGGTACCGTCAGTGCTGGGCACTTCCGCAAACTGGTCCGCAAGTCCGCAAATCCGCAAATTGCGGACTTAAGGTTTTGGTTTGCGGATTTGCGAACCGATTTCTTACCGCAAACATTTGTGGATTTGCGATAAAAAATTGAAATCTACCGCAAATCAACAACATCACTGGGATCGTTTTTGCAATTTCCAAAAAAATACGTTTTTACGATTCAATGCATCGACAGATTTGGGTGGATGTATTTCTAATGTACAACACCTCTCACCAAGATCCTCTGCTGTGGAACGATTATTTCCCAGAGGTGCTGCTATTCTTACAGCAAAATGAGTTGACTTAAGGTCAAGAAACTTCCAACGGCTTGTTTTTGTAAAGGAAAACTTAGACTTTTTGAAGTGGCAAAGGGTTGCACAAGACGACTTTGATGACATGCCCAGCACGTTTCGTAGATAAATAAGCTGCAGGCCTACCTACGCTTTCAATCTTATTTTTATCTTTTTAGTCTTTTTGTTTTGTTGATCGTTTTTTGGAAGGCATGCTTTAGACTATATGCGTTGCCGCTTAAGAAATTTCCTACGATTTTTGGAAGTTAATATTACTGCCCGCTTTAGAATCCTGGAAAAAATTTCTGTATCCTGATTAATTTTGTGATATTTAATAATGTATACATAATACAACACTTTGCCTCTTTGATTTTCCAAAGTTTGTGTATTGTGCAAATGATGCGTCAAAATGCTTAGCGTATTTTTTATTTATGAAATGGCATAATTTTCTAAGCAGTTGGCGGCGCTACTCCAAAATTTTCCAACATTCACGAGCAAAGTTAATCATTATGACAAACTTTTTGGCGAGTAAATTACTATGGCACTTTGATCGTGAAGATTTTTCGCACCACCAACAAACTGGCCTCTGTTGAAACAAACTTCTAATATAACAGTGACCATTAGTTGAACCTACGTTGCATACCGACAACCAAGACTTAAAACCCAAATTTTCTATTTTTGCAATTACATTAGATGCAGAGTGCGAACTGCTCTGCACTAAAGAGAAACATATAATTTTAAATGAGAGTGACTTTTTAAACAAAATTAATATCTGCGCCCAGTGGCGTACGTAAAAAGTTTCCGTGGGGACCTAAAGTTTCGTCGCACTGTGACGCCACAAATCAATATTATGGAGAGTGCCGAAGGCAAGACCATTGTAGATTGTAGGGTGGTCCGGGGGCATGCTCCAAAAAAATTTGCAAAATTACACTAAAAATACGCGTTTTCGTGCATTCTGGAAGCAAGTTTTGGTATAATGCTTTTACAAGACTTATTAGAAGAATGAAATCGTAAAATGAAAATGCTTTAAAAACATTACGGAATTAAAAAGCTAGATCATTTGTGAAGGAAGAAAACAAACCAAAACATAGATCGATTTATTTTTGCATTTACGCAGTAATAACGTACATCCTCTTAGAACTGCTTGGTTTTGCTTTATCGTGTATCATTTTTTGAGTCTGAGGGGAAGGCCATGGCAAAGTGGCCATCCTCCTAGGTACGCTATTGTCTACACCGTAATTACATTGCATACAATTTGAAAGCTTTTAAAAGACTGCTCTTATCTAAAGTTCGACTAGAAGTTCTAGCGTTAGAATTTCATGTAACCATTAATCAGGTCTGTATTGCAACTAAAATAAAATGAACAAAGGAACCGGATTTTCGGCATGTTCTTCTTAAACCTAGCACATTTTCATCTTGGCAAAAGTTTGCCTGTATATGAACACCTATCAAAACAATTTAAAAAATTTTTCGCCAGTACAGAAGCAAAAAAAAACAACAAAACGCCAACTGCAATTATCACGTTTGAAACTAAGTTATTTTAATGGTGATCTGCAAATTGCCATGCGTGATTAAGGGAGCAAGAAGTGACATCGACAACAATCCCCCCCACCTCATCCATTCCGTCACTCAAGCAGTAAATACTAGCCTGTATGCCTGTAAAGTATCATTTTCAAGAACGCAAAAACGCAAGTTCGTGCGTCTCGAGTTTTTACTTTTCCGCGACTTAATAAAGATTTGTGCATCTCTGTTTGTCTTATATGACAAGTACATGTACTGTGCAAGTACGTAAACCAAATATGGATTTTCAACTCAACGAACATACCGTAGTTACAAGTTAGAATGAGCAACGAAAGTGACTGGCAGGTGAGGTTACTTTCTTCTAAGTGTCTACTCCAGCCACCAGAGTCGCAATCGTAATCCAACTCCGTTCGCAGTTTTGTTTCAACAAACCTGCTGCGTACATTTCCATTCGGCTCTGCTGTTGACATGTGTAACATAACTTAGAAAAACAGAATATTAAATAAACCTAAGGAAACTTACTGATGTTTATTACAGGTTTGCAGCCGATATGGAAAATATCAAGCATTGTTATATTGCTATAGGTCTCCTCTATTTATCAAACCAGGAAAAAAACAGCAAAGTTTGCGGTTCAAGTTTGCGGAAGTGAAAAGTCATTTGCGGTTGCAGAAGTGCAAAAAATTACCGTAAACGTACCGCAAACTTGCGGATTTGCGGTTGCGGACCACCTATTGCTGTTTTGCGGAATTTGCGGTTGCGGAATAGAGTTTAAATTTGCGGTGCCCAGCACTGGGTACCATGGTGTACCAGTAGCCTAGGTGTAACCTTCAAATCATAGGCCAACCGAGCGTATCTACAGTCTAACGCCCTACCGGTAATAATAGTAATGCAGCTTGTACCGATAAGCTCTGAGTTGGGCTGGATAGGCTGGTGCACTAGTCGTTAATTCTGTACCGGTACCTATGGTAATACCCTAGGCCATTGCACATCGGTATAGGCTATACTGCGTAACACCAGACCCTAACAGATAAGGTGAAATTACTATTACAGTATATACTTAGTATACGCACAAGTTTATACTTACAAGTAGTAAATATCGGTACCTGCATAGACTACCTCCAAAAACTTGTAATTCTTCAAAACAAAATCTTACGAGCGAGTCTCTTTCGTCCGAAACATCATCAAACAACATTACTTTATTCTGAATTTGGTGTCTTAAAACTGGAGGACATGATTAATATGGAATTTTCCAAATTTATGTACAAATTTAACAATAAAATGCTACCAGAGTCTTTCAATAATTACTTTACTAAACTAGATGATGTGCATAAATACAAAACAAGGCAAAAACATCGAAACGAATTTTTTCAATTTTATATTGCATCAAAAACAGGAAAAAAGAGTCTTCGTTATATCTGTATAAATGTTTGGAAGAATGTTCCCACAGAATACCGACAGTGTTCGTTTTTCAAATTTAAGCGATACTTTAAATCAAATGCGCTGCTAAAATATAATACCAGCGTGCCTTAGCAAAAAAATTTTTAATAGTTCCGTATTTATTTATTTATTTATTTATTTATTTATTTTTTCTGCTTGTTATATGACTAAGTTGGCTTTCTCCAAACTCATCCTGATTATGGTGTATTATTTTAATTTTAGTCACTCTTTGCTTTAAATTTTATGTTAATCTGTGTGTTTTTAAAGGCAACAATGTGATATATGTTTAACTGCATTTATATAATATATTATACAATTAAGTGCTGAACGGCCTACCATTTCCGTTTCTGGGTATAAATTTGTATGTTATTTGTTCAATGTTGCTATAGTACTTAAGAAAGGATGATTTACTGGAAATTTATGTCCAATCACTGTTCGATAATGTTTAACTCTTTTACGATGGGAATATCCAAAAATAGCAAGTTGGAGCGAGCCAAAAATGAGGCTGTTATTTTCAATTCATGTTGAGATTATGTGTGATCACAGTCAGTTAATCATTTATTTAAAAAAAATTTTTTTTTTTTGGGGGGGTGAAGGGAGGGGGAAGGCATGAGACAATACAAGGCTAATTTTATTGTCATTGTTATGATTTATTTATGTAGGTAGTTATCGGCCCTCTCATAAAGCGCGACTTGCCCATCATATTTGTAAATTGATGTGTATGTTTTAAAGTGTTTGTTTGTTCATCTTTTGTAAGCCATTGCGACAAATTTTCCTGTGCAAGTTTTAATGCGATTGGGTGCAGCAAACATTAGATGACCAATTGGTCTTTCGCTGCAACCCTCCTGTGCTTGGTTGCGTTTGGGAAATAAATAAATTATTATTATATTATTATTATTTGACAATTAAAGGCGGTGAGTCATCCAGCCAATTCCGGTGGTTTACAGTAGCTAAAATTAAACTATAATTTTTGATATTTTTTGTTTTAATTTTGGGACTGCGGTTGCAAAGATATTCAACAAATACAAAAAGATATCCCCTGAAAAAAGTTTTTGGAAGCTCTGAGTTTTGTTTTTCCCGCCAAAACCACAGTAGGCCTAATAGTTTGAAGAACTGTGGTAGGCCTAATAGTTTAGAGATAGTTTATTTCTAAATAGTTTACTTCTAAAAAGTTTATAACTATCTCTAAACTATTAGGCCTAATACTTTAGAGATAGTTAGGCCTAATATTTTAATAAGATTACAGTAGGCCTAATAGTTTACAGAACTGTGGTTTTGGCG
The DNA here is from genome assembly GCA_963965965.1 of Trididemnum nubilum. NCBI lineage: Eukaryota > Metazoa > Chordata > Ascidiacea > Aplousobranchia > Didemnidae > Trididemnum > Trididemnum nubilum. The sequence goes on along the minus strand of OZ014481.1, from coordinate 26,866,214 downwards.
GGAAGAACAAAACTCAGAGTTTCCAAAAACTTTTTCTGGGGATATCTTTTTGTATTTGTTGAATATCTTTGCAAACGCAGCCCCAAAATCAAAACAAAAAACATCAAAAATTATAGTTCAATTTTAACTATTGTAAACCACCGAAATTGGCTGAATGATTCACCGCCTTTAATAGTAGTCAAACTGTAAGCAGGTACCGATAGACCTACTTACCGGTTCTACTTGTAAGTAGCCTACCGGTACACAACTTGTACCAATACTGTAGCCTGATACTGGTATCATATGTGATAGGCTACTGGTTGGCCTAATAAAATACCCAGAGGTGGAGTAGAGGACACAAGGCTCGAGGCCAAGGCCAAGGACACAAAAAAAATCCGAGGCCAAGGCCAAGGACAGCCTTTCCGAGGACAGACACTCTCGAGAGAGAGGCCAAGGACAGGAATGCTCGAGGCCAAGGCCAAGGACCAAAGACACAAGCACAAGTGCTCTCCAAAAAAAAAAAGGCTTCACAAAAATTTTTCAGGCGATCTCCACAAAAAAACGTTTTCCAAAAAATTTTTCAAGCGCTCCACAAAATTTTAACACTTCAAAAAATAGTGCTGTCCTCGAGCCGAGGACAGGCCAATTTTCGAGGACTTGAGGTCTCGAGGCCAAGGCCAAGGACTTGACCTTCGAGGCCAAGGCCAAGGACTTCAAAATCTGTCCTCGGGGCCAAGGACGTCCTCGAGGACTCCACCTCTGGAAATACCAGTACAGAGTTGCTTACTGATGACTCAGGGACTAGGCTACTGTGTACTAGTAGTCTGGTACGGTAGGTCTACTTTAGCTTTTTGTTGTGTAGCCTAGTAAAGTTGAGTTTGTTGCATATATGCCAGTGTATCACAGTTCCAAGGCTAGCTGGCTAGTGGCTATTTTTAAAAACTAAAGATTCCATTACATTGAAAATTAAAGTTTATCATTGAAGCATTAGTATTTAGTGGTAGGCTACTGAGAGCATGACAAAATTTTATTGACTGCTTGAATCTACAATACCAGAGTATTGTAGTGTGAGCAGTGAGTTAGGAATTTCAGATTGATAGTTTGAAATTTGTTTGTGTGATTGTAGGTAGTATCACTATCAGTGACCCAACCCCACTCGCCAACCTATTCCTGTACTGTACAGCGTAAAGTAGCCTCAGATTTCACTGTTTCAAGAGGAACCATATTGAGATGTCAGTGTATCTTTTTCTCTCCATTCGAAATCAACAATAGATATAGATCTTATAGTTAGTAATAACTGCTTGTATTATGGTTCAAATGCAACATGTCGATACTCGTTGACTGATTGTGCAGAAGCATAAAGTGCTTAACGTTAAACCACCTTTTTCATTTATACTTATTAGTATTCCCACAGCATATGTGATACCGGTCACAAAAAATAAGATGGAATGGTTAAAACTACTTTTGCATAACAATTCTTCACCTTAAGCTTAAGAAACTTTGAGCAGTTCATTGTAACTTACCATATCAAGCATGACCATGACTTACTGTGGCAAGACTAGTAATAATGTCAGATGTGACTGTGCTTTCAGTGCTACTGTTTGCATGAATGCAGCCATCAAACTTTGGCAGTTGGAACTTCTAAAGTGGAAGTGCTGATATATTCAGTATTCCAAACATACCCGTAATGTCCATGGTTTGATTCATGATTGGGATATTTTTTTATTAGTTAAAATTGAACCTATCATCAAGGGTTGGGTTAATTGGCTTGTTTAGTTAAGTAACAGTTTACACCAAACCATTATCTGAAGCTATTGTTTAACTAGCATCAGGTGGACCATGGGGTGTCTACCTGTTTGGTTTGTAATTTTGCATGCAGTAAGATACAGTATTGGTGTTAGGCAATACTGTTAACCATTATATTTTGGCTTGCGGTAGGATTTGTACAAAACAATAATTTAACTTTTATTTTCTCTAGCGCACCACTAAAATTACTGATGCGCATAGCTGTTAATTTGAAACGAACTTTTGAGGAGTTGGCTGGCTGAGCTGCAGCTAGATTTTATGTGGTTTATCTGGTGAGTTTTAGACTGGGGACCATAGGCGGGCCCGGGCCCCCTCCAATCAAAATACCACTAACGACAAAAAGTTATGACAACATAGCCTGGCGATGTTTAGTTGCAGTTTTTTTTCAGTAATTACGCACATAACAGTAATTAACAATAATATTAATGACAACAAGTGAGTCCCGGGGCCCCCAACTAACAACCAGGGGGCCCTTACAAACAGCTAGGGGGCACTGGAATCCTTAACCGACAACCAGGGGTCCGGGACCCCTAACTGAAAACCAGGGGGCCCATAACTGACAACCAAGGGCCCCAGGGCCCCTAACTAACAACCAAGGGACCCTAACCAACAATCAGGGGGCCCCTTAACTGACAACCAGGGGGGCCCAGGCCCCTAACCGACAACCAGGGGGCCCCAGGGCTCCTAACCAACAACCAGGTGGCCCCGGAGTGCCTAACTGACGACCAGGGGGCCCCAGGGCCCCTAACTCACAACCAGGGAGCCCCAGGGCCCCTAATTAACAACCAGGGAGCCTGGGCTTCTAACCGACAAGCAAGGGGCTACGGGGCCTCTAACTGGCAACCAGGGAGCCCAAGGGCCCCTGACTGACGACCAAGGTTTCCGGGCCAGGGGCCCCTTAATGCAAATTTTTAACAATTTATATGCAAAGCGTGTGAGAAATCTAAGAGTTTTGACCTAAAAGTGGCCACCCCAGGCCCTCGTTTAACTTAATTATTTACTGCTAAAGTATTGCAGGAGGCAATGTTCGTTACTTCCCCCTATAGACCAAATCACTTACAATTAAAATTTTACACCATAATGCAAGATTCTAAGCGTGTTTTGGGATTTAATTGCAAAAAGAGGATTGAACAACTAAATTTTTTCGATTGGCTTTGAAATGTTAAAAATCTAGTTGTTTGAAATGGCTCTGAACTCATGCGAAATGTGATCCAATGGGATTTAAATAATTTTTTTTTCCAAAAACTTACAAAAATCGGCTGGGGGCTTTGCCCCCAGACCCCCGTCTCTGATACGTTTGAGTACACTAGCTTACTCAACACGTCTTCCAAGTTAGACTTTTACACTTTTCAACAATTAGTTTTCGCCCTCTCCCTTTACCAAAATCCTGGCAAAGTGCCTTCAGGCTACGGCTTCAGATCTTCCATTCTACGATATCTTTGCCCCACAAAAAATTACTTTTTCGAAAATTTCTGATGACGTCATTGCGTGTGATTTGTGGTTTGGGCCCCCCCCCCAATCAAAAATCCTGGCTACGCCTATGCTGGAGACCTGTTCCTTTTTTATAAATAAGATAATAAGATAATGTAAACGAGTAAAGCAGCAGGTTACGAACAAGTTTACTGTACGATATAGGTTTGCTTGCAGTGTAGTGAAGGTTGGCTAACCCCTGTACTGGTGTAGTAACTTGGCTGATTTTACAGTTTTATTAAGTACCGTAGTGCCAGTCGGTTTTTGCTTTTACCTTCTTGCCGTAGTTGAGAACTGCTGTTGCTGTTTTTATTCTTTTGTGTGAGTCCTGTCCTGTACTGTAGTATTGTGATTGTGAATTATAGTTTTACCGGTATTTCTGGCTGTTTGGAGTTTGAGCTGGAGGTTTCGTTAGTGGCCTGGATTCGTTTAGGTGGCTGCTGTCTGGTGTACAGTCCTATCTTGCGCTCCCGTCGCTCTCAGATCCTTGGATTCCGGTCTCTAGACTACCAGATTCAGGAGGACACACGACTAGTTATCTTATTAGTAAAGTATAGGTCCTTAAGTTATTTAGACTACACACCGCTAGGTGCGCAGAAGAGCTGTTCTGTGGACATTGGATTTATAAAAAAAGGGATTAGGCCTAGTATAGTTGCTGTTTGTGTGAGAATCGATTTGTTTGAAGGAAATGAATTGGTTAAGTGGATCCGAAGAAGTCCGACTCTTGGATGAGACTGAGAGTAATGATTTAGGTCCTAGTCAAGCTGATATCAAGAAAGCACTTTCAAAAATGGAAGTTAAATGCTGTGCAATATTTCGGCAGCTGAAGCGAGCCTCATCCATGGAACAAGTTAATGTAATTGAATCAGAATGCTCAGAGGCATGGAATACAGTAACAGATATTCATGCAGAGCTGCTTGAATTCCCCAGTCCAGCTGTGACACTCAAGCTTCAAGTGGAACGACTGGAAGATAAGTTGACGGACATGACAGCTGAAGCACGAAGAAGTAAAGAAGCTCTTTCCTCATCTTCGAAAGTCATCAAGAATGATGAAAAGACTGACATGATACCACCAACAACGTCCAAGACTGAGCCAAAGTTTGTGGATCCCTGGAGGGAATCAGAATCGCAATGTGGCAGAGGTAGAAGTGAGAAATTTTCTGGTTCTAGTATGGGGACTAGAGCTGAAAGAGATTACTATGATCATGAACCAAAAACTAGTCCTTCTAATCCTTTCTTGCCACGGTACAATGTGCCTCCTCCTAGTCCTATGATACCAATCGATCCCTGGAGTGGTGGGAGATTTTGGTCTCCATATGATCATCAGCAATTTGCTCCCCCGGGACCAAAGTTGGTCATAAACAATTTTGATGGTGACCCCACAAAATACTTGGAATTTAAACGTAAGTTTAAACGCCACGTCGAAAATGTTTATTGGAATAATGAGGATCGCATGTCGTTTCTGGAAGGAATGTGCACAGGAAAGGCAAAGGATGTGATAGCTGGATTGTCTTGCCCACCAGACCAGAACTCAGCTTATCAGAAAGCATGAAGTCGTTTGGAAAAGAGATTTGGAGATTCAAGAAAGCTGATGGAAAGGCTACAAGAACGACTAGTAAAAGGCCCTACCATAAAGGAATGGGATGGAGAGGCTTTAACCAAGCTTTGCGACAAAATGTATAAGTGTGAAGTCAGTTTTGAATCGTGGGAAAAAGACTGGATGTTGAACAATCAAGAGCTAATGCACAAACTCTTCCAGCGTTTGCCTTACAAGATCAAATCAGAGTTTGCACGGATTAGCAATGAAAGCAGTTCAGGTGGCACCTTTCATGAACCACGAGCATTGGTGGAAAAGGCTGCATCTGCTGCAGATAGTCAATACGGAAGATTACTTTGTGGCAGCAAGATGTCAAATCCAACGGAGAAGACTTCAATCCCTGGAAACCGCGGTGGAAAGATTGCGTGTGCTACCCAGCAACCAAACACAATTGTGAAGTCTCGCAACCAGTGCAAGGTATGTTCTAAGAGCCATCCACTTTGGAAGTGCCCAGAATTTAAGAAAAAATCAATTGAAGAAAAACGGAACATAGTCAAGGTTCATAACCTTTGTTACAACTGTTTGATTCCTGGTCATAAGGTGATGAAGTGTGAAAACAGCATTAGATGCAGACAGTGTGGACGCAAGCATAATACTATCTTGCATGTAGAAGATTCTACTCCAGAAAAGGCTCAAAAGGATAAAAGAGAAGAATCATCGGCTCCATTGCGTAGCAACTCAGAAAGGCTGGATCAACAAGTAGGAACAAGTGGAACATGTTCGGCTGTGGACTCTTTGCAACCACACAAGTCAGGTCAGACATATTTTAAGGTTGTGCCGGTTAAGGTTTGGGGTCCTGACCCTGCAAAGGCAGAATATACCTATGCCTTTATAGATGAAGGTTCTAGTGTGAATCTTTGTTCTCAAGATCTTGTTAAACGCTTGGGAGTTTCAATAACAGAGACCATGGTGGAACTACGAACATGCAATGCTGCTTCCATGATAAACGAAAGAATTGATACCTTAGCCATTCAAGGAGTTGGAGAAGAACCAGCGTTTGTGGTTAAAGATGTTTTAGTCATAGAAAAGATTGTTGATGTAAGTGACAGCATTCCTACTGAAACTGTTGCCAAGGCGTATTCGCACTTACAGGATATTGACTTCCCAGAATTGGAAAATCGGAATGTAGAGCTACTTCTTGGTAGCAGTTTACACCAAGCCTTCTTGTTGCAAGAACAAAAAGTTGGAGCTCCAGGCGAGCCAAGTGGGCTTCACACTGCTTTAGGCTGGGTCATATATGGCAAAGATGAAGAAGATCAATCATTCTCTGTGCCACCTCGATTTGTGGTCAACTTTGCGAACGCAAAGACTGAAACCAAGCAATCATGTCAAGAGTTGCTTAAGATTATGAACCATGATTTTCAAGATGTGGAAATGGTGTTGGCAAAGTAGCAATGTCTCAAGAGGATAAGCAAGCTGTCTCAATTATGGAAAGTACGGTGACCAAGATAGGTGAACACTATTCAGTTGGTATGCTCTGGAAGCAAAATCCTCCAAAGTTACAAAATAATCGTTCTTTGGCTGTAAAGAGAATGGAGGAATTGAGAATGAAGTTTAAAAGGGATCCTTCTTTATTTGACAAATATTCTGCGAAAATAAATGAATATATTGACAATGGATATGCAGTTCAAATACCTGAAGAGTCTCTTGAAGCTACTGAGAAGACCAACTACATTCCTCATTATTGCACCTCTGTTCTAACCAAGTTTAGAGTAGTTTTTGATTGCAGCGCTAGGTATAAAGGCGTTTGCCTCAATGACTTGCTGTTAGTTGGACCAGATCTGACTAATAATTTGGTTGGTGTGTTACTTAGGTTTAAGCAGTATCCTACTGCGTTTGTAGCTGACATAAAACAGATATTTTTACAGGTTTTTGTAAATGAAAATGATAGGGACGCTTTACGTTTTTTATGGTTTGCAGGAAATGATTTTTCTCAACCTTTAGTTGAATACCAAATGCAGACTCACGTGTTTGGAGCGAAGTGTTCCCCATGCTGTGCAGCGTTTGCGCTACGTCGGACGGCTACAGACAATGTTGTAGGAGTGGATTATGATACTGTGAGAACTGTCATGCGTAATATCTACGTTGATGACCTATGCAAGTCGTGTGCATCTACAGAGGACGCAAAGCGTATTGTGAGCCAGTTGAGGAACTTATTGGTAAGCGGTGGTTTTCACTTGACTAAGTTTGTGTCTAATACTAGAGAAGTGTTGGCTGATATACCATCCGAAAGTCTTGCATCTTCAGTGGAGCTTGGTAATGGTAGATTGCCCCCTCACAAGACATTAGGTGTGTTCTGGGACGCTGAGACGGACACCTTGAACGTACATGTGGATATTAAACAAAAACCTCACACTCGGCGAGGCCTGTTGTCGATGATCAGTCAGACGTATGACCCGCTCGGAATCTTGCAGCCGTTCTTGCTTCCTGCTCGGTTGCTCTTGCAGGAAGCATGTCGTGCTGAGCTGGGTTGGGACGAACCTCTAGACCAGTTACCTGGGATAGAGCCAAATTGGGGTGCTTGGTTTGCACAATTGTCTCATCTTGAGAGTATTAGTATGAGACGTAACTTTGACTCGTGAAAAAGGTCACCTTGTTTGGTGCGAATTGCACACCTTTGTTGATTCTTCAACTGTGGGCTATGGAGCATGCTCTTATTTACGCTGTGTTTATAGTGATGGCTCTATCAAAATTAGTTTTGTTATGGGGAAATCAAGAGTCACACCCCTCAAGCCTATGAGCATGCCCAGGTTAGAACTTGCCGCTGCAGTGCTTGGTGCAAAATTGGGCACGAAAATTTGTAACGAACTTGATTTGCATGTGAATCGTGTATAATATTGGACGGATGCTGTGGTTGTATTGCGTTATATCCATAATGTGTCGACTCGTTTTGAGATATTTATTGCTAATCGGTTAAACGTATTGCATGTACTGACCTCAGTTGACCAATGGAGGCATGTACCAGGTAAGTTGAACCCGGCAGATCTTGCGTCTCGTGGAATGCAGCCCTGCCAGGCTAGTGATGCTGACTTATGGTTAAATGGGCCTAAGTTCTTAATGCTCCGTGTTTCTGAGTGGCCCGACCAGCCGGATGTTATTGACGTGTTAGTTAAAGATTTATCGTCGTGTGATATTGCTTGTGCGCAAAGTTTTTGTTTTAATGTGTGCTTAAATCCTACAAATCCCCTGTATCGGCTGTTCGTGCGCTACTCCATGTTTGAAAAACTGCTTACAACTACTGCTTGGATTTTGCATTTTAAACTCTATATGAGAGTCAAATATTTGAACACTGAACTGACCTTTCGAACTGAACCACTGCGAACCGAAGACTATGATGCCGCCAAGCATGCAATTCTAAGGACTGTTTGATATCAGGTTTTTCCAGGTGCAGCAGACTTTCTGCTTTCACACAGGAAAACAGGCGACGCCATACAAAGAATAACGCAGGAAGACGCCAGTCGAGTTGCTGTGTTGAAAGACATTCGCGATCTTTCTCCCATGCTATTGAATGACTTGTTGTGTGTTGGAGGAAGGTTGCAACATTCGTCTCTTCCGATATCTGCGAAACATCCAATTATACTTCCTTATGACCACCCAGTGACTAATTTGTTAATTCAATGTCATCATAAAAAAGAAGGACACTTTGGCGTTAATCATGTACTAGCTGACATGAACAAAGAGTTTTGGATAATAAAAGGGCATTCTGCTGTTAAAAAGATGTTAAACTCTTGCGCCACCTGCCAGTTTTGGAAAGCAAAGGCCGGACAGCAGCAGATGGCTGATCTACCTTTTCAAAGAGTGAACAAAACGGTGCCGTTTACATCTATTGGGACAGATCTTATGGGACCTGTGAACGTGAGAATTGGACGTAACAATGTAAAACGTTGGATATGTATTTTTAACTGCCTAGCTACAAGAGCTGTCCATTTTGAAGTATTGCAGTCGTTGGATGTCCATGCTTTTATGCAAGGATTCAGTCGATTTTGTAGTAGATGAAATGTGTTTCCCAAAGAAGTCTTCTCGGACAATGGCGGTAATATGGTTGCAGCTAAAAAAGAACTTGACAAGCTATACGGTAGCTGCAAATGGCGATCATCGAAATTCGGGAAGACCATACGATGGCACTTCAATCCTCCCTGTGCCTCCCATCACGGTGGGTTTTATGAAATATTTTTCCGACTGTTTAGGAAGGTCTTTTCCTCCATTGTAAAGAACTCGAGACTGGATGAATTTGACTTGTTGACGTACGTTGCCGAAATCGAGCGTATATTAAACAACCGTCCTTTACAGCACTTGCTTCGACTCCAGATGATCTTGGCGCTCTGACCCCGAGTTCAATTCTGAGTGGAAGTTTGTGTGAAGACGCGGCAACCGACTCCTTTCTAAAGGGTGAGGCCTATCGACGCTCATGGAAGAAGTCGCAGTTTCTGGCTGACCTCTTTTGGCAGCAATGGTTAGATCTTTATCTCCCTCTGTTGCAATCTTGCAGAAAATGGTTTGGTACGTCGCGAAATTTGAAACCTGGTGACTTAGTTCTTATTGTGAATGAACAGACAAGGAGAGGACAGTGGCCCAAAGCAATTGTTACCGATGTGTTTCCCGATTCGAATGGACTGGTGCGCAGCGCAAAGTTGCGAACAGCTGATTCTTCTGAACTTATTAGGGACGTTAGAAAAATCTGTTTACTTGAAGGTGATCTAATGTAAGATAAGTGTTGTTTGTGTTAGTGTGATTTTAATGTTACCTTTATTATCGAATATTGCGTTTTATTTGCACAAGCTACTGTTACTTAAACTGTGCAAGCTATAATGAATGTTAATTCAAATGCATGTGTTTATTAAAATCATATGAATCGTTATGCGACACTGCAGCGACTTAGATCCCGCTATCCTTAAGTCTAGTATACTTCCGTATTGTGAAATACTGAATTGATTTACATTGCAAAGCTTTGCTCTGTACTGCCGTTGTTTAAGTAAGGTAATAGTGTTGAAAAGATTGTTATATTTCACGTTTATGACAGCATTTGCAATATCACTATGTAGATGAAGCACTGAACTGTTTTGAACTTTGTTAATGAATTTCTAGTTTACTGCTTGTAATCACGTAGTTTCTGAATAGTCTCAACTATAAGTTACAAAAGCTTAGGGTTTGTACCATTGTTTGTGCTGAGATATAAACTTTGTTACTGTCTGATACACGTTCACTTTGTAATATGTGGAGATCAACTTTCATGCACTTTGTTCACGTAAGTTGTTTAAAGTGTTCCTGTTGTGTTGATACTGTTGTAGTGAACTTACAAGTTGTGTAAATTATTGTTGTTTTTTTTTGTTGTGTAAAGCCTACGTTTCTTGACAGTAGCCTTTGGGGCTTGGTGTGTACAAAACAATAATTTAATTTTTATTCTCTCTAGCGCACCACTAAGATTACTGATGCGCATAGCTGTTAATTTGAAACGAACTTTTGAGGAGTTGGCTGGCTGAGCTGCAGCAAGATTTTTATGTGGTTTATCTGGTGTGTTTTAGACTGGGGACCTGCTCCTTTTTTATAAATAAGATAATAAGATAATGTAAACGAGTAAAGCAGCAGGTTACGAACAAGTTTACTGTACGATATAGGTTTGCTTGCAGTGTAGTGAAGGTTGGCTAACCCCTGTACTGGTGTAGTAACTTGGCTGATTTTACAGTTTTATTAAGTACCGTAGTGCCAGTCGGTTTTTGCTTTTACCTTCTTGCCGTAGTTGAGAACTGCTTGTGCTGTTTTTATTCTTTCGTGTGAGTCCTGTCCTGTACTGTAGTATTGTGATTGTGAATTATAGTTTTACCGGTATTTCTGGCTGTTTGGAGTTTGAGCTGGAGGTTTCGTTAGTGGCCTGGATTCGTTTAGGTGGCTGCTGTCTGGTGTATAGTCCTATCTTGCGCTCCCGTCGCTCTCAGATCCTTGGATTCCGGTCTCTAGACTACCAGATTCAGGAGGACACACGACTAGCTATCTTATTAGTAAAGTATAGGTCCTTAAGTTATTTAGACTACACACCGCTAGGTGCGCAGAAGAGCTGTTCTGTGTACAGGATTTGCGGTGCGATGTATTAAGTTCACAAACTTTTTGTGGTGCAGTGCGGTATGCGGAAAGAATTGAGCGGTGCAGTTTGCGGACAAGAATTTTGTGCACCGCACCATCTCTACTCCAAATCACAGTAACAATAAGACAAATGGTCAGTACCGAGTTCTGTTTAAAAAAAATGATACTGTTTCAAAAGACGGTTGTGGCGTGTCAAAAGGGAGCGCGCTCCGATTGCGGTTAACCGGCTCGGTTGCACAACCTATGAGCTGCTATGATCTGTTGAGTTATAAAGCTATCGGTTCCAATTATCTTTCATTTGTGGTTACTTCCATGCTAGTTTTCCACATCGCCACTGGATGAAGCAGGAACTGCGACACGGTACTGTTCCAAAAACGGCACTGTTTCAAAAATGGTACCAGGGATGTGGAAGCGGAAGCTGGAAAGGAAAGTGGTTAATTTTTTGTGGAAGCAGAAGCGGAAGCACTTTGATAAAAGAGGTTGGAAGTGGAAGCAAACTCGGAAGCAAAAGCGTTGAAAAGGAGCTGGAAGCGGAAGCAAATTTTTCAAAATCAGGCGCTTCCGGATTTTCCACAACCGTTGGGGTAAAATGCAACAATAATAATGTTGTTTCTAGGTACATAACTACGTGTAGACTTGTTGTCTAGTAAAGTTATATCTCTTTCCTCAAAGCTGAGTATACACGTCGAACGATCCTGCAGGCCTCTTGAGTCCGTAAATACCAAAAATTCGGGTCGAAAATTGCCAGTTTAATTACAGAATTTTGCCATGCGTTTACATTACATCACAATTCTAAGCCAACTGAATTGCAAAATTAGCCATACGGTACGTTCTACATAACAGTTTTAAGTCAACTGAATTGCAACACGCAAAAACAAATGCACGGTGAATGAATTACTGTGACGTCATAAAAAAGGCAATTAGGGATGATGCAACGGCAAGCAATCGACCGAGCTGCTAAAATCACCCCCCGCCAATGCGGTCAAAAATTTGGAAAAATTTTGGCCGCATTGTTGAAAAGATCTGCTGCAACTCGGACGAAAAATGACACAAAACATAAATGATCCGACATGCAAACGAAAACTTCACAAAACGCCTTGAGAGCTCTTCCCTTGGAAATAAGTGGCAAAACCAGCTGCATGAGCTTTGCGCGTGACTTTCAGCTGAAGTTGTGAGCGATCGACCTTCAAGCTGGTCATTGTGACGGAGCTGATAGCTTGTGCACGCTATAAGTAGCAAGGCTGCATTCAGAGTTCCAAAAATGAAGATTCGAGCTCTCGTTCAATCAAATTGTCGTTTTTCTGTCAAAACATGGGAGTTGCAAACCAAAGTTCTTTAATCGTGTGTGCTTAGCAGCATAGGCGTAACCAGGATTTTTGATTGGGGGGGGGGGGCAAACCACAAATCACATGCAATGACGTCATCAGAAATTTTTTAAAAAGGAACTTTTTGTGGATCAGAGATATCATAGAATGGAAGATCTGAAGTCGTAGCCTGTTGTTACTTAACTAGGATTTTGGTAAAGGGAGAGAGCGAAAACTAATAGTTAAAAAGTGCAATTGTCTAACTTAGGAAACCTGTTGAGTAGGCTAGTGTACTCAAACGTATCACAGACGGGGCTCTGGGGGCGGAGCCCCCAGCCGCCGGTGGCTATGGGGGCAAAGCCCCCAGCCGCCGGGCGATTTTTGTTTTTTGGAAAAAAAGCTATTTTAATCCCATTGGATCACATTTTGCACGTGTTCTGTTCAGAGCCATTTGAAAGAACTAGATTTTTAACATGTGAAAGCCAATCGAAACTTTTTAATTGTTTAATCCTCCTTTTTCTTGAAATTAAAGTCCAAAACACAATTAAAATCTTGCATAAGGGTAAAATATTTTAATTGTATGTGATTTGGTTTATGTAGGGGGAAGTAAGGCACATAGCCTCCTGCAATATTTTAGCAGTAAATAATAATTTACTCGAAAATTTTTTTTAGAGATTTTTGTTTTGTCATGAGGTTAACCAGTTATAGGAGTACATGTAAGCCCCGGGGGTCCAGGACCCTCAATTCAAATTCAATAATTTCTTCAATGAGCATTTTCCCTAGCTATTTTTTTAAAGTACTTTGGGCGTAAAAACTGGCGAAATAGAGGTGAATCGTTATTGAAAAATGGTACAATAAATGATTACGCTTACTAACCATGTCATTCCCGGGCCGGATTTACATTTCTCGGTGCTCCTGGCACTTAGGGGATTTTTGCAACATGTTCCTGCCAAATATAAGTGAAGACCAAAAAATGTGCTACTATCTGGGGGCAGGGGCCTGACACTGAGCCATATGGCAAATACGGCGCTAGTTATTGCAGTACGTCCATAAAAAGTTTAGATGAGGGCCTGAGGTAGCAACGTTTAGGATAAAAAATTTGATTTCACCCCGGTTATACGTTTAAATTGGTTGGAAAAAATTGAATTAAGAGGGTGCGCCGGGCCCCCTGGTCTTCAATATTATTTATTGCTAATTACTGTTGCACGCGTGTACTGTTGTACGCAAAGATGCTAAAAGAAACTGAAAATGAAGAAACAAAGCTTTTTTGTCAAATTTTTGTCATTGGTGGCATTTCGATTGAGGGGGCCCGGGCCCCCCAGGGCCACCCCTATGGCTACGCTTATGATTTTGAGATCAAATCTCGCCCTTAAGTTCTTTCATAAAAAAAACATTCAAAGCAAAATTAAAATAACTTTTTTTCCAAAACGTGGAGGACTCGAGTCAAGTCACTTGACAGTTTTTTGAAACGTCCAAGAATTGCATGACATTATTATGACGAGGACACGTAATCGTCATTATTATTACTTACTTTTGTACGCGTAAATCCTAAATCAAAGAATCTGCAATTCCGGTCAAGGACAGCATACTGGCTATGCTTTCATTATATTTATCATTGGTAGTATTTCAATTGGGGGGTTTGCTTTACCGCCTTTGTTATAGCATTAAGTTAATAATAACGTTAAACGAGGGTCTGGGGTTGCAACTTTTAGGACAAAACTCTTAGATTTCTTACAGGTTTTGCATATAAATTATTAAAAATTTGAATTAAAGAGCTCCTGGCCCTGGACCCTTGGTCGTCAGTCAGGGGATCCCTGGTTGTCAGTTAGAGGCCCCGGGGCCCCCTGGTTGTCAGTTAGGGGGCCCGGGGCCTCCCTGGCTGTTAATTAGGGGCTCCGGAGCCCCCTGGTCATCAGTTAGGGGCGCCGGGGCCTCCTGGTTGTCAGTTAGGGGCCCCAAGGCTCCCTAGTTGTCAATTAGGGGCCCCCATAGCCCCCTGGTTGTTCGTTAGGGGTCCTGGTTGTTAGTTAGGGACCCCAGGGCTTTCTGGTTGTTGGTTAGGGGCCCTGGAGCCCCCTGCTTGTCAGTTAGGGGCCCAGGGGCTCCTGGTTGTCAGTTAGGGGCCCCGGAGCCTCCTGGAAGTCAGTTAGGGTTCTCAGGGCCCCTAGTTGTTAGTTAGAGGCCCCCTGGTGGTTAGTTAGGAGCCCCAGGGCTCCCTCGTTGTCATTAATGTTATTGTTAATTACAGTTATGTGCGTAATTATTGAAAAAACCCTGCAACTATACATCGCTAGGCTATGTTGTCATAATTTTTATCGTTGGTGGTCTTTTAAATGGGGCCCCCCCTGGCTACACCTGTGCGTAGCAGTCAGGTGCTTTTGCTGTGGCTTGTGAGGAGTCAAAAAATATCAACATTCTAGAAAAACACACGAAACTCAAAATTCAGCAAAATGTGATGCAGCAATCGGGTATAATTTTTAATGCGGGGGGCAGTGCCAAAAAATAAAACAGAAGCGAAAGAAACATATCCCAAAAGGGGTGACAAAAAACCTGTTTGAATGCTTCGAGCAAAACAAGCCTTTCAAACGATAGAGCCCTATAGCGATGAAAGGCCAGAACGCTGGGAAACCTGGGACAGGTGTGTCAGGCCGTGTGTGTTTGTGTGTAGTGTTGCTCTCAAAGAAAACGCAAGAGGCCCGAAACTTATGCGTCTTGAAATCGGCGTGGACGTACTATCCGTCGTCCGAAGCGGTTGATGACTACCTCGGCGGGTTGTTCATCTCGGCGGGTGGTCTTTGGTGTGGATGGGGGGCTGGGAATGTCGATGGGAAAAGGAGTCGTGGAGGTCAGGGGTGCTGGTTGCTGGCTCTGAAATGTTTGGGCCTCCTCGTGTCCAGGGCGCAGTAGGTGTGCTGCTTTAACTCGGTCAATGCTGACGTTATCAACGCGTGTGACTAGATTTACGGTGTAATACTTGTCATGTTTGCTGAAAACTTGAAAGGGACCTTCATAAAATGGAGATAGGGGCGCCTTATGAGTGGGGTTCCGTATGAAGACGTGTGTGCAGTCGCTCAGTGCTTTTTCCAAGTACGTTTTCCTGGAAGAAGGGTGTCTGGGCTCTGTCGATCTCAATGAGCTTATGTAACGTGTGAGTTGCTGCCTGTAGTCGCTTGATGAGTGAGCGTGTTCGTGTTCGCCTGAAACAAACTGGCAAGGGACACTCAATGTCTTGCCAAAGGTGATTTCACTGGTTGAAAAACCTACATCCTCCTTTACGACAGCTCTCAAGCCTAGCAACACAAAACCAGGGTTGCTGAACCAGTTGGTAGGGTTTTCGTGTGTTTTAAGAGCAGCTTTCAGAGTTTTGTTTGCGCGTTCAACGAGGCCATTGCATGCTGGGTGGTAACTGGTTGTGTGTAACAACTTGACTCCTAGAAATTCGGCAAGCTCATGCCAAAGTGTGCTTGTGAACTGGCGGCCTCTGCCTGTCATGATGTGCTTGGTGCTCCAAAACGTGCAACCCAATGAAGCATGAAGTTTCTGCGCATGATTTGCAGTGATATCTCTGAGTGGTAAGGCTTCAAAGTGTCGTGTGACCCTACAAACTGCTGTCAGCAAATATGTGTATCCTTTGCTTGCCGGAAGTAGTCCTGCAAGATCAAGATGGACGTGGGCGAACCGTTCGTCAGAGGTGGAAAATTTTTAAAGGGGAGCCACATTGTGTCATTGTACTTTTGCTCTTTGGCACTGAATGCAGGCTTTAGTCCAATCGCGGATGTCGATGGGAATTTTCGGCCAAACGAAAATCTGGGAGATGAGTTTCTCAGAAGCCTTCACGCCAGGATGTGCCAGACCATGCAAGAGATCAAACACTTTTCTACGGAAGGCAACTGGGACAAGAGGTTGGGCTGTGCCAGTGTAGGTGTCCACTAAGATGGTGCGGTCGGAGTCTGGCAGTTTCTGAGCTGAAACTCGCAGAGAATTCGTGAACTGCTGGAGCAAAGCTATGGACGGATCCGATTCTTGAGCTTCATCGAGCTCCTGGTAGTCTAAAGGCGATTGCTCTTCAAAGATGATGTTCACTTGAGGCTGTGCGGGTCGGCTCTGGCAATCAGCAGCAATGTTTAGATCCCCTTTAATGGATCGAATGTCCGACGTGACGTTCGAAATGTAATTCATGCGATGAGTTTGACGAGCTGTGGCATTGTTCACACTAGAAGCGCCCATGAAAGACAGAGGCTTATGTAGCGCCGTTCTGTTTTCTTTTTTCTTTGTGAAGTTTCGAACCCTTGTTTTTTGATTTGTTGTTTTACATTCAACGCCATGGCTCATTGTCTACTTTATCTCTTGATTCAAAAGGACCAAAAGCAAATTATGTAAAATTCGCAGACGTTGAAACTTGGCAAATTCGGTTGTGTTGTAAGCACTTTTGGTTTGTTCTTTAATGACGTAACAAATTTTTGATCAATCGTTTTTAAATCTCTGCGTTGTATACAAATTTTGGAGTTTGCAAGCTGAGACTTTGCGGTGTCAACACACATTTTAGTTTAGTGTCTGCGGTGAGCAGAGGCTTTTTTTTGCTTTCTTATTACAAGAGGGAGTAGTCGGTAGAAGGGGAAATCTTGAATTGAAGTTAAGTTATCGCTACCTTTGTAGCATGTTTAAAGGACACTCTAAATTGTTAGTATTGAGTAGTCGCCCAAGAGCCCGTTGTTAAATCCTGGATATTATATAACCGACTTGCTCCACCCCAAATATTTTCTTTTACGCCCCCCCGTTAGAGCTAGTGTCAAATTTTGCAAGGTCTCAGCTTTCAAATCTACGTTGGATTACAAGCAAATTATCAGTTACAATTTACGTGCTACGTCTGCGTTGAAAATTCATCGAAACCGCTGACCACTGGCAATAAAGGACTATACTTTGGACCAAGTTGCGCGTTACGAATTCAATAAAAGCAGACGTAGAATAAGAACGAATCCATAACAGCTTATGATCACTCAAAATGGTGAATGGTCGGCCTTCCAGAAAGTACTTAAAGTGCTGCACAGCAAGAAAGATGGCGAGAAGCTCTCGGTCAAACGTAGGCCTTTTTTTCTGAGCAGTAGTCAGGTTTCTGGAGAAAAAGGCAATGGGGCGAGTAACTTCATTTACAGTTTGCTGAATCACTGCTCCAACAGATGTGTCGAAAGCGTCGATGACGAGCTGGGTTGCAGGATTCAAGACCGGGTAAGCAAGCATGGTAGCGTTGGCTAGCTTTTGCTTGATAGCATTGAAAAAAGCCACGGTTGCATCATTCCATTCGATATCTCTGCGGCTATTCTTGTAGGGTGAAAGTATGGAGTTCAGAGATGCGAGGGTTTGTGCGGCGTCTGGAATGAACAGGCGGTAGAAATTCACCATTCCTAAGAATCTTCGCACATCCTTCATGGTCTTGGATTTCGAAAATTCACGAAAACCTGTTACTTTGTCTTCCAGTGAAGCCACTCCACTTTTGCTAACTTGATGGCCAAAGAAGGTGATTTCCGGTACTGCAAAAACTCACTTTTTTTGAATGAGAATCAGTCCATAATACTTGAGGCGGTCGAAGACCAAGGTCAAATGCCGTAAGTGTTCTGCCATGTCTCGCGAGTAGATTAAAAGGTCGTCAGTGTAGCAGAAAACGAAGTCGAGACCATGTAGTAGGCTACTTCGTTCATAAACTTAGTCATGCAAGCTTGAGAATTTCTTATTCCCATCGCTAAGCGTTTGTATGCAAACAGACCGATAGGGGTACACATTGCGGTTTTGTGCACACTCGAGGGAGCCAGTTCCAGCTGGTAGTAGGACTTGTACAAGTCTAGGCTCGAAAACACGGTGCTGCCTGCCATAGCGTCAACAAAATCGGTTAAGAAGGGGATTGGATGCTGGTCTACTTAGGTCTGCTTGTTTAGAAGTCTGAAGTCCCCAGTGATTCGATAATCTCCGTCCTTTTTTGGTACTAGGTGTACCGGGCTTACATATTCACTATTAGAGGAAACAAGGACTCCCAACTCCAAAAGCTTGTTGATCTCTCGTTTTAGAATGGCCATTTTTTCTGGAGAAAGCCACCGAACACGGCAAGACACTGGTGGTCCTGTTGCTTCTATGTGGTGCTGAGTTTTGTGTCGGTGCGTTCTAGAGTAGTTGATTAGATCCGAATAGGCAATGGTAAGAGCTCAAAAGATATTCTACTGTTGTCGAAATGGGTAAGGCCTTTAAGGTTTCCATGGTTGGAATAGAGTCGGTATCAGTAGGACCACCGTGGCCGTTAGAAAAAGGTGAGCTTTCATCTGATTCGGGAGCAGGGCCTTCGGCGATCCATTGCTTCCTGAATGCGGTGGCATCTCGCAAACGCGTACCCACGGTGTCCACTGCAAGTTCATAGTGGCGTAAAAAATCCATTCCGATAACTGGGAATAGTAGTATCTAGTCATGCAAAACTCACGTGCCTTTTTCTCATACATTTGGTTTAAATACGACATTTTGTCATAACATCGTTGCAAGCAGCATAGTGTAGTGGTTATTGTGCTCAGCTTCCAACCATCGTACCTGGGTTCAATTCACACTGGGGTTGCGATGGCGTGAAATGGAAGAATACGGAGTACAAGGAACGGGGAAAGATATGCATGGAGCAGTCTTTTGTTTACTTCAAAACCTTGCATTACAGTTAGGGTTGGGGCAGCGATGCTAGCCTGAGGGATAGCAATTACATACCTGCAGCTTTTTCGCTTACGCAAGCGACGTACCGTTATGCTTTAGTGCAGCTCCCTGAGTAAGTTTTGAACGACTAGCTCCTCGTACTGGGAATCAAACACTAGCTCTTTTAAATTGCCAGGAAAAGTGACGTTCCAGACCTAGGGACACAGTGAGGTAAACTGTCTCGAAAAGACAAACTTCCGAATCGCTGGCTGCGAACATTTTCCCATTAGCGCGTGCGTGGTTGGAAGGGAGGTCGCATGGCTGTAAGCTCCTACAGCTGCCTGTGTTGATCAAAAAGTGAAGAGAGTTTAGTGGATTTTCCAGAAAAAGTAGCTCGGGAGGGAAAGGCCCGTTATCATCAGAGAGTGGATGAAGAGTTGGTTGGCTTGGGGAAGGTTGCGTGATTGATGGTTGTTTTGGAGTTGAGTTCCATAAACAGGGAGCTTGGTAGTTTCTGGCATCAGGACCGAATCTAGAGTGATAGAAGCAAAGCGACCTTCTTTGATGGGTTTGAGATGGGCTGACATGGTATTGGTTATAAGTCTGGTTAGAATTGTGAAAGTTCAATGGCGGGCATGTGGGTGGCAAGCGAGGTTGCGGAGCCTGATGTGCGGTACGAACCCTGATTGTTACGGTGTTGCGGTGTGTGGCTAACATTCGGTGAAAATGTGTCACGAGTTTGAGCTAACTGGTGAAACGATTCCGTCAGGGCATCTACTCTTTTAAGCTGCGTCATGTCAGAGGAACTGGATTGTTTTTGAACGCTATTGTCACGACCGTGAGCGGTACTAGAGTCTTCAACCAAGACTCGGTCCGCTCTTGCAGCTAGTTCGTCTAGGCTCTAAGTGTGACTGGCAACAACTATGCGTCGCACATCCCTAGGTAACCTATCTAAGAACAGCTTTTCCAATAATTCTGGAGAATCGTGGGTCCTACCAATTCTGTCATGTGTGCCAGCAATTCAGTCGGGCACCGATCTCCAAGTGAAGTGTGGTAGAGCAGCTCGTCCATCTCCCAGCAAACATGCAAGATCGGGCCAATGTTGGCCATCAGTTGGCAGGGTTGGCAAAACGTCGGCAAATTTGCCAACGCTTTGCCAATGTTGCCAATGTTTTGCCAACATCTTTGCAAACGCCGTAATTATTGTAGTAGTAAGTTTCCTCGAATTTTTTCACGATTGTGTAATGATTCTGGGCCATTTTCTTTTACTTATAGCTTTCCAATTTGCCAAAAATACTTTTTTTTTATTACGATTCAGCCAACGTTGGTAGAATATTGGCTCAACATCGGTTGCCAACATCGGCATTATGCATTTCAGCCAATACAGGGCCAACGTTGGATGCCAGCCCCAGGCCAACATTGGTGGATAAAATTTTTCTTGACTACCGACAATTTTTTGTAATTAATTTAGGTTGTTCATTCCAAAAGTGCTGAACAGGGATCAGAATTAGCTGAATTATAAACAAGGCCTAGACGTTTTTATGTCGAAAATCCATGTTTATTTTTGTGATTTTTTAGGAGCAAGCACTTGAAAAAACTTTGTTATGGTGAGGCCAAACCTTACTTAAAACTTATGTCTTACTTTTTTGCAAAGTAATCTGCAACACCAATCAGTAATTTTTATATATTTTAGTCTAATTTCTTTGTAAAACAAAAGATGTTTGAGCTAAAACCTTCACAAATTTCAAAAACGAAAAAACAAAATTACTGAAGTGGAACAGCATCACAAAATCTAGTTTTTCAAGTATTTACAGTAGCGTTAATGCTTGTGTGGATAGTTTCAGGCAAAAATTTACAGGTTTAAGCAATGGTAGTGACTATTTCACCGAAAATTTTCAACTTAAAGAGAATAAAACGAGAATGAGAAATATTCATCCGCGGTTTTTTCATTTGCTTTTTTAGGGGTTAAGATTAGGGTTTAGGTTAGGGTTTGGGTTAGGGTTCGATTCGGGAATAGTTTTAGAGTAAGCATTTGAGTTTGTGTTAGATTTGAGTCAGAATTAATAAAAAACTAGATAAAAATTTCCGGTGAAATAAAGCCTTCCTGTTAAGAGTTACCGATAGTTTAAGTTTAGGATTGGAGGTAATGGTTCTAACAGTTTGTGTTGCAGTGCTGGGTTAGTTTTACCACGCCATGATTCAGTGATTTAGCATTGTCTTGTAAAAATGGCTTCTAGACTACTGGACTAAGTTACAGTAGGCTATTCGCTATTTATTGCCGGTACTATATTTGGAAGGTTTTATTTCTCCGGAAATTTTTATCTAGCCTACTTTTTTATTATTTCTGACTCAAATCTAACCCAAACACTAATGCCTAATCTAAAACTATCCCCAAATCAATCCCAACCAATAAGCTGATAAGGGTAATTTCGGACATGAAACAAAGTAAAATTGCAGTTATTACTGGTAGGCTGCAGCCCACTTATTTAATTGTTGATTATTGTTTCGATAATTAGCCCTATTTCATTAGGCATATTTAAACTAGGAGGAACTTTTTCCCAGACCTATCTTGGGGTAAATTGTGCCCCAGAAGTTTGTGCAACTGTATTATGAAATAGGCCTACATATGTCACGCACCGTAGAAAAAGGCTGTGTCTAGAGCACGGGTCCAGTTTTCAACATGAAATTGCTGCTGCACCGATCGTTTGTGTTTGCACTTCAAGTTACTATCTCTCAAGCTGGCATTGCTGCCCAAACCCTACCTGTAACTCTAAGTCTAATGCAAAATTTTGAAGAAAAAGAAATAAAAATAACACAGCATGATTGTGTTCAATCGCGAGACGAGCCTAGCGCGTTCAGCACAAATGGAACTCGAACGATGAGTTTAACCAGCGAGTGCCTTACCACTACACCACCGGGGCTACCAGTTTGCAGTTCAGAGTTGATGCGTCAAAGTGCTGTATTTAAGTTGAATTAATGAGAAAAAAGCAATATAACTGACTGCTGGTGCAGCAGCGTTTTTGTATCAAGAACTGGACCAGTGCAGCAGACACTACCATAGAAAAAATTTAAACTTGTATGGTAACTTGTACTTGTATCAAATTTCAGTGGCGGTAGCTACCGGTATTTTGTCTCAAGAGGCAAAATACCGAGAGTATTTTCCTTTCTTTTGGTTAGGATTAAGAGTTGGGTTTAGCGTTAGGGCTAGGTTAAGGTCTGAGGCAGTGAGGTTAGGGTTACAGTTCAGGGTTAGGGTTACTGGGCTATGCAGGAGCTGGAGGCAAAATAGCTATAGGACTATTTTGTCTCCAAATGTCGAAATAACGCCAATGTTAATCATAGTCTTTTGCCATGAATGTATGATTTGGTATCATGATAGGTGGCCAAGTCAAAGAAAATTATGGCTTAGCGTACTGGTACCTTAAAAGAAACAAAAATTTCTGTCGCAAGCAAAAACAAAAGAACTGGATTTGTGCAAATTGTTTAGGCATGACTGAATTTCAATCATCATGCA
Organism: Trididemnum nubilum; assembly: GCA_963965965.1. Lineage (NCBI taxonomy): Eukaryota > Metazoa > Chordata > Ascidiacea > Aplousobranchia > Didemnidae > Trididemnum > Trididemnum nubilum. The sequence continues at coordinate 26,843,809 of OZ014481.1, read as the reverse complement.
AAATTGGCAAAAAGATTAGGTCTAAAGACATAAAGGAACAACTCAGAGTAGGCTTACGTTACATAACTAGACCTGCGGAATAGTATCCTTGGTAAAAAAAGGGCTGCTTATTTTGATTTTGTTAACGTACTGTATTTGTATATGCGGCATCATACAGTTGTACAGTGTACTACTAAAATATTTTTTGAATTTTCAGTATTTTTTTTTTGAACAATTAAACGAAAAGTTTTCAAGTTATGTAAATATTTTTATTTCATTGAACTTCAAAAAACCAGTCAAAATTAAGAAGGGACCTTCCTACAGTAAATAAATAGATTTTTCCCAGAAATGATCTGTAGTTGGTAATTTTCTGGAAATAATTAGCTTCGTTTATCACGCGTTCAAACTTCAATTTTGGAAATCATCGCACATAATATTTCAAAACTCATCATTCTACAAAAAGCATCGCATTGGTTGTGCAGTATAAGCCAGATCGCTAATGGTAATTTTTTTCGCTTTAGTAATATTGTAATTATAATGCAGGTTTATTTGCCAAGTTGCCATTGACCAGGAGACTGTGAAGTAACCTTGCGGTCTTCCAGTTAGTAAATATAGGTAGAGACTGCTATTACGTTATGTAAGAAATAAGAATAAGAAAATTGCTATTCTAGCTCTAAACCTAACCCAAACTCTAACCCGAACATCGGTCTTAATCTAAACTCAAAATCTAACCCAAACCATTACGATAATTTAAAAAACAAAAAAGAGTAAATGAGCGCTCACTTTTTGCTCTCGTATTTTCTTCATGGGCATTACGTTACATAACACCAGCCACTTCCATCAATGTAAAGGTAACAAAAAGCCACCATTTATCTCAAAACAGTTTGCACAAAATATGAGCTCAATTGAATAAGTCAAAAATTTCCCTAGCTGTTAAAGTTAAGAAAAAAAGTGAGAACATTTTTTAATTTTTCAACAAAGGGTTACACACTTGGCATGTCAATAACACACAGTAAAATGCTTTTTAGTAAAAAGAATTGCAAAGGAACACGAGATTTATATTTTTGCTTTAGGTTTAAGAATAATTTGAGAATAAAGCCAGCTTCAGCATGAAAAAAATAATGTTAATAACACGTGCTAGTACAACGCATTTGGACTTAATCAGCAGAGTTTGCTGGGCCTTTTTGGTATTGCCATTTTTGATTTGTTTAACAGCAATCATGATTAAAGTTTGTTCAATTTACTGGTTTTTATAAAAAACAAAAAGTGTATAGCTTAAACCATGTGTTTTTGTTTAAAATCCTTCTTTGTTCAATACTGTACTATACAAAGCGATTTTGGACGACTTTTAAATTCCTGCAACCCAGTTATAGGTATCGCATTTTTTTGCAAACTTAAAGTAAAAAATTGAGTGGTTTGGATTTTGAAATATCAGATGCATGCATTTGATCTGACACGCTAAATTTATAGTCAGAATCCCAAGATAACAATTAGAAATGATTTTTATGTTTGTATAGACAATGTTTTATCATTCAAAATTATCTTAACAAACATATTGTAGTTTACAACTACTGCACTGATCATTAGTCGAGTGGATAGAGCATTTGCTACTGAAACTGTAGACTTGGGTTTAATTCTTCGTCAGAACAAAACAAAGACTATAAAAATTCAGTATTTACAGCGTTCTTGTTTGAAGTTCAGTTAAAAAAAGATCAGTGTGAAGCCTGTACTTTGTGTAGACAGATGGGCGAGTGGCAGCTTGACTCGAAGATCAAAATGTCCCTTTGCTGTCTCTTAGCTAAACCAACTTGGTAACTAAAAATGTAATTACAGTTACTTTATTGTTTCCAGATCAACTAGATAAAAATCCCGAAGCTGGAATCCCTCAAAACTTTACAAAAGTTGTTTTTTTTGCAAAAACTTGTAATAATGGGATGCAGAAAAACTCTATCTCTAAAAGTTTTAAAAGTAAAATGATGAATAAAATAAAAAAAGGTCTGTATCTGCTCTAAAGTCAAATTATCCTCAAAAATCTTTGTTTTTCTTTAAAAAAAATAACAACAAATGCTTCGCATGGGCTTCAATAATATTCTGGTTTCCAAATAATTTCAAAGACACTAAATTTGAGTTAACGTGAAGAATAAGATTTTACAGTAGTTACATACAGCAAAGATTTGGGATTTGGAGTATAATACTTCAAGTTTAATTCAATTGAAATTGTCTTAAGCTTGATTTAGCTCACTGGTACATTGCTGATCAGCTTAACCAATTGCAGGCTGAGTTTTTTGAACTATGAGTACAAATTGTCAATAATTGAAAAATTCTTTCAGATGCTGTTCAGTCGGGTACCGGTAGCCACTTAGCAGACATTCTGATAATGAAATGCTTAGAGCTAATGTAGTCTTAATCCACCAAAGAAAAAACATTGAGATAAGATACTTCATCTACAAATATGAATATTATTTGTTTGGATTATAATGGAAGATAATGTGCTTTTTCGGTTAGCCCACTGGTATGGCTTTTTAAAATATAAAGACTGTAATTTTTTCACAAAATTTTTTTATCCCAAAAAGGTCTAACCCACAGTCCTGTTGTTACGTCATAGCATTAGCCTAGTATTGTCATTGAGCAATATTGGATGTGGTTAGTGTTATGTTATGGTTGTTATGTAAGTCCCATAAAGAGAATGAAAGAGCACAGAGTGAGCGCTCATTCATCCTTATTTAAAGTTATGGAGGATTTGGGTTAGATTTTAAGTGTAGGTTAGGATTAACATTAGGGTTGGGATTAGGGCTAGAATAGCAATTTTTTTATTCAGTATTTTGCGTAGCATAACACTAAAAGCCTCTGCCAACAATATTAGATTTGAATGTATCAATCAAAAATTACAAACCTCAAAACACCACAATTAATTTATTATAAACAAAAATTACCAGTTTTCTACATCCATATGTGTACCGTAAAGTCCTACATCCTTGGTATGGGGGTAACTTTGATACAAAATCAGAAAAGTATTTTCATCACTGATATATGTTGGCTAAAGTTGCATATTAGATGGTAGGTATGTACAATATTCTTCATGTACTCAAGGGACTTGGGCATTTCTTTATATATCGTAGGTAAATAAACAATTTTTATAGGGAGAAAAGGCACATTTAAGAAAGTTGCCTGCTAAGCCTCAGTGTTCCAAAAATGAGCTGCAGTAAAAGTGCCAAAATAACTTGTAAACAATATGTATGTGTATCAACTAAGTTGTAATCTGAATAAAATTGAAAAACATTTTTTTTGGGTTAAAGTATGGTAAATTTTTTATTGAGGGGTCAAGTGTTCCACTAAAAGAAAAAATTTTGGTACTCATAAAGTCACCTTTCAGAGATGTCAGGGAAATTATTTAGCTTCTATATAGTAAGTATTTTAGCTATGAAACCAGTAGTTAGTTGGAGATTGTGCTTCTTATGGCTTCTCAAAATTTTGTTGCCTATTCTGAAAGTCCGCTTAATGCAGCTTTTTTGCAACTATTTGCCAAAACGCATTTTTATTGCTAAATAATTATAATAACTGTATTGCTTTTTTTTATAAGCACAACTAACTTTTTCATTACCAAATGAGTGATTACAAATTTTTACTGTTCTGTTAAAGTCGCCTTGAAGCTTTAAAGCCTGTGAAATAATCATAAATTGCCATTGTTTTTTGTTTCCAGTACCTAGTTTTCTTATTTCTTAAAAACTGTGTTCACTATTAAACTGTGCAATCTTTAGAGTTTGCTGCAGTGCTTTTGTATGTAGTTCACAGCCACCTTGATCCGATAATATGAAGTGATGGCATAGAAATGAATCACTATAGCTGGCCCCTATGTTTTGAATGTATTTTGCCAGTTACTATTTATCAAATTTTTTTTTTTTTTGGAAACGCTTCTGTAAGTACCAAAGTTAAGTATTGGTAACCTTATCTTCATACCAGTGGCCTGCAATAGACCTTTTAAGCAGAAAATCTAGTGTGTACCAAAGTAAAGCATTTCTTGCAAAAACTTTGGTTCAGGAAAAAGTGTTTTAAAAAATTAGGCCTTATGACCTGGCACTGTTTTTTGAACTGGGACTCTATGCCATCTGTGCTAGATCTCAGTCTAGTCCAAAACATCAACCGAAAATCAAAGTTTTAAAACTTTACCAATAAAGGGTTTTATGACAGATGTTTAAACAAATAAAAATCAAATCTTTCATTATACTCAGTGTGTTACGCTAAAGCGTGTAACAAGTTGGCAAGGCCTTCTCCGCGTCAAGTCGCAGAGCAAAGAGAATGCAGAAATTATTCTGGCAAATTGTATTAGTGTAAATTGGCACAGTGCAAAAATTATATGGATTTAAGGATGACGCGAAAATTTGCGCTTTGTAATTAAACTTTCCAACCTGTTGTAAAATGATTAATTTTTGGCATGTTTGCAAAGTGGCTACCCAACTGTACCATCTTTTTTACAACAAGCTAATAAAAAAGTAATGCAACCAATGGTGACACGATGTTCTGTCAGTATAGCGCTGTGGAAAAGACTTATGAAACCAAATCTGAATGCACTTTATTTTCAAGAAGTGACTTTACCTTTATAGTGTATATATAAGCTAAAAAAACAGTCCTTTGCAAGAAAGAAGAGATTTTCCAGAATCTTTTGATGAAAAATCGATATGGTTAAAGGCAGCTAATCATCGCAAAAAGTGGCGATTTATGAACAAAAATAATTTGGCTTTGTGTAAAGGTTAGATTTTTGTCTTCAAAAGAATAAAATGCATGTCTGCAAACTGCAAAGTGGCTACCAGGCTGTATTTTTTTGCTATGTTATTGCTGTTAAATACATTTACTGTGTTTGCCATATGCCATGTAGGTTGCGCCAGAGAAGTCTAATGCACAAAATTAAAATTTTTCACCAATTTGGCATAGACAATGCAAAAATATCTTTGGCACAGCACAAAACCTCCTCTACAACTTAAAAAGGGAATCACTTTGGGCCAAAATGTTGGATAAGCCTCTAACGCATTCTCACCAAATTTGAACTTTCTATTATGCCTTCTCGTTTTCAAAATAATGCGGTTCAAAATTAGCAATTTTCCCCTTAGTTCAGTGTTGCCATTTTGTCAGTATTGTGAGAGAAAATTAACTTTTGAAAAACTGGCTTACAGTTATTGAAAAGTAGCTCATTTTTCAACTATGGCGCAAAACATTTATTGAGAATCAGGAACATGTGGTAACTTTTGAATTTTTTTTTCTAATCAGCAACTATGGCAAAATTTCAAAGGGAAAAAGCCTTTTTAAGGGGGAATTAAATTTGTTATATCTCAGGAATAGAAGATTGTAAAAATCTTAAATTGAATAAAGTTAGTCTTCAGATTTGTCAAAATTTGCTGGGAGAAAATCAAGCAAAAAAATTTCCGATTTCATTGCCATTTTAAATTAGAGCACAGATGGTGGGAAACTTTCTAATTTGCTTACGCATTTTCTAGAAATGAAGACCTCTAACTGAAGGAATAAAAATCTCCAGATATTTACCTTTTTTTAGTAACTGTCTTAACGTAATGTACATTAATGATATAGTCTTTAAGTAGCTGTTGCAATCTATTGATGGTCAGTCACCATTAGTGATAATATGCTCCTACTTCATCTGATCTGAACAATGAAGAAACTGGATGTAATGAACTTGAAAATAAATTTTGTTGTTGACGAAGCTCTCTGTTCAGTGTTCAAGTTCTAAGGTATAGTTGAACGTGTTTATTTTTGACGAAGTTTTTATTTAAATCTGATCAATTAATTGTTTAATTTAAAACACATGTAAACATTTGATTAAAAGTAAAACTGTAGCAGCTAACAAGTTGAAATGCATGGCTATGGAAAGATCTTAGAAAAAGCATATTTTATTTCAGATTGTGACGATTATGTGTCGCCAGGACTTTTAGGCCCCAGAAATTTTACGTGCAAGATCAAAAACATTTTTTCGAATTCAAAATAAAATTTAAAAAAATTTTTTCTGATGTTTTTAAATAAGATTTGAAGTCCTGGAACCTAATTGTCCCGGCGCATAATCGTCCTGCGTCTAAACACCCTGCACTTAAAATTCGTTGACTGATTTTAAGAGTATCAACAATAGGGTACTTTTTTATTTGTGGCAAACCGACATCAGAAATCAGGTAATCAAATTATACAAATATGCATCTGGCCTTTGAACTGACTCAGAAAATTGTGCTTTATACTTTTGTCATTGTTTTTCTTGCGTATCGTAAAAGTAAAAATCAGCAAGAAATGCTGGCCATATGCTAAGAAATCAAACTGATATGCAGTAAAAGGTCATTTAGATTGAAAAAAACTTTCTTGGTTTTCTCTCAAAAAACTTTAACAGATCTGAAAACCAACTTCACCAAATTTAAGTTACTACTACCTTCCGATTCCAAGATATGATAATTTAGATGTTCACTGAAAAGGCTTTTTCCCTTTAGAAATTTTTCAAATAAATGTAGGCCAACTTTTCAAAAGTTAATCTTCTGCCACAATAATAGCAAAACGGCAGCACTAAAAAAAGAAGAAAACTGTTGACTTTAAACTGCAATATGTTGAAAATGGCAAGATGTTAAAAGTTCAATTTTGCTAAGAATGTATATTTTAGGCTTTTTCCAACATTTTGGTCAACAATGAAAAACTTGACTTGGATGCCCCAAGTTGGGAGAAACTGCGGTTATGTGGTAGATGTAAAACAGTAATCAATCAATTTTTGCCCTGGCAGCTGAGGATTTTTTTTTAACACTGTACCTTATTTTGATTAATTTTACAAAAGTCATACGCTATAATTCTTTTTATCCAAATGATAAAAAATTACCAGGTAACTTTTATTTCAGATGAGTGAGAAAAAGATTACAAACACAGCACTTTGCAAATTGGCTAAAGAAACTGGAAGGACCGCCATGGTGGTCGTAAGCATCGTGCAGATATGAAACGGATGGCTTTGCAAACTCAATAAAGGTAATAAGCAAACGAAGTATCTTGGCATCGTTAGTTTAAAATTCTATTAGGGTTAACTTATCCTATCTTTCTCAGATATTTTCAAAGTTTAAAACTTTTTAAAAAAATTTCTGAAATAATTCAGCTGCTACACAGCTGACGTCAATTACTTTGTCTCGGCATTTCGGCTTCTATTACAATTCAGACCGAAAAAGTTAGAACTTGGTAAACAATAAAAACTGGTGTTTAGTAGCTTTGTTATTTACTACGACAAATGCTGCATTTAATAGTGCTTAAGTTTTTGTAGATCCTAAATTTTTTTTGGTTTTAGAAGTACACTATTTCTGGAACAGACTGGGACAAAAAAGATGGTGTCACAACTAAATGAAATAACACTAATTTTAAAAATTTATTTCAGTTAGTCTTATTGTTCTCCAGTTAATTTGACTTAAACTAACTAAGGCTAAGTTAATATGTATTGCATGTTGGTTATGGGCACAGTTACAAGCGATTTGACAAAACAGTTTTGGAAGAACCATAGTCTTTTTCAAGCTTTAAATCAATTGAGTTCACTTATTAATTCAAGCAATTTTTAGACCTGGGACTATCCACTGCCACATTTCATAATAAGTTTAAAATAACTTTTTTCCAACTTCTTGAAAATTAAATCCTATGTCCAAAGCCATGCCTGCAACTAGCTCCGTTTATGCTGTCGATTTCCAAAGCCAAAAAGTAGTTTTAAATCAGTTTTCTGTGATAAACACAGCTTCAGTGTAATTGTGCTCCGAATTGATAATTTTTCCATCAATGTGATTTATTCTGTGTACAAAAATCGGAAGCAAATGCCTTAAGCACGGTCTACACTGCGTAAAATCGTGAGCAAACAAGCGTATTTATTTTAAACAGAAATCATTACGTCCGTCGTATCATCTTACCAACGTTCAAGGTGCCAGTTGGTTAAAATAAAGTAACAAAAAGCTCATACACTCCTGATTTTACGGACAGTGTAGACCGGGACTAAAGCTTGTATAAAATTTACGCTCTTTAGACAATACCTTTTAGTGGAATCAGTTAAGAAATTCTTAAACGAAGCTTTTTGAACTATTTAGTTACATTTTCGAACCTAGTGTGAATTTGATTATATTTAGGTTCGACTTCATTACAAAGACGACCTGTCAGGGCAAAGAATTCAGTAATCAGCGATCGTGACCTGATAGAATGAACCCTCTGCTCAGTCTACAGGTAGTTTCATCTTTTCTCAATAATCCAGTGTCGGCACAATGTAGTTACTGTGTCGCCCGATCTTAATTTCGCTTGAAAGTAGTCCATAGTTGTAAGCATTGATCCAAGATATCTAGCTTTGATTAAGTGAAGTCTGCATAGGTTTATTAAAAGGCAAACACTAGCGACTTCCGGACGTCAAAAACACAAAACTTACGCGCAAAGTTATTTTTCTTGCTCATTGCTATCTTATCGGTTTAGTTCCTTCATATTAACCAGACACTCTGCGTCTGTCTAACCATAACTGAACTATTGCAGAGCCTTTTTTTGGGTTTCTTTTTTCTAGTCTTTTGTTAGACTGGGCCACTGTGAAGTGTCTTTCTCAAGGACACAACGACGCATTGCCAGTGTGGGAATCGAACACCGGTTGAGTAACGCTTCATGTTGTCTTATAAAGCAAGGGTTGGCAACCTACGGCCCGCGGGCCAGACCAGCCCGCCAAGCAATTTCATTCGGCCCGCGATCTTTTTCTTATGATTGAAATTCATCTGCAACCCCGCCGAAGTGCTGTTTTCTTTGGTCACTGCCATTGAATCGGGTGCAAAATGCCTAATTTTCAGTCGAAGACCTTTTTTTTCTTTGGTCATCGCCATTAAATCGGCTGTAAAATGCCTAATGTCCAGGCGAAGACTTTTGTTTTGGTCCGCTGAAACCTTGCTGGGTCTGGATGTGGCCCATGGGACGAAAAGGTTGCCTACCCCTGTTATATAGTCTCATTTCTCTTATTCAAATTCACTTACGCTTTGTCGTTTTACTCTATATGGCGTTAACTACAAGCTTGTAAGTAAACTGTCAAATGTATAAAAAGTTAAATTTTTCGCACGGGATGTCGGAAACCAAAAACACTCTTGGAGAGACGTTTCACCAGTTTTTCCAGAGACTGTTTATATACACCATTTTCATGAATTACATGCTCATTATAGAAAGACTAGACAACATTTATTCACAGTTAGGTAAGTTATGTCATTCGCTTTAACTGAATTATTTTTTGTTGTTGCAGTTTCTATAACTTCCTAATCCGTCCTATCTTCAACAAACCCACGGTCTGAATCTTGAACGGCAGTCACGACCAACATTTCCAAAGGAACCTGTGTTTTTTATTTTCAGTTTGCGAAATTTTACGTCTTATGCTTTTTCTTGCGTTATTTACCATCTTCAGTTTTTTTGCCTTGCAATAAAACTTTATTTATACGACGCAAGATGGATGAAGTTAGACAATCGCACCAATGCCATTGTAACAATATGTGCCAGTACTGGATTCTTGCAGGCATTACCAGCTAGTGGGATGCAGTTCCACAACATATAGGGCCACGCAGCTTCCGATGTTGGCTAGCTGCAGTTTCGCGACTCTGGGCCATCGTTGGCAACATTATTCCGCCGCGGTTGGCGCGACGCAGGTTCCAATGTAGGCTAGCTGCAGTTTGACGACTTTGCCAACGTTGGCAACAGTATTTCGCCTGCAGTTTGACGACTTTGCCAACGTTGGCAACATTATTCCTCCATTGTTGGCGCGACGCAGGATCCGATGTTGTTCGCTGCAGTTTGCAGTCCGATGTTGGCTAGCTGCAGTTCCGATGTTGGTTAGCTGCAGTTTGCCAACTCCGGGCCGACGTTGGAAACATTATTCCACCATTGTTGGGCTGACGCAGGTTCCGATGTCGGCCCGCTGCAGAATGCCAATGTTGGCTGAACGCTGGACTTTGGTGCAAAACCGCATCGCCCCAACATTGGCTGCAGCGTTGGGCCGAGGTTAACAAATGTTGGCAACTGCATCTAGCCAACATCGGCCCGACAATGCAATGTTTGCTGGGCTGTTTTCGCCTTGAGACAGAATAGGCCTGACTTAATGCTTGTTTGAGTTGTGTATATGGGGATTCACAATGTAGGCCTTGGAGCACGTGTCGAATTTTTTGCATGTGGCGGAGGTCAAGAGACTCCAGTGCTAGCTCAAAGCGATTTCGCTCATCTGTTATGCCGTGTAGTGAAAAATGTTCTCGATGGCCTTGAACCATAGATCTGTATCGCTGTCCCAGAATGCCGGGAGGGTCACATGCCTCGGTTGGTCCCTAGAACTGCAAGGTATCGAAGCAGCAGTCAACTGATGGCTTATCCCACCCCTGGAAGCTAAACTAGTGCTCGGGGCTACCCTTTCTGAGGCTATCGAGTCGCCCAAAAGGTTTTTCTTATGCAAAAAACGATCGCTGCATTCTGCTAGGCCTACACTGTTTGAAGGAGTTTCGACTCGGTAAGGTATGGGCCTACCATGGCCGGTAGAATATATAGGCGTTACGTTTGAATAAAACGGTGCACCGGTACTAGCGCTAGCACACACGAACTTGTTGCTCATGATGATTGCTTGAAGCTGTTGTCGTTGTTGCTTTTGTTGGTGTCTTGCTTGTTTTTGTCTTTGTTGATGATTTAATTGCTTCGTTGCTTGTTACTGTCTTTGTTAATGTCTTACTTGTTGTTACCTTTGTTGATGTTGCTGACCTGCAGGACGTCGCCTCACCAGTGAGAATTTCCATATACTGGGCACCAGATGTAGATTTGTAGGCTAGTAAAGTTATATCTCTTGTCTCAAGACTGAGTATACACGTCGAACGATCCTGCAGGCCTCTTGAGTCCGTAAATACCAAAAATTCGTGTTGAAAATTGCCAGTTTAATTACAGAATTTTGCAATGCGTTTACATTACATCACAATTCTAAGCCAACTGAATTGCAAAATTAACCGTACGTTCTACATAACAGTTTTAAGTCAACTGAATTGCAACACGCAAAAACAAATGCACAAACGTTATAAGAGCTAAAAGATCTTCAAAATAATCATCATAAAAAAATTACAAAATTCTAAACGTTGTCTTCATGCATCGCAGGGTATAGTTATACTTAGATATTTGCACCAGCGTTTAACGCGGCAAGCGTGGAAAAAATTTTCTCGGAAAAAAACGTACGTAGCACTTTGCGCCAAAAAGTTGCGAAGCGCGTCTGAGTATCGAAAAATTTGCGTGCGATCAAGAAATATTAATTACGATGTATTATGTGCGTACGATTAAACAAACTGTTGATTGTGATGGTTACAAAGTGCTAAAATTAAGCCAAGTAACAGCTTTCTCTACTTACATTCTATTTTAATGCAACAAAACAGACCTAAATTGAATTTCTAAATAATCTTGTTTGATGTTGTTTAATATGCTGTATTTTGTTAACTTGCCCGTCCGGCAAGTTAAGCCGAAAAATAACTTGCCCGAAGCGATTTCAGCTTGCCTCGGGCAAGCGTTAAATTCGAACCCTGGTATAGTAGTAATCTTTTATTGCCGAGGAAAAACAAATTCATTGCTACTTCAGCAAACATTTAAAGACACGATCTAGCACGACGAGAAGGAGCGAAAGACCAATATAACCAGGTACGGTCTTCCAAACACGATCGAACTGCAGTACTTATCGCAATGAAAAGTGTGCAGCTCATCCAATAGTTAGTATCTGACGCAGTCCGGTGACAGAAGGATAAATATCCAACTACAGTACAACAAGAACAACAGCACGATTTTACCCAAGCGATTGGAGCAGAACCAAATCAGAGCCGACCAATTAATAAGCGGGGCTTACAAAAAAAAGTTGGAAAGCTGGTCAAATTACTCCAAACCAAATCAAAGAAAAACTTCACTAGCCCCAGCGAACGTAAGTTAGGGCCAAAAATAATTGGTCATGAATAAGAAAGAAATAGTCTAGGCTATAAAGCATTGAACCGTGTTCTGAGACACATACCGTGTTTTTTAACGGTTTTGGGTCAATTCGACGGGGCTAATTCCGAATCCGTCGGGTGCCACTCGCCAAACCTTAGGCGTTTTTTAAAAATGGGGCGTAAAGTTTGCACTTAGCGAATCTAGTGGCGGAATTTAAAAAAATTTTTAAAAATGGTTTAAAGGATGGTTTCAGTGTGTTGGACAATACTGATAGACATTCAATGATTCTTGATGTCATTTGTACTTGTTTGGTGTGATAATGTCACTGATGGTGTCACTAAATCTTAAATAAATTGAATTTCAAGCATCTAGCAAAGATTATTTTAACTGTAGACAATCATGTGCGGTATTTTATAGAACGTAAGGAAAAAAAGATATTTTTGTTCTATTAGCGCATTGAAGAAAAATGATGTCATTGATGACATCGTAGGTGCCCACAATTAACAACGAACAAAAAAAAAAGAATACACCAGTACAGTTTCAAGCAGTTTGATCATTTGACACAAAACTTTAAAGCTTGCTCAAACGTAAACATAAAAACTACCAGCTCGTTTTCGTTGTTAATTCCGACGCGAAAGAGGACACAAGGACACAGGCGCTAGTGATCTCCAAAAAAAAGGTCTTCAAAAAATTTTTTCAGCCGATCTCCAAAAGAGGAATACAAAAAAGTTCTTCCCAAATTTTCCGCGAAGTTTCTGACGTTTTCCAACACAATTTTAAGGGTTCAAAAAATAGTGCTATCCTTGAGCCGAGGACAGGTTTTTTTTTGAGGACTTGAGGCTTCGAGGCCAAGGAGGCTGATGACTTGACCTTCGAGGCCAAGGCCAAAGGAATTCAAAATGTGTCCTCGAGGCCAAGGACGTCCTCGAGGAATCCACTTCTGCTACAGCATCTGCAATAAAAAAATTTTTTTGAACAGGCCTAATTTCACAAACTATTTAAATTTAATATCCAGCATATTAGGAACTAGGCCTATCGTGCAAAGCTATCCTAGGCTGTGGCAGCCTGGCTATCTTATTATGAAGATAAATAAGACTATGCAATAACAAAAACACTTATAAGATAGATTTAGGAATAAGCTAAGGCTTACTCAACTACATGTAAAAGCTTTTGACAAAGAAATCCATGTCCACTTGTCCACCAAGCTAACAATTTCAGTTAAGTTAGTGATAATTTAAACCTAACCCACAAATAAAGCTTACTCAAGAATCAATCCTACAACCTTGTATTTTAGGTCAAGTTTTTAAATTCGGTTAGTTGGTGCTGCCAAGAAAGCAGCACAAACTGCCTTGTTGAGTACAAACTCAAAATTTCCCTATTTCAAAAGCTTTTTCTGTTTACTTTTGATCTGAAGGGAGAGCTGCGAAAACAGCTGCACAGCTCGCGGTGTTGCCATATTATTTGAATGAATTGCATATTCTGTTTTTGATTTTTTGCGTTTTTTTTTTCAACGATAGAGCAAAATGAATTAAAATTTTTACATTTTTTCTTTTTTAAATAAAAATTTGAAAACCTAAAGGTTATTTTTTTTGATTGGGGGTGCTGCAGCACCGCAGCACATACAAGCGAGCCACCACTGCAGCCCACATACCGAATTTGGTGTTCCTATGACTTTTGGCTTAGGAGTAAGATAGGGGAGTATTTTTGTCCACTTCGTGTAAAATACCGTTGGTAAAATATCTCGTGTAAAAGTGGGTTAATGTGATGTCTTTCCATACAGAGGACACTCGTTCGACCGCTGCACTTGAAGGCAGTGCAGTGTTATATAATATCAAATACAGAGATTTTTATCCCATCACTTTGAAAGTTAGACAGTAATGAAGTAATTCAATTTGCCGTTTATGCTTTTGGTCGACGAAACTATCAAAAATGTTAGTAGCACTGTTTCGGCGAGAGTTATTAAAAATTATAATCTGTTTTATTTCAGAGAGCAACGGCCCGTAAGCGTAAAAAGAAACAAAATAAGCAAAAACAAACCAAGACAAGAGGCACATATGTACAAGAAACACACTTCAGACTTATTTACAGATTACAACAGAAGAGTACAATTGTAGTACTCATAACACTGGGACAAACAGAAACTGTTCGAATTCATAAGAGACTTTAGCCAATTATTGGGAGACTTCAAGCATCTTCGCACAAATCCATAAGCATTTTTGCGAATCAGCGTGGAATCTCTGCAGCTACGAGACCTTCACTGGCACTCAAAAAACGGGGTATGTTACGCAAATTGTAGCCAACACGCATGCGATAAAAAGTATATTGCGTGTAATTGTGCCATAAATGACAATCATATAAGCACAGTATATAATAGGGTGTTTCATTTTTTCACCATTTTTGAAATTGAAAATGCTTGGGGTCGTATCTGATGGAGTTTTTGACGCTGATTTCGAATATGTAAATTTTATTTCGCTATGACGTCATTTTGAGGTTGCAGCACGTGTTCGAAACTCTGGCAGAGCACGATTTCGGGAATTTCCCGTATCTCGATAACGGTACGAGATAGCGCGTCGAGACTGGTGTCAAAATGCGCAGAAGAGTCGATTTCCTACCCTTTCAATACAACATTTAAGTGTATCTTGAACAGAAAAAAAGTTATTAGAAAATAACACATTTATCATGCAATTTTCATTTTCAACACACAAAGGCATTATGGCATTCGCTGTAATCACACGCAAAACGTAGTTTGTAAGTTCACACAAAGAAAGAAAAGTCAATCAGCCTTGTTTAACTCCATACTATACAAAAATGCGCGCAAGCGCATGTCAGTTTTATTCATTTGTGATGGTTCATCTTCAATTTTGTCATTTACTGTATTCTCCAGCCTCCCAATTCTGCGTTCGTTTGATCTGTAGTTGTTGTGGATAGATTGTGGAGGAATTCGGCTATACGAAATACACGAAGCTTTTTAGTTTGAGTAGTGAAGAAATGTTTTAGTCGAGTAGTTCTGTCCATCAAGTGTGATTTGATGTCAACGGTATCAGGAATCATGCAAACTTTGACGGCCTCCACGCTATAAGGATGAGTTCCTCCGTACACACTTAAAGCAACATTTTTTGGGCTTAGCCAGCATGTAGCGTATTTTAAAAAGTATTTCAGTGCTACATCTGCTATTTCTGTGTCTATGTCTCGATATCCCAAAAGGATATCTCTTTGGAATAGCGTGAAAAAAGGCTCTTCGGATGCTGTTGGCTTTAAATGATAAGCATAAAAGATGGCATGTAAACGCATATAATATACGAGGAAATTTCGAACAATTTTTTTTTGTCAAACTCAAAATTACCTAATCCAAAAATTAACAACCTTAGATAGCCACTAGCTGGTGTGATCCATCTGGAATGTGGATCCATTGTTGATGCTTTTAATGCAGTTAAGCAACGCACCGTCTTGCATTGCTCCTGGATTTTTTGCTTTTTCTTCGATAGTTAATATAACATGCGAAAAATGAATTTCGTTAACATGAAACATGCACTCCAGCTTATGGACATCGTGACCAACGTTTTCATTGAAAAAAATCAACTAGCCTCTTATTCACCCCGGACTTTTTACCTCTATTAAGGGATGTTGAGTCAACCATTATCGAAAAAACATTGTTTATACATGGACCGCAAACTTCATTTACAATGGCATTAAAAACTGTTGGGGCAGTGACTAATACACCTGCAGGAAACCATTTCATGGCCATAATTCGCTCGGAGAAGTGTTGATCGGGGTCATAATATTGCCCAATAAAAACATATCTATCAATTTTGTTAATGATTTTGCCATCGTAGCAGAGTTGTAGAGCATCTGCTTTGTTCAAGTCAGCTTCGCATCTCCGCAATGCTTTCAGACGACATTGCTCTCGTTTGCAAAAAAATTGTCGATGGTGAAGCAGCAATTTTTTCTGAACCCACAACTGCGAGAAGCTGATCAGATTGCTGACGGATAGACGTTAAACGTCGATCAGCTAAAATGCAACTTTCTTCAGTAACTGAAAAAGTTCGAGCTTCAGTATAATTTTTACCCCCAGTGGAAGTCGTTTCTCAATCGGTATACTCTGGATCATCAGATGATTTCGAGCTGTCTTCGCTGATGTCACAGACAGGCAAAAGGTTGGAAATAACTAAACTTTCTATTGGAAGTAACTGCGGGAAGTAAGACCGGCCATTATCACCACGATTTGATAAAAGAGTAAGCATTGAAATCAATTAGTACAGAAGATCAAAGCTTTGCTAGAACACAATTCACCCTCATTCCTCAGTTTTAACTGCAGCAGTAACAACAGATCAAACGCTTATTTATTACGTAATATGGAGTTAGATAAGGCTGATTGACTTTTCTTTCTTTGTGTGAACTTACAAACTACGTTTTGCGTGTGATTACAGCGAATGCCATAATGCCTTTGTGCGTTGAAAATCAAACTTGCATGATAAATGTGTTATTTTCTAATAACTTTTTTTCTGTTCAAGATACACTTAAATGTTGTATTGAGAGGGTATAGGAAATTGACTCTTCTGCGCGTTTTGACACCAGTCTGGACGCGCTATCTCGTACCGTTATCGAGATACGGGAAATTCCCGAAATCGTGCTCTGCCAGGGTTTCGAACACGTGCTGCAACCTCAAAATGACGTCATAGCGAAATAAAATTTACATATTCGAAATCAGCGTCAAAAACTCCATCAGATACGACCCCAAGCATTTTCAATTTCAAAAATGGTGAAAAAATGAAACACCCTAGTATATAAATATCATGTGACATCATAGATGGGCAAGTTAATGCAAAACGTTAGCTTCGTTAACCAGTAGTCCGTTAACAAACTTCACACCTCCGTTAACGTTAATTCGTTATTTTCAGCTTTAATTAACGGAAGTTAATGAAGTCCGTTAATTTGTTAACATTTTGCGCCTAATTTACATTTCTTTTTAATCACTCGCTTCTATAACACGTATTGACGCTGTTGAGCTGATTGCAAGGAAATATTTATTGCTATGGTGGTCTTTTTGTGTTTTGGAAGTTACATTTTACAGTCTCATCTAATTTCACGATAAAAATAAGTTCAAATGCACTAACAAAGCTGCAATCGGAAAATTTTTGGAAAACGCGAACAGCGATAATAATTAATAGACCTGTGAGGCTGCAGCTTAATATTTTCCTCAAAAAAGAGCTCTTTTCTTCGCTTTCTTCTATAAAACTCGTGCTAATACGCAACAAGTGTTATCAGTGCAGACTGGTTTGTACCGGTCCGCTGAATGAATGGTGCAAGATATTAACGATAAAAACCTTAACGGAAGTTAACAGAACTTAACGGAAGTTAATTTAGTCCGTTAACAGAACCTAACGGAAGTTAATTGAGTCCGTTAACATGAAAAAACTTTTTAACGGATTAACGAGTTGATGAAAAAGTTAGCTTCGTTATTAACGGATTAACGGACTTGTGCCCACCTATGTGTGACATAAATATGATATTTATACTATGATATAGGGGAGTACAACACGAACGAAACAACGTATTTTTTATAATACTTAAACATTTTGTAAATCTTGATTGCACTCTATTTGCTGCAGAATACGTTTTAAGTCATTATCATTCAGCAAGTACTGATTTATTCAAATTTCCAAATATCGCACTTTATCAGAAAAGTTTATTTTAGAGCCCGAAAGAAAAATAGAAGAGGTCGAGTACACTTTAAACATTTAGAAGGAACATTAACTATAACAGTCTTCTTAAAGGGACAGGGAACTCAAAATCAATGTTTTTTGAGTTTTGAATCGTGTTAATAGTACTTGCAACACTTTATAGAGATGATCCGGTGATATTTTTATAACTTTTTTCAAAACTGAGCTTTTTTTGGTTTCTTCTCAAGTAGCTGTAAACATAGTAACATTTTCAATCGAGGTATCTATGACGTCACAATGGCCTGTGACGCATGGTTCATTCATAATTATCCAGTGGACTAATCGCGTACGCGTAATAACGTTGCACAATTTCGGTCTGTTTTGAAGAAAAAAAGCACCGTCTTGCTGGAAAAGCAAGCGTGCTTTTTTTGCTAATTCAATAGAACGGGTCTAGTGCAGTATTGCTTAGTGTACGAATGGAAAAGCTGAATGCAAACAATCGCTGATTTCGAGAGAACCTGCATTTTACGCGCTTGCAGAAAGTGCTCAATGTATAAAAACAGAGCTAAAATAAAACGTAGATCTGGTTTTACGTTTTATTTTAGCTCTGTTTTTATACATTGAACCTGCATTTTATGTTGCCAGCGAAAATCTATTTTGTTTTGCAATCTATGCAATTACAGTAGAATTTAAAAGGGGTTTAATTATTATCTATTGATCATTCGGAGTCAACCTATGTAAGTGCAGCAGCACATTTAAAAAAAGATTTTCTGTCGGTCGTTGTGAGGTAGCTTAATACCAAATAAAATGCAGCACAAAGCAGATATTATATGCATTATCTTCGTCGGGATGATTCGATTTGCTCCACATTTTTGCAGCGTTTCACAATCAGCATATACCTGGGTTCACACTGGAACTTTTTTTGGTTACACACTATCGAAGTGAGGGGCATGGCCACCTTCCCCCACCTGGCTACGCCCCTGCGATTGCATTACCTATTCTGATTGATTGATTGGTTCCATCTTTATCCTTCTTTCACGGGAAAGCGACAATGGTGCTATACGTTGGATGAATCCTCACCCGCTTAGGAGTTACCGGTGTTTTGTCGAACGTTTTATTGCTCCTTCCCATTTCCACCAAGCAGAGATAAGCGTCGTGAAGCGTTTTATCTAAGGACGAAACAATGCCAGGAGGGCGCGAGTTGAACTGCAGACCTTTCGATCATGACCACCGTAAAAACGGCGCTCGACCACACTGCCGACCATGTTAGTCGTAGCAAATACATTCATGCATTCTGTTATGCATTATGCGCATTATCTACAACAAAAATCGGCAAGATGGCCGAGCGGTAACGAGCTCGACTCTGGTACGGTAGGTCTAGGTTCAAATCCTGGATCGGTCAAATTGGAGAGTTGCCAACGGCTCGCCACTGCTGCAACTTTTCTTCGAAAGGAGCTGTGTTGTCCGGGCGCAATGTCGCGGCAATGGGCCCCGCAAACTCGTTTCACGCTTCGGCGTAATACAGCGCGTGTAATGAAAATTTGATTTTTTGAACATATCTACAACTAAATTAGAGAATAAGAGTGGTTGTTATCACCAGGTCTACCGGGGATGGTAATTAATAATAGGTTAGCCCAGCCTCACTGCTCTTCCGGTAGAGGTATTAAAGAAACAATGAACAACGCTATTTATTCAACCTAACTTTTGCTCGGCTGGTATACGCTCTGAAACCAAACTACGTACAGTAGTTTTACCGTAGCAACGGACCTGGTTGCTACCGCAAAACTATGGCAATCACCAATCAAAATTGTCAGAATTGACCACCAATTGACGCAAAATAAAAGTTGATACCAGAGCGTATATGGCCGAGCATCTTCAGAGGGGAGATAACGGAGTGCCACGCACCCTCCACTACAAGCAAAAACAGTGCATACTTATACTTTACAATCGGCCTACTATACAAAATTTTATTCTTGTTTTCTGACTGTTTTTGCTAGAAGTAGATGGGTGCCTGACACTCCTTTACCTCACCTAGGTTGTCTATTAAAATCAGCAATTACAGTATTTGCATTCAGCTTTTCCGCTAAAACGTACACTAGGCTACATACAGCTGTGCTATACCGTCCTATAACTATACTATCGAATTAGCAAAAAAGCAGGCTTGCTTTCTAGCAAAACGGCGTTTCTATTTTCTTCAAACTTTTAAACTTGTATGCTATGACTACCATCTACACTACAGGGACTTGCTTACTGCTTCTAATCACTGAGGTCTCGAAGCACAAAAAAATGAAATCTGCACTAGACTTAGATGATGGCTTTTCGAAAAAGCAGCAGCAGAAATCGCAGCACAGGTTTTGACTGACAACATAGGCCTACTGTGTTATGCAGTTTTTCTCTCGAAATCGTGTGAACACTGATGCTGTATATTTGTGCATTCAGCTTTTCCATTAAAACGTACATTACGCTATACTGCGCTACCCGTTCTATTGAATTAGCAAAAGAGCACGCTTGCTTTTTCAGCAAGACGGTGCTTTTTTTCTTCAAAACAGACCGAAATGGCGCAACGTTGTTACGCGTACGCGATTAGTCCACTGAATAATTATGAATGAACCATGCGTCACAGGCCATTGTGACGTCATAGATACCTCGATTGAAAATGATACTGTTTACAGCTACTTGAGAAAAAACTAAATAAAACTCAGTTACGAAAAAAAAATTTAAACTATCACCGGATCAGCTTTGTAAGGTGTTACAAGTACTATTTAAATGACTAAACCTCGATAAGAATTGCAGTTGTGTTCCCTGTCCCTTTAACATTAAATGAGATTTCATGAGTGTGGGCGTAATCATTACTAGATATCAATAAGTTCTTGCAGACCTTCAATTCTAGGGCTAAAGCAACAGTTATCATCAGGAACGTATCTAGGGGGGGGCCATTGGACCATGGTCCCCCCCTTTGGGTCGCCAGTCTACTATAATTAGCATTGATTAGTATGGAAAATTGCGGAATGGCCCCCTCTTTGTGAGTTGGGCAGAAGCTTGAGCACACAAATGGTAGGCCGAAAACCTTTGTCTTTGGCCCGCACCCAAAAAAATCGGACTAATTTTGAGTGAAGACCTTTTTTTTTGGTCTTCACCAAATTTTGGGCGAAAAAAACAGACTAAATTTAAGTGAAACGATGTTCATTCTGAGCTCTGTTCTTCTCAAATTTTTTGAGCTTCCTGTCCCCCCCCCCCCCCCCTTTTCAAAATCCAGCGTACGCTACTGGTTATCATCTGCATAAATTAGATGATTTAGACAATCATTTCCCACACAACAATCAGTCGCAATTTGGTTAAGACTGTATGACAGTTATTGCTTAGCTTGTATAAAAAATCAAAAAGTTCGATCGAATGTTCACTTTCGTTCATATCGTTGGTCGTTGCTCTCATCAGAAGCATTTTGCGCTTTCAACTTTTCTTGTAACCAAGGATGGCAGTACGTTACGGTACGTAAGTACGGTACGCCTCAATTTTCTCTAAGAAGTACGATACGCTGATACGGTACCGGTACGCCTTTTTTGTAATGGTACGGTACGGTACGTTCACATTGGTATGCCATTTGAATTTGCTTACCAAGGGTAACCTACTAAACGTACCTATGTGGTACGGTACGTTCTTTGTGGAACGAGGGGCCGACGATGAAGATTTGTGCGACCGTGCCCGGCGTTCACATAGTCTAGGCCAGTGGTTTCCAACTTTTTATACAGGCGAACCGGTAAAAATTAAACGAATGTTCACGGACCGGCACCTAAATGTCATAATGGATATATACCAAATACCAGAGGTGGCCAAATACCAGACAAATAGCATTATATCAAAAGCGTATCGCTACAAAGCGCAACGATCTTTTCAACCAGTAAAAGCGCAGCGCAAAATGCGCAATTTATTTTTTTATTTCTGAAAGGCAGCGCAACTCCGCAATAAGCTTTTTGATTCGGTAGAAGCGCAACGCAATTCCGTTTTGTACCAAGCTAAAGTGCAACTTCCGCAATTGAAATTTCACTACACAATACAAATACCGCAGTTTTTGCGATTTTAGGTAGAAAAAGAATAAATAATTTGCTAAAAAGGCCGACATTTATCAATATTACGATCAAAATGGAACAAAATTACGTCCAATGTATAGAATTGCGCTGTTAACCGAAAAAAATTGAAAGTGCAGCAGAATTAAAGTGCGACAAATGTTAAGGACTTTAGTCCGCGAAGCAACTTTCGCAATGTTTCAAAGTAAAGAATTAAAGCGTAAGTTACGTTTTGCGCTGCTAATTGTTTGCGTTTTGCGCTTCTAAAGCGGGAGTTGCGTTTTGCTCTTCTAATTGCGCTTTTCCCACCTCTGCAAAATACCGATGTAATTATTATTTCATTTGCTAACCAAAGTAAAATTAATGGCACAGCATAATCCACATTATTTAGGCAAATGTTGCGCATTTACATACAAAAATTCAAGAAAATGTCGATCAGTTTAAACAATAAAATGTCAATTTATGGACTAGGCGCGCAAATAGGGTTTTGTTAAGGGTGGGTTGAACCCAAAGGTAAAATTTTTTGCCTGAGAAATACGGATTTAGGGTAGCATGCTTAGCAGACTGGTGCAACTCACGCGTATCAAAGATGAGGTCTGGGGGCGGAAACGGAGCTCCCAGCCGCTGGGCAATTTTTGCAATTTTTCAGCAAAAATAGCCCTTTTAGCCCCATTCGGATCAGATTTTGTACCTTTTTGGAGCCATGTGAAAGAACCATATTGCTAAGATTAGAAAGCCAGTTGAAGAATTAAACTGCCCAGCCCCTTCAAGCCCCCTTCCCCCCCTTACTCACAGGTCAAGTACAAAACATGTCTAAACGCTTGCAATTTTGGGTTAACTTTCTAATAAAGAGGCAGCCCAGAAGGTTTATTTACCCCAAAGACGGCGGAAGGTTTGATGCGCCTAAAATACACGTTTCTACTCATCTTTTAAGAAAATATTTTACTGGCAAGCCAAAGTTCGGCTAAGACCCCCCAAATCCACAATTTATGGGGGTCAAAATGGCCTTTATTTACCCCAAAAACGGCATGGATAAAAATTGCTTAAAACCGTTCTCTGGGGTCCACTGAACAATGAAACGGCGAAGACAGTAACTTTAGGTTCGGCTAACCCCTTGACAGTAACGAATTTAGGGGGGGGGTCAAAAATGGCTTTTATTTACCCCAAAGACGGCATGGATAAAAATTGCTCAAAAACGTCCGTTGGAGTCCACTGAACACAAAAATGGCAAAGACAGTAACTTTAGGTTCGGCTAAGCGCTTGACAGTAACGAATTTAGGGGGGGGGGGGCACAAAAAATGACCTTTATTTACCTGGAAGTTGGCAAGGATAAAAATTGTTAAAAAACATTTCTTGCAGTCCGCTGAACTCATAAATGGTTAAAATAGTTACTTTCGGTTCGGTTATTTCCCTGACAGTAACTAATTTAGAGGGAAACTCGAATAATTGCCTTCGTTTGTTAGAGGACGGCAGGGGTAAAAACTGCTCAAAAACGTTTCTCGGGAGTCCACTGAAAACAAAAGCAATGGCAATAAACTTTGTTATCCTCTAAGTGATTTCTTACTCTTACTGGCAAAGTCATTGCAGCACTAAATATGGCTTTTCCAGTATTGTTTTTGAAAAAATTCATTTTAAGTTAATGACGTCATCAATAACGAAGTAACGTAATGGTCGATTTGGGCGAAAATGATCTCATGTTGCAGTGACGGTGTTTTCACAAGTGATCTAGATTTTGCGCATCAGCTTGTTTTTTTTTAATGTGAGTAATATGTTAGAATATTGTTGATAGTCAATCTTTTGAAACAGTGCTCGATGATGTACAAAGTAAAATCAGAGCAAAATACAATTTTAAAAATCACAGTAAAAGGTTACAAAAAAAATTACAAAAATTTACCGAATAACTGTCTATATATTACTTTAGGTAACAAGGTATATAGGCTTCGTTATTTGAATTAATATATAAAAAATTATTCAGTAAATATTTATGGGCCATATCACCCCACAAAAATGGCAATGAATTATAGCACAGACTCAAAACAACCCAGAGCATTTCAAAAAAATTTTAAATTCTTAAGCACTATGATAAATTAATAAGTCTACGTATTACCATAGATAAATAGATAGATAGAAGTTTATTTTTCACTTCAAAATAATTCGGACAAACACAAGCATTTGTGAAAAATGAAATGTAGCAGGAAGCTGCCAAGGACCTCTCGGTCATCGAGTCGAGCAGCCACCTTAAAATTTTAAATCAATTACTGAGGTTTGCTGTTTTAATTTAGAATAGTTAAAATTTATTTTCTTTGAAAACGTTATCCACCGCTGTGATTTATATTAATTAGTAACTGGTTTTGGTGCTTAAAATATTTTCAATTATATTTGGATAGTAAGTATTTTTTGTAGTTTGTTTTGAATCGGTTGAAGGGTAAATCTTTTATGCCTTGTGGCACCGAGTTCCATATCTTGACTTCCTGATACTTAAAACTTTTTTGTAATTTTTGAGATTTGTATCTGGGCTGGTAAAGATTTAATTCGGATGATGCTAAACGAGTACTTCGTGTGTGTATTGCTTTGACCGGGGCAAAGAATGTAGAAAGACTTATGGGAATTTTTTACCAGTGTGCTTGTGCATTAGTTTAGCTACTTCGTACGAATACAAATCATTAAGCTTTAGAATTTGGAGCTTCAATTAGGAAGGTGTAATGTGATCATGTCATTGGGCTCCAGAAATTAGTTTAGCAGCTTTAGTTTGAAGGGTTGCTAATCTTTTTAAGAGTTTGTCAAAAACATTTCCCCTAACCGTGATTCCGTAGAGCAAATGAGGGTGAATCATTAAATGGTATAAATTACGTAGTGCTGATTTAGGTAGAGTATGACGTAGTTTGCATAGGACTTCTAGTGATCTCGATATTTTTGTGGCCAGCGCATTGATGTGTTCTTCGAAGTTCAATTTATCATCAATAGTAATACCAAGATATTTTAGTGTGTCATTCATCTTTATTGTTGAGTCGTTAAAATATATTGAAATACCTGATATGGAAAGAGCCTTTTTAGGAGGTATTATTCAGCAATGTGATTTTTCGGGGTTTACTATTATTTTATTGGCTGTAGTCCATTTGTGTACTGTAGTTAGTTCTTGATTCATTTTTTCACTCAAGATAGAAGGAGTAACCGCGTTGATGTTCAAGCAAGTATCGTCGACGAATAATCTTGGGTTTGAATTTAGAGCATTAGGGTAATCGTTAATATAAATCAGAAATAAAAGAGGACCTAGATTGCTTCCCTGTGGCACACTGAATTTGTTCATTAATATGTCAGATGGCGAGTTGTGGTGAGAAACAAATCAAAAGCGATCTGACAAAAACGATTTGAGAAATTTGTTTGCGACTCCACGAATTCCATAGTGCTCTAGTTTATAAAGAAGTATTGAATGCGAGACGGTATCAAACGCCTTTTTGAAGTCCAACAGCATTAAGCCGGTGTATTCATTGTTGTTTATACAGTATGTTCATAGGCTGTTGTTAGTAGTATGTGCTGAGCCAAAAGTATAGGGATAGGGGAATGGGGGATTTCAAAATCCCCAAGCGTGGTGTCATCTAAATGCAGGATTATGTAAATACATTGTCTTAATGCGGGATAGCAGTACTCCTCTAAGTTTAATCCTAAACCTAGCTGAATCCCCTCAACTCTAACCCTAACACTAGCTAGTTGTAAGAATCGAAACTTGGTCTTGACCTGAGTATCTTACGTGAGTACCGAAACACAGCAGGTGGTTTGCCTGGCTATGGTTCAAGTCTAAAGACTCGAGTGTCTTGCCTGAGAATCAAACCACCGCAGGTGGTTTGCCTGGTTATAAATCCAAAATATTATTTAGTAACAGGTTAAAGAAGCAAATAACTAACCTGAGAATCAAACCCGGTAGTTTCTGAATCTAAAAAAGTTATCTTGTTTATGCTAAGGAATATTTTATAACTTAGTAAAGTTTTGTGTTACTTGAAACTGTCTTGACCTAGCTGTAGCGGACTTTTCCGCACCGTGGCGTAATCGCGCGGTCCAGTGACCTGTCCAAACATCACGTTACCTTTTTAACTCTTCGAATATGGGACAAGCATGGCGCAACAGAGCTCGTACCTGTTTTATCCCAACGGTGCAAAGGTCAGTCCTGGTATTTATTTGGCAGTGCAACGTGGTTCGCTGGTGCAATAACATTGTCTATAAAAGGTAGTTAATGAACTCTGTTTTTCATTGAATGAGATTAGAATTAAGACTTTAATTGGAATCGCTAACTGCGTCTGATTGTAAACGAGCTTTGGGGAATCCCCTCTTTGGAAAAATTCCTGTTAATTTAAAAGCGAATTTTTTCAAAAGCTTTTCAAAGAGTGCTCTAGAATAGGTCTGTCAGCCTCAGGTTATGGACTGAATCTCTAGTGGAGGAATGCAGCAAAAAACCTAAACTTTAAAACAATTGCCTGAGAACCGTTGGGAACCGGAACCGTTGAGTCTTAAGCTTAAAATGCTTATCTGGGAACCAAACCACCGAAGGTGGTAAGTCTAAAGTGCAAAATTGGTAAGACTTTTTGGAAACCGAACCACCGCAGGTGGTGAGTCTAAAGTTTACAATTTGTAACACTTCCTGGGAACCGAACCACCGAAGGTAGTGTGTCCAAAGTTTAAAATTTGTAAGGCTTGCCTGGAAATGGAAGCATCGCTGTTGGTTATTCAAAGTTTAAAGTTTAAAATTAGTAAGGCTTACCATAGAACCGAACCACCAAAGGAGGTGAGTCTAAAATTTAAAATACCTGAGTCGCCGAAGGTGGTGAGTCTAAAATTTGTAAGGTTTGTCTAAGAACCAAACCACCGAAGCTGGTGAGTCTAAAGTTTGCCTAAAGAACCTAAAGTCTAAAGAATCGAACCACCGGAGGTAGTGATTCCAAAGTGTAAAATTTGTAAAACTTGCCTGGAAATCAAACTACCGTAGGCGGTTAGTTAAAGTCTAAAATGTAAGACTTGCCTGGGAATCGAACCACCACAGGTAGTTAGTCAAAGTCTAAAGTTTAAAATTTGGACTAAAGTTCTTTGGACTGGTGGCTAGCTGTCGCAAAATCGCTTTGAAGTTTGCAAGATTCCAACAATTCGATACTTTCAATCTAAAAAAAATTAAAAATTATGAAAACACAATTAAATTTTAAGGCATTTAGTCGATAACGTAGAAATATGTCTGAAATATGGTTGCATATTACTGTAATTCTGGAGTTTGAAGAACTACGGTATTTTGTTTCAAAAAGATGATGGCGAACCTGAATACAAGTTGGTCGATAGTATACTTTGACTTTTGCATTAAAATATTGCAACAGTGACTGCTAGAATATTATGTGAGTCGATATGGAAAGGTGGTATTATCTTCGACTTTTGCATTAAAATAGCGAGGGGCTGTTCGTTAGCTGTTGCAGCCACATCTGTAAAGCTCAGATAACCTGTCACAAATTCACGTTTAGAAAATCTTTTCAACTGTTTTCACTCGCCAGATTAAAATTTGTTAACGCTGTTTCACTTGCATGACGTAAAATAATCCAATTTGTAAATTTCAGATCGCCTTGGTGTCACAAGGACTAGCAAGTTTGTTTGCTGCGATACATACTCGAGAGTTTTAACACACTAGTCATTCCATGAAAACGAACGTGTGTACCTATTGTGAGAAAACCTTTACTCGAAATGGTGCTATACTACGTCACAAAAGAGATGTACATGAACGGTTTTGAAATTGAGTGCGAAAATGTGACAGAAAATTTAAAAGAAAACCAACCCCTGATCGACATAAAGAACCTGCCGCTGTTAACGTCAGTGTCATGTTCAATTTTACTCTAATGAGGAGAAAAATAATCATTTACGCAAACCCTCATCTAAAAAATTGCGAATAATAAACTTAAACGAATATGCAGTACCGGTTTAATACCTAGAGCAAGCGGTTCAATCCCCAACAAAACAACAGCCTCCAAACACTCAACCGACCAAGATTTAAAAAAGTCTGGAACATATTTTTCAATATTGCTCCCAAAAGAACCCTAAGTTAAAAAAAAAAGTTTGTAAATTTATTTGACCAAAATTAAAAGCATGGGACGTCTTTTTTGATATTGCT
Source organism: Trididemnum nubilum (assembly GCA_963965965.1). Classification (NCBI taxonomy): domain Eukaryota; kingdom Metazoa; phylum Chordata; class Ascidiacea; order Aplousobranchia; family Didemnidae; genus Trididemnum; species Trididemnum nubilum. The sequence continues at coordinate 26,816,030 of OZ014481.1, read as the reverse complement.
TCCAAAAGGAACCCTAAGTTTAAAAAAAACTTTGTAAATTTATTTGACCAAAAGTAAAAGCAAGGAACAACTTTTTTGATATTGCTCTCAAAGAAAACTCTAAGTTAAAACAAAAAAGGATTAAAACATGCTTCACCGCAGAATATCTTGAATTTTAGCGATCTTATCGCGCCTCACACGTCTTCGATTAAACCTCGAAGGAGTAAAGCTATATTTGACCGAGGTTAGAAACTTACATCATTACAGGCGTCTATCGTTTCACCCCGAAAGGGTTAATTTATCACGATTAAATAAAAACTTCCATATCCGCAGACGTCTTCAGTTATATAGGACTTACCCCATTGCAGGCACCGTCAACTTTTACCGGAAGGATAAATCATTTTACCCGAGATCTGAAGCTTGCATCGCTGCAAGTATCTTTCAATTGTTCCCGAAGAAAAAAAAATAAGAAAAAAATTTTTTTTAGTTTCTCAAGTAAAACTAAAGTTCTTATCAGTTTCGTGGAGCTATTTGACTTGAAGACTCCTCAAAGGTTACTTCACAGTTCCTTTGCTTCCAAAAAAAGAAAAAAACATAAGGTTGTTTTTACAGAAATTTGATCGATATGATTTTATATCGCTTAAAAAAGAAGTCCCTTGCTCTAATGTAAAGACAAAGTTTATAAAAAGTTCAAGTTTCAGACAGGTTTTTGGATTGTTTTTCGTTGCAATTTTCACTCAAGACAAAGAAATTGTAAGGTTTTGATATATTTTATTAAATTTATCCCTAAAAATAAAATATACCGCAAAACTGCTATTTGAGCGTTCTATTCTTCAACCTTTGCCTTATAGCAGCGTTCTATTAGAGGTGGCGTTCAATTAGAGGATGGCGCTCTATTTTTCCACTTTCTGGTCAGCAGTTTGGAATAATAAATTTAATTAATGAAAGGAAAAAAACACCTACCGTAATACAGTTACTGGTAAGCAATCAAAAATTCACTGGTGAAAATCAAGTGACACGTCGCTGTTGTAGGCGTCCTCGACATTTTTGTGCTGGGGTTGGTATCCCAGTAAATGGGAAATTATTATTTTGTGATGTAAAAAACCATTTGATTATTAATTAGCATAATGAATTTCAAAGTGGTCTTCTATCAAAGGTGGTGTTCAATTAAAGGCTGGCGCTTTATTCTTGAAACTGCTGTAGTGGCGTTTTATTAGAGGTAGCGTTCGAATAAAGGTAGCGCTCAAATAGAGGTTTTTACGGTAGTTATTAAAAACTAGATGGGAGTTTGCCAGCAAACCCAGTGAACAACCGACGCATAGCTAATGCTGTGACGCTCAAAAGTACTTTTTGTCTACTGTAAAATCAGCAATTATTCAAAAATATCTGATTATGGAACCTCCAGAATAGAAGAGTCAAAATATTTATCAGTTAAATATCTCCTGATATCATAAAACACTGGCACCCTAGCTTGAGCCGTTCAAAAATTGATTTTTGGGGGTCTATTTGGGGGGTCCCTGGGGGGTGGCACCTCCAAACTATGTCAAAATATTTGTTTGTCAAATATCTACTGATATCAAAACTGACTGGTACCTAAGTTGAGCTATTCAAAAAATTGATTTTTGGGGGGTCCATTTAGGGGGTCCCAGGGGGGGTGGCACCCCCAAACTATGTCAAAATATTTGTCTGTTAAATATCTGTTGATATCATAAAACACTGGCACTCTAAGTTAAGCCGTTCAAAAAATTGATGTTTGGGGGTCCATTTGGGGGGTCCCCCGGGGGGGGGGGGGGTGGCACCCCCAAACTATGCCAAATATTTGTCTGTTAAATATCTACTGATATCAAAAAAAGTAGAACTCTAGCTTGTGCCGTTCAAAAAATTGATTTTTGGGGGTTCCCAGGGGGAATGGCACCCCCAAGCTATGTCAAAATATTTGTCTGTTGAATATTTACTGATATCAAAAAGAACTAGCACCCTAGCTTGAGCCGTTCAAAAAATTGATTTTTTGGGGCCCCATTTTGGGGGGGTTCCCGGTGGAGTTGCCCCAAAAAATTTTGGGAAAAAAAATTGCATTTGCAGCTCAACAACTTTACACAAAAATTAGATTTCCATGTTTTGTGGTTTAGGAGAAGAAGAGTGTACAAAAATTAGGAAGAAAAAAACGAAAAAAAAAGGAAAAAGAAAGGAAAAAAAAGGAAAAAAAGGAAAAAAAAGGAAAAAACCTCATCGCGGCCAAAAGTGGGTTGGTTGGGATGAAAGGGTATCTTGAGACATACAACCCTATGAAATATGTTTTGCCGTACTTAAGCCGTTTTTGACTGAGACCGCTTTTTACGCCAAACTTGCGGGGCGGTTTTCGGGTTCTAAAACCAAAGTCACGTGATCTATTGCCTCGAAAATTGGTACAAACATACAACTCATTAATCTCAAACTGCTGTCAAGATTTCATGTAGCTAGACCCAACTGCTCTCGAGTTATAAGCAAAAGTCTGAAATTTTGCACTCGTTAGTTGAAAAATGGCCGAGTAAAAACAAAAGAACACGCGACGCGAGCGTCGGTCGTTCCAACTATACTTTAAGAAAGTGTTTCATGCGTTTAATAAAACTATTATTCCAGACAAAAAAAAAAATTGCAAAACTTAGAATCGTTTTTTCATAAAACTATTCTATGAGCACAAGAAAATCATTAAAAATTTACAATGTAGGGTACACTTTTGAGGTGCAAACAGTATTCAAGACAAATAAGCACAACAATTTTGAATATTTTGATCAAATCATCCTGATGCAAGCAAAAAAATTAATTAACTTTCAGGCAAGAGTTTCCATTTCTTACGTTACACTTTTCACTCAAGGCAAAGAAATTTCAAGGAATGAAGAGATTTTGGTAAACTTATTCCTTTGAAAACAATATTACGTCATAAAAAAACAAGTTTTTAGAAAATTTTTGAAAAAGTTATCGAAATATATTCATTTCAAGGTAAAATTTTTGCTTTAAACAAAGAAATCGTAAGACCTCAACTATTTTTCACAAAACTATCTCTGTATAAACAAGATTATTTGAAAACTTGTGAGGTTTTAAGTAAGTTTTCGATTTTTTAGATGAAATTTTTATTCAATGCAAAGAAATCGTGAGGTTTTTGGTGCTTTTGACCAACTTTTTCTACGAAATCAAGGCAATTGTTGAAATTTGTACAATATTAGGTAAGTTTTTTAAGGTAAAGCAATCTTCAAGATAAAAAAACGTAAGACTGTAAACATTTTTTAAAAATTGCTTTAGGTAAACAAAATTACTCCAAAGAAAGTTAAAATTTTCAAGTAAGTTTCCGATGTTTGAGATGAAATTACTTTCCAAGTCCAAGAAATTGTAAGACATTGAATGTTTTTGATCAAACTATTCCTATGTAAACAAGGAACTTACACTGTAAAAATTTTTGGGTCAGGACGACCCAAAAAAATGTAGTCAAAGACGACCCAAAAATTTGGGGTACGCACGCGCCCGACCCAAGTTTTTTGGGTCAAAAAATTTGGGTCGCCAAAACCCAAACATTTTGGGTCGCTGCGACCCAAACAATTTTGGGTCGCCGCAACCCAAAAAATTTGGGTCGCCGAAACCCAAACAATTTGGGTCGCTGCGACCCAAACAATCTTGGATCGCCGCAACCCAAAAAATTTTGGTCGCCGAAACCCAAACAATTTGGGTCGCTGCGACCCAAACAATTTGGATCACCGCGACCCAAACAATTTGGATCACCGCGACCCAAACAATTTGGATCGCCGCGACCCAAAAAATTTGGGGCGCCGCGACCCAAACAATTTCCGTTGCCATGACACAAGCATTTTGGGTCGTGGCGACCCAAGAAGTTTGGGTCATGGCGACCCAAAGCCTTTTGGTCGCCACGAACCAAATTATTTTTTGGTTGTAGCGATTTGTTAATTTGCATTCCAACACTATGATGTTTTCTGAGAATCAGTTAAATATGCCAGCGTATAGCAAAAACAGAAACACTTAATAAAATAAAACGGTGTTGAAAACGATAAATTTTAAAACCAGACATCTGGCACAGTTTTATTTTATACATGGTTTTAACAATTGAGCACTTCAACGTACGTAAAAAAACGTAGGTTCTTGCAGTAAACCATGAGCTCACAATTGCATTATCTTCTAAAAAAAATAAATACCAAATCAACAAAAGTTGAATATCTTAGTTTAGTATTGGTTTTTAAAACTGGGATCGTACGATTGTGCTATAAATAGAGAAAAACAAGGTTGCCGAAAATCAGAAAAGCAGTATAATCAATGGTATCAACAATTCAACTAAACACTAAAATCACATCACTCAGTCTACGTAACATATTTTTTGTATCATAAGGAACACCGAAAGTATTTTTCATTTCGTAAGAAAATGAAGGTGCGTCTTTTGTATAGATAAGAATATATTTTCCATGAATTAATTTAGTGCACCTTATATACAAAAAAATAAAAGCAAAAATGGTCATATATTGATAATGCATTTTATGCTCAGATGCCCATAAAAAACATAATATCTTGAAAATCACAAAATTGCATTACTACAGTTAACTAAAATTATGTAACGAAGTAATCAATAGTTAAAAAAAATACCACAACCAGAAAAACACTAAAAAATGTAAATTGCAACCATTATCTGCGTCTGTTAAAACTAGAAACACAGAAAATGTTGTCAGACAGACAGAATTCGAAGTGACTCGCTGGTGCATGTAAAATTAAAGCAATTAGGAAGACTACTGCACTAGAAATGTTTACCGAAAATTTAAATCGATTCTCTAAATTTTAAACCCAGTTCAAACCTGTTACCCACGCTCTAAAACTAATATCTTGACCTTAAAATGCGCGAGTGAATAATCTTCATTCACATTTTCCTCTACTTAACATAAAGTTTCTGGGTGAAGTAGTCGCTTTTTAGCAATTATTGCTGCTCCAACAACTTCAAAAAATGCGAAAGAGCTAGACTATACATCAAATCTTTTACCGGCTAATCTACAAATCATACTGGTACCTTACATCTCTCAGAAGAATGATCAGAGGTGGGCAACGCAAGCATGAAAGTTGCGCCGCAAGCGTTTCCGCAAGCCCCCAAAAATAATTACGACGCAAGCGCATTAGCACGCGCAAGTGTGACGTTCTGAAAAGTATGATTTTAAAAGGTGGATTTGCACAGTATCCGTTTTTTTCCGCTCTTGTTTGTTTTCGAACGTATTTAGCTTCTCCATGAAAAAGTATGTTGTTTTTTTTCCGCAGTTTTACATGTCTAAATTCTAACCAGCAGACCGTAACACTTCAGATAAAAGTTTTCAGAATAAAAATTTTGTAAAGGGGTACACTTCTATTTTGAAACTCGCGAACATCTTCCATACACGAAATTTTTGAACAAAATTTTTATCACCATGTTATACAGTTTACTTAGTGCAGATATGGAGTAACGAAAATGCGGACGAAAAAAGCGCATACTTATGTTTCATGGAGAAGCAAAAATGTACGAAGACGGACAAAAGCAGACGAAAAAGGATTACCTTGTAAATCCACCTTAGTTGGTCCAGTATGCTCAAACTGCACTCGGTTAAGGTACGAAACCAATACGATACGTTATTTAAAACAAACTATCTCGCTACCAATCAGTAAACATAAAATTATTGATTTTCTCTCAAAAAATACTAACATTTGGAAAAATGCGCATCGCTCAACCCCGCTCGCATTGGACGAATAGCCTCTTTAACCAATAAAAAAAGACGCTTAACTCCTACACTTCAGAGAATTGGGGTGGTAAATTCCACTAATAAAGTCGTCATGTGCTGGCAAGAAAACAACTTCGCAGTCGTTGTTATGTCTAATGGCCCGTCAAAAAAATTGGTGACCAGCTTCGATTTGTGCTTCTGGAGCAATTAGCATCACACTCTGACGAATGGGGCATACTAAAAAAATTATGGTGTTTTTTGTTTAAAAAAAGTTAAACCATCTAATAGTTAAGAGCTACCGATGCTGTCACTCTTGTTAGCAATATCTTTTAAATCTTTCCGGTCTAGCAAAAAAGCTGTAAATAGTAGTTTTTGTTTTTTTTTGTTTTGAATTACGCTATAAGACGTAAGACTATTGCTGTTGCAAGCAACGCGTTACATTTTGCCCAATGTAATTTAAAAATTTTTTAGAAACATGTAGCGTAGTTCTAGAAAGACAATTACAACAATTTTTTTCAATCCTTTTGCGTGCTTGAAGCACGCAAAACGTAAAGCTTTAAAACTCTGGCCTGCAAACGTCAAAACAACTCACTAATTTTTCTGTTTGAAATTTTATTTTACTATACCATTCTTTGAAATACTCAAATGGAAAATTTGAAAAATCGGCAAATATTTCAGAGAAAAGTTACAGCAAAAGGAGTTCCCTGCTTAATTTTTTAAATTTTTATAAAAGCTTAGTAAAAGTTTATAAATAGGAGCTGCAATAACTTAACATAAACAAGGATTATGCTAATCTAACATATCAAAATTTTTCCAAATTTGATCAAAATAACTGCTCAGCACTTTTTCTCTCTCTTCTGTTGCTGCTAAAATCGGTTTACTCAGCAAGTCAATAATACCAGTTTCTATCTAGGTCTTCACGTGGTAAAAAGCAAACTGTCTGCTGAGGTGCGATTATCAACCGCGTCCAGTAATTAAAATAAACAACAGAAGTTTTGAACAGCACTATGCATTACATTAGAACGTCCTGCTTAAAAATTGCAAACAATAAAGGGTGGTAATTAGCACACAAGGCATTATCTTCGCAGATTGCGTTACATTCCACGCATTTCACTCAGCAAGATGAACAGTAACACCTCAACAAATAAGTCAGTTTAATAAATGTCACCGAACCTAAATTTTTGATTTATATTTTTCTTAAAGCTTGTCAATAAACTTTAGTCAACAAATACAACTGACTCTAAATATTTCTAATATTAAATTTTCTTTGACCCCAATAGACTTAGTCAACAAATTTAAAGAATACTTAGACTTATAACGTTTAGACAATAGACTTAGTCAACAAAAACTTTATCATAGCCTCAAATACAATTTTAAAACAGCACTTAATATAAAAACCTAGCTGATATTGGTATTAAGGAAATTCACTGAAACAAAATTTTGAATCTTAGTGGATTTTTGAATTTTAGTAGATTTCTTACTTGCAAGAGTACCGATACTTGTTGAGCATTGGAGAGGGAATAATTTGCGGTTCTACCCCAATTTTGCCCTATTTTCAACATTGGGGGGATGAACCTCGACCACGATTTTTTTCACGTCAGCAAATTAAGTGCAGACCAAAAAAAAAGGTCTTCACCAAAATTTCAAGAGGTTTTTCCCCCGAATTCAAGAGATTCACATGCAGACCACAGTCAAATTATTGGGGTGGATGCAGATGTAGACCTTAGTCAAAAAACACTTATTACATAGAAACATTCCACATAGAAACTCATTTCACAGTAGAAACACTTCTCATTCTTTGACCCTTATGTTTTTGCTTAGACTAAATTTTTTGTTGTACCGAATTTTTGTATTAACCCAAATACTTAGAAAATATTTCTTTGGCCCTAGTTTTTTGTTGACCCAAATTTTTGCGATGACCTAAAGTGTTTCTTTGATTCAATTTTTTTGCTGACCCAAATTTATGCAATGACCAAAAAACTTTGAACCAAAATTGTTTGCTGTCCCAAAATTTTGCAATGACTCAAAAACTTTGACTCAAACTATTTCTTTGACCAAATTTTTTTGACCCAAATTTTGCACTGACCCAAAAATTTTGACCCAAAACTTTTTGCTTACCCAAATTTTTACAATGACCCAAAAATTTGACCCAAAATTTTTCTTTGACCCAAAATTTTTTGTTTACTCATGTTTTTGCAATGACCCAAAAACGTTGATCCCAAATTTTTCTTTGACCCAAACTTTTTGGCCCAAAATTCTTTGCTGACCCAAATTTCTGCAATGACCCAAAAACTTTGACCCAAAATTTTTCACTTACCCAAATTTTTGCAATGACCCAAAATTTTTTTCTTACCCAAAATTTTGCAATGACCCAAAAACGTTGACCCAAAATTTTACTTTGACCAAAATTTTTTGACCCAAAATTTTTCGCTGACCCAAATTTCTGCAATGACTCAAAAACGTTGACCCAAAATTAACGGCGACCCAAAATTTTACAATGACCCAAAAATTTTGACACAAAAATTTTGGGTCAAAGGCAGTGATGGGATTCAAAATTTTAAGAACAGGTTCTCTTTTGTATCGTACTTACTAACAACAGGTTCGCTTATTTCCTTTTAAAACTAATTATCTCATCATCTCTACTAAATTGAAAAAAAAACAGTTGATAATATTAATATACGATACAATAACACGATAATAAATAACGTCGAGAAAACAAAATAACTATCTGCCTTATTTGCAAGTTTTGTGAAGCGAACCTACTGACTTCTAGGCTAGTTCACTGTCTATGAAGTATTTAGTGTCTTAAATGCTTTGTTCTGCGTACCACACTTCTGTAGAAATTCGGGCTTTGTTTTACGTCACAATGCTGCAAATTACTGAACGTGTAATTTTCAACCAGCTTTGAATTTTATGTTTTATTCCGTAATAACGGATGAGCCTTACAATTCTGCAATTCAGGCGTAAACTGGAATATTTTTGGCGGACAGGCGATTGAGAAACAAAAGTCTAATGTCTGTAAAAAAAACAAGAACGGGTTCGCTGATTATCCTGACATTCCAAGAACGGGTTCGCGCGAACCCGTGCGAACCCCCTGAATCCCATCACTGGTCAAAGGCGTTTGACCAGGATTTTTTGGGTCAGCTGGACCCAAAGTAAGCTGACAATGTTCAGTTTTTTGTCGATATTGCTTATTCTTACATCAATATTTTTCATACTTTAGTCGATTTTGTCCAATCTTTTAATAATCTCCTCTAACTTGTCTTCTAGCGTCATTTCCAGCTTGGCTCTTAAACAATTTACAGCAAAGTTTGTTGATTTGCGCTGACTCGCGATGACCTATTTAACTGTTGATTTCAAAGAGATGTTGCGGCTAGCATTGCAAACGCAGAATGCTTTGCAACTCTAATATTTAAAATGCTCTTTTGTTTATTAAGTCTTTCGTTGAGTGCTTTAAGTCTTACGTTCTCTGAGTCTTTCGTTAATGCGAATTATGCAACTTTTATCAACTTCATTAATTTTAGAGTTTATCGTAATGAGTGCGCCGTAGCTAAAATTTTAATAAAATTTTTTCTGCTTGCAAATAATTTTGGAACAGGTAAACGCATAAAGTTCGGTTGGAATGAAAGCCACAGGTGGCACAAGTCTGTTAATCGTTAATTCGTAAATAACGAAGCTAACTTTTTCATCAACTCGTTAATCCGTTGAAAAGTTTTTTCATGTTAACGGACTAAATTAACTTCCGTTAAGTTCTGTTAACTTCCGTAAACGTTTTTATCGCTAGTATCTTGCTCCATTCATTCATCGTACCAGTACAAACTAGTTTGCACTGGTAATACTTGTAGCGCATTAGCACGAGTTTTATAGAAGAAAGCGAAGAAAGGGGCTCTTTTTTGTGGCAAATAATAAGCTGCGATGTCATAGGTCTATTAATTATCGCTGTTCGCAACTTCCAAAGATTTTCTGATCGCAGCTTCGTTCGTGCATTTAAACTTATTTTTATCTTGAAGTTAGATTAGACTGTAAAATATATCTTGTAAAACACAAAAAGACCACCATAGCAATAAATATGTCCTTACAATCAGCTCAACAACGTCAATACGTGTTCTAGAAGCGAGTGAGTAAAAAGAAAAGTAAATTACACGCAAAATATTAACCAATTAACGGACTGTATTAACGTCCGTTAATTAAATCAGAAAATAACGGATTAACGTTAACGGAGGTGTGAAGTTTGTAAACGGACTAGTGGTTAATGAAGCTAACGTTTTGCATTAACTTGCCTACCTATGATTAAAGCATTATAACGAAATGTGACATTCTAAAACCGATGATGGCGTTTTTAAAAGAGGACTGAAGAAAATTTACTGGGGCTATTTACACTTAGAGCAAACGTATTAGATTAGATCGGTGTTGACTCCATCCTTCTTCACCCATCCGTGCCAAAGATATTCTACTTTAAACGTGACCTAGGGCATCTCTAGTCAATATTTTTATCGGCAGCCATAGCTGACAATGATAATATCCATATCTGCGACCAGGAGAGTATTTAGGGGGGCGGGCAGAAAGTTTGAGCACACTAACGAACAGAATGTGGGTGAAGACCTTTTTTTTTTTTTTTTGGTCTTCACCTAATTTTGAGCCAAAAACCGGACTAAATTTGCGTGAAGACCTTTTTTTTGGTCTTCACCTAATTTTGGGCAGAGAAACGGACTGATTCTGAGTAGAGACATTTTTCTTTTGGTCTTCATTATTCTCAAATTTTCTGGCCCCCCCTTTTCAAAATCTTGCGTACGCTAGTGTCTGCGACGCCATTTTAGTTCTATCCTAAGTCTATCCTAAGGCAACGCCACAATTAGACTAAACCACAAAAGCCTTTTAACCTATATAGAGATTAATATAGGTTTCTATGGGCTAGGCTACTGCATTGAAACGTCAGGGTTACCAATGAAATTTTAATTAAAAAGGTTCCTACGTAGGGTTTGAAGTAAAATATCTATGAAACGGCTGGCTCAAGAAAGATGGAGTCAATTACGCCAAATCTAATCCAATAGGATTACCCTAACTTTAGATTCCTCATTGATTTTGCCTTCAGTCCTCTTCCAACATAAAAAGGCACACGATAGCGTCTGAACTGGCGGCAGATGCAAAAATGTAGCTAATGAACAGAATTGCCGCGAGTTTTCCAATCACGCACTTTGAAAATATTTTAAAACTTTGAGGCCACTATTCATGTGATGTACTGTACAAAAAACTAAGGCTTGTTGGATTCAATTTGCAGTAAGATCACATTATTCAAGCATTGATAACACGGATTTCGTTTAAAACCACGTTCTACACTGGCAATATTTTGAAAATTCTTGATTATTTTTAGTTTAAACTTCTCAATAGACACTATGAGGGATTACTAGCGTTTATTTTTGGTGTCATGAGAACACAAAGGAAAATGAGGTGGTCTCGATCAAACAGAGCAATAAAATCACCACATTAATTGATGACGTTAATAACGACAGCAACTTAATTTTCAATATTTGGTAGGCCTATATGTAAGAATTAGTCGTGGCATTTAGGCTCATTCTACTGTACATTAGGCGTAAAATCGTGAGCGTAATAGTGTGTTCTTAGTTAATTTTAACCGACTGTTGTCTGTATGAAATAAACAAAAATGCGCTTATTCGCTCACGATTTTACACCCAGCTTAGACCGGGACCACCAGTTCATCAGGTTCTTGGAAAACAATATAAGGCGTTTTTCTTCTTTTTCTTTCTTCTTTCTTCATTGCCCGTATTTCCGTGAGTGTTGTGGAGACAGCAGCTCGAGATTAAGGAGCCACACTTCACTGTCTTCCATCACCTTCATCATTTTGCTTGGGTGAAGTCCCAATCGATTCCATCCAAGATTCTCTATGCAATCGGTCCATCTAGTTCTAGGTCGTCCAACTGTTTTTCTTCCCATTTGCTTTGGCAAGTAAAGCTTGTTTGGGGAGTCATAGGCGTTGCTGAGAACGGTGGCACCCGGGGCGTGATTTCGTGGTGGCACCCTTTTTCGTACCAAAAATAGATGAAGACCAAAAAAAAGGTCATCCCTGCAAAATAAGTGGGGTTTCGGTCTAAAAGTACGTGAAGATCAAAAAAAAAAAGGTCTTCGCCTAAAAATCATTGGGTTTTTAGTCCAAATGAGGATGGGGACGACCAAACAAAGTGAAAAAAGTGAGATATTCACAACAAATCGGTGGAGTTATGGTTTCACATCATAATATGGTGTCACCCCAAAATGGTGACACCCAGGGCGGCCCCCCTACCCCCCTAGCGACCCCAAGCGACGTCTTTCCTGAGACATTCTGCTTACATGGCCAAACCATCTAAGCTGAGATCTTTCAATTTGGAGAAGTAACGGCTCGATGTTTAGAGATTTTCGAATCTCAGGGCTATGCACCTTGTTAAACAGTGTAACTCCTTCGATTTTTTGTAAAAAGCTCATTTCGGACGCTTGCACTTGTGATCGCACTGTTTCGGTCATTACCCAAGATTCGTGACCATAAGTGAGAATGGGGACAAAAACTGCTTTGAAATTGAGAGCTTTGCCTTGAGGCGTTTTTCCATAAGTGCAAATAGATTTGGAACATACTATAATTATTAACTACTGTATAATCCAACATTTGAAGATAAAGTTTTTGTTTTTGCATTGACAAATGTTTGATAAAAGAGCATATAGGACATAGGTCACATTTGGCTCTTTTCGTATTTTAAGACAAAAATCTTCGAAAAATTGTTTTGGTGCCATATCTCCGTTTGATTGATTATTAATTTTTGGACTGATGGATCGGTATTTTTGGTCTTGCTACTGCAACGATACCTCTTCTGTTGAACTAAAACAATCTCACTGTTTCACGCTTTTCTTTTTTTTGTAGAATAGAGCATTCATTTGGAAATGGTTTGAAATTTTGTTCTCTCCCTTTCCTTACCGATATTCCATTATTCAATCATTGCTCTTTTGCAACGAATAGTACGTCCGCTAATTGCTCTTTGGAAATTAAGTCTACTACATTGTCCTTTGCTCACTTTGCGATGCAGTGTCCACAAAACTCGGCCCGATTAACGACTTTGCCAACTTTAGCTCCAAATTCTGAACTCATTTCTATCTCTATAATGGTTTTGTCACATTTTCAAACACCCAGCATAATCTATCACATAAGCTCGTCCTAACTTACTGTATAACGCACAATATTTGTCTTGTCTCACACCATAACGCTGATGTGATAGAAATATTTTATAGCAGCGGTCAGTAACCTATTTTGTGCCATGGGCCAGTTTCAAATAAAAAAAATTTTGTGGAGCTGTCCTTAACAAGGTACAGTATGGTGCCATTTAGCCAATTTGTAGGAATCTGTAGCTCAATTCAAAGAGCGGCTGTTATTTGGCTAGCTCAATAACTTTTCGTTTTAAGATTCTAGAACTTGGAAGTATGAGCAGCACGCGTTTGGTATCATGCGCGTAATCAAAAACCTGCTGTGGGGACGGAGGCTGTGTTCGGGGGTCTGGGAGTTCCGCCAGAGGCCATTGGGATCTGGGAGCAGAGCCCCCAGCACTACAAAAATTTTATTTTTTTTGCAAAACTAACTTAATTTTTGGCTTATTTTGATAAAAATTATTGGTTTTAATGTGAGGCAGAAATCAGCAAGGCAAAAACATGATTAAACTGATTGCATAAATGGGCAATGGCTATGCGGGAGGTGGCTAATGGGAAAATTTCAGTTCTCTTATTTACAATTAAGCTGGTACCATAAATAATAAAATATTTTAGTCCAATAAAACTCACAAAAATTAAAGACATTTCGTCCATATTTATTAGAGAAAAATAATTGGGGGGGGACGACGAAAGGAACGATATTTAGGTCGAAGTGATTGGTAATCAACTAATACTGAATTGCCCCCCCCCCCCCTATTCTTGAGCTTATATTGTTTTAATGAAACCTATATGTAGCATGTTCAGCTAGCGATCAAATTTCATTGCTTAGTGTAGACGATTTTTCAAAGTTTTTGCTGATTTGTGCTCTATATTTTTGGAAAATTAGCGCCCACCTCCCACTTTTTAAATAAATGTTTCATAACATACTTTAAATCATTTTTAAATCCATTTCAGTATGCTAAACATTTCCAATGGTGTTAAGCGTATTGTTGTTTTCTTTTTTTGTTCGATTAAAATCATTAAATGGTGTCAACCCAAAATGGCGACACCAGGGGCGGGCCACCCCCTCCGCCCCCCTTAGCGACGCTGCTGTTACTAACAATTGCTGATGTATGAAAAATTTGTCAAATAGATATGTGTGATAATTGCAAGCTGTGATACAGTACTATCTGCCACTTTTCTGCTGTTTTGTGCCAACCTATCTCTCCTATTAGTAGGCCTCTGTTTTTGTATTAGAACTGGGTTCTGTTGCATTAGTAATGTAATCCAATATGTTGATTGATATTTTCAAGGATACGCATGTTGGACTTACGAGTTGACTACTCACAGTGACGGGCACAGCGGCGCTGTTCACCAGCAGCGCTACTAGCGCCGCTACTTTTTCGGTCGCGGTAGCGGCGGCGCCGCTCCTTTTTTTGTCACCAGCGACAAGCGGCAGCGCCTCTGTTTTTTTAGCCAAAAAAGCGGCGGCGCTTCAGCGCTGTTTTTTAAGCAAATATTCTGTCGCTGCTGCTACTCCTAATAAACTCTTTCCAAGACTTTTTTGATTCACATTTTTACACATTACCGCTTGGAGTCTTTACTCTCCGTTTGTTTTCACTCTGCTCTTGTTATTACGTTATTTTACTTTAGTAGAACATACAAGGTTACCTTTGTGACGTTTTGTCGTAGCTTGCATATGTGCAGGCGAGTTTTATCGTACGTGGTCCTATTTTTTCTGAACCAAAATTGAACAAATAATATGGCTAGTAGCGGGCCAATTTGAACTGATAAAACCGATTTCAATAAAGCCGATTTCGAGCAGCATCTCTTTAACGAGAATGCAATAATTACAGTTCGATAAATTGCTAAAAACTTGCAAATCGCATAGACGGTTTTCCGCGATATTTTCTCAAAATGCTAGCATGTAGAAAAACAAATGAAGATGATTTGTAGGTTATCTGGTCACAGTGCAGTTTGTGCACTGCAAGTAGAACAGTACAGTAACAGGCCCGGGGCCAGAGTAGTGGGTTTCGGGGGGGGGGGGGGGCAAAAAAACGTTTGGGGGGACGCTTACGCAGCCGAGAACAGACGCCCTTGGAATGCCTCAGCAATCTGATGAACATTTTGCTCCAAATCCTATGTTATCTTCCTTTGGTATGGATTTTGCCCTCAAATTTGGAGGTGAAGACAAAAAAGTAAAAAAAAGGTTTTCGTTGCAAAATCCTACTAGATCACGTTCACTCGATCTGTCTTGCTGTTTTAGAGAAAAAAAGCGTTTGTGGTGACCTGTTTATGGGCAAAAGTTTGCTGGTCCTCTTGTACTAGTACAAAAAGTTTACTCTCGCTTGGGAGCTACAAGCAGTAATTTGGGGGGCACAGCCCAAACCCCCCCCCCCCCCCCCCGTGCATAAGCGTAGCCAGGATTTTTGATTGGAGGGAGGGCCAAACCAAAAATGACATGCAATGACGTCATCAGAAATTTTCGACAGAGGAACTTTTTGTGGGACAAAGATATCGTAGAATGTATGATCAGAAGCCGTGCCTGATTTGGCACTTAACGAAGAGTTTTCAAAAGGGAGAGCGCTTAAACCAAAAGTTAAAAATGAAAATATGTAAATTGGGAGACGTGTGTAAGCAAACTAGTTTACTCAAACGTATCACAGATGGAGGTTTGGGGCCAAAGCCCCAGCTGCTTGGCAATTTTTTTGCTTAAAAAAAAAGAAGTTATTTTAATGCCATTAGATCACACTTCACATGTGTTCAGAACCATTTGAAAAAACTAAATTTTTAACATTTGAAAGCCAATTGAAAAAGATTAAATTGTTTCAATCCTCTTTTTACTTATAATTTGGTCGAAAATACGTTTATGATTTTGCATTTGGGGTTAAATTTTGTAAGTATTTTGATAGTAAATAATAATCCACTCGAAGATTTTCCTTAGAGATTTTTGCTTTGACGTGAAAATAACCAGTTGTAAGAGTACATGTACGGTCAAGAGGCTCCAGGCCCCTCCATTCAAAATCAATAATTTGTTCAATGAGCATTTCTCCTAGCTATTTTTTTTTCAAAAGTTTTTTTTTTCAAAACTATTTTTTCGCGTAAAAACTAGCGAGGTGGAGGTGAATTGTTATTAAAAACCATACAATAGATGGTTACGCCTAATTTCCATGTTATTGCCCGGGCCAGATTTACATTGCGCGGGGCCCCTGGCACGTTGGAGATTTTCGCAGAATAAGTGTAGACCAAAAATAAAGTCTTACCATCTGAGCGCAGGGCCTTTGGTTCTGTGTCTTATGGTAAATCACGCCCTGGTTATTGCATTACGTTTTTAAAAACGTTAGATGAGAGCCCGAGGTAGCAACTTTAAGATAAAAACCCTTAATTTCAGCCAGGTTATTCATTTTAATTGATTGGCAAATATTAAATTGAGGGGGCCCTGCCCCCTGTTCGTCAATATTATTGTTAATTACCGCTGTACGCGTGTACTGTTGTACGCAAAAAATGCTGAAAAATATTCAAACTGACGAAACAATAGGCTTTTTTGTCACATTTGTATCATTGATCGCATTTCAATTGGAGGGGGCCCGGGCTCTATACCCCCCTCTGGCTGTGCCCATGTCCCGCGGCGCCGGGCCTCAGTAGTTACAACAAGGCGTAGTAAAATAAATTTTGCTACAACAGTTAACAGTAAAACTAACAATCGAATTTATAGTACGCTGCGAATAGAACAAACATATAGAACCAAGTGATAAATAAGCTTTTAAGACAACTTAGTTATGGAGTTATATTCGTAGAAAAAATACTTAGTGTAACATGTATCGCTTTGAGCATCATTTGCTTAACATGTACGTCATTACTAAGTACCTCCTTCGTCTTCGTAAACACCAATATCTTAAACGCTCGATCTACTTTGGCGTCAAACTTTTACTTACTTGTCTACCATTTAAGCCTGTTAATGCCTATTTTAACCTGTACCAGTATTTTAAAAGCTTGAATAATTTACTTTCGTAAATAAAGTTGAAATTTCACTATTAGGTACCGCATTGAATGCCATTGTTTTTATTCTCTTTATTTTTTTTGAAGTAGCGGCAGCGACAAGCGTCAGCGACCGCTGTTTTGCATGCAAGTAGCGGTAGCGACACTACTTTTTCCTTTGAGTAGCGATAAGCGGCACCGCCGCTGCTTTTTTTGCCTAGCATCGGCAGCGGTAGCGCCGCTACTTTTCAAATAGTGGGTGCCCAGCTCTGACTACTCAAGCAAACATCTTGCTGTTTGCGCAAATAATGATAATTAAATGTTTTCCAATATCTCTGCTTCTTCTAAACGAACTGCAAATTTACGATCTTCGAATTTATTTGAGCTGATAGATCTAAGATTTGTCATCATTAAAATTCTCTGCGCTGAGCGATTTGTGCAATGTTTAATCGCATTCGTAAACTAGCCAGCGAGGATTTTGAATGCTGGTAATATGTAAATTTACCACATTTTTTTGAGATTCTAGATTTTTTTAAAATACTATACTCGTATTGGTTGCTTCGAGACTATGACACAAATTTAATACAGTTTTGGTGGTATAATATAAGACGTAGAAAATTTACTTACTTTTTTTTTTTTTGGTTTTGCCGTAGCACAATTAACTGTGCGGGACCGGTGCGTCTTGAAATTACTGCAATTGTAATTACATTTTATTCACCAAGTTGCCTTGGCCAGGAGACAGGAAAAGAGACCATTTGGTCTTCGAGTCAAGCTTCCACTTGCCCACCAGTCTACCACACACGATGAAAGCTTCACACTACCCTATTTTTATTTTGCATTACTTAATGGTTTGTGCTGTTATCTATAACAGGTAACAAAATAAATTTCAGTTCAGTTCAGTTTTAATACTGAACGTCAAGCAAAGAAGCTGTGAGTACCAATTTATATAGTCGTTGGCATACTTGCCAACATTTCAAAATTCCAAATCGGGAGATTTCTCACCAGCAAATTCAAAAGCTGGAAAGTTTCGCCCCCCAGACCTCACTCCTGTTTCTACTGCTTAAATAATTATTGTTATCTTTTAATGTTGGTTCACAATACCAAAATTTTGACATTACCATTTCAATTTCTAGCAGTTCTAGCTACTAAAAGACACACTAATTAAATCAAGGAGTCTTTTTAGTTTGGATACGGTACCAGATAGCCGGTAACATCAGTGCTGTTTCATACACTTCACTGACACACAGCATAAAAAGTCATGCTACATTCAGCGCAGCAGACGCTTTCCAAAAAATACTGAAGGATAAAAGTGAAATATCATTCAACCAAGTCTACTTTAACCAAACTCGCAGCGCCCCCCCAGAAAAAAATTTCACCCCCCGGCCAAGACAAAATCAGTTGCGCGTGTACAGTGGTATATGAATTAGCGCCCCCTCTTAACTAGCTTTCGCCCCCCCCCCACCTTATCTTCAACATTTGCTTCTAGTTGCGAGCCAGACTTTAACTCCTTTGGGCTTGATTATATTTGTATGTGGCTTTTTTGGTAGCATTCTACCTTACTTAGGAAGGTTTAAAGTCAGCTACACTGCAGTCACAATTTAATTTGCAACTTAAAAGCGCGCAAGCAGTGTCATTGTGCCAACTGGTTCTGTTTTCGGTTACAATCTTTCGCATCATGGTAAAGGTTCTTTCGCTAGATGCGTTTGAGTGAGGTATGCACAGGAGCGATTTCATTAATGCAGCAAGATTGCTGAAAATTCGTTCACCAGTTATTTTCTTCCGCCACATAAAGCCTCAAAACTTGTCCACTTGCAGATGTTTGGGCATTTCAGCGTCAACCTGCAATTGGTACTCTATAAACTCATCACGATGGGTATCTTCGTCCAAGCCAAGTTGAAAAAATGATTGGGACAATCTCACTACTGTCAACTATAGAATTTACATCATAAGTAAGAAATAATTTGAAACCATAATTTTTCTGTTCATGTAAACTTTTGGGTAGACTAGGCTACTCCGATTTTCAAAAATTTTAAATTTTTACAGCAATCGCCATCTTTGTAGACTAGACCATAATAATATTAGTTCAACAAATTTTAAGTCGCCCTTTTTTCTGCTGGTAGACCTACAATTTGGATTTTTTAAATTGTTTCTCCTCTTACCTTTTATGATTTGTGGACTTTTTGTCTTTCCAGCTTCATATTTTTCTACAAGCTCGCTGTCTGGAAACATGTCGCTAACAATTTTCGAAAATTCATCACAAATGCTAAAAGGCAAGTTGTTCTTCACCACATTAACATTGCAAATTTTGTTTCCGGATAAATAAGTTAATCGCTCTCTTCTGGTCCGTTTACGATAAAGCTGGTTATCCTTTGATTTTTTTTCCGCTGCAATGCTTTTTTTATGATTTTCGGAGGTGACGTGTTTCGTTACGTCTTGTTCCCTCCTCGTACTACGCTAATGTCCATTCTGCAAAAATTTTACGTTTAGCGTTTTCATCCCCTTTATAGCTTCTACATATGAAAGGATAATCTTTTTCCCAAGTTTGCTTGTACTTGCAGCTAAACTTTTTTTAAACTTTTACCCGCCTCTTCTTGCAACTCTCGCTGACCATCTCCCTTGCGCTGGTTGGTACTAACCCTTTCTCCGACAGACGCCATTAAAAGGGATCAGCTCTTCACATTTGCAGTAACCGGTACCAGAGGCTACGTTACGTCATCAATTCTTAACAATTCGAATTGATGTTATCCGTTATGTGAAAGCAAGATTACACATTAATTTTCAAATCAAGACTCTAAAAAATATAAAATCAGTCGATATAGGGGTCGAAGTGTATTCTTTGCCTTTTAGAAAAAAAAGTTTCGCGAACAAAATTGATTTATTTTTCAAAAAATTGATTAATTTTTCAAAAAATTTTGAGCTAAATCGTGATATCGGGAGATTTTTGTTGAGATCGGGTGATCGGGAAAAATCCTCGAAATCGGAAGTCTCCCGACAAAATCGGGAGAGTTGACAGGTATGGTCTTTGGTTTGACCCGACCGGGAATTGAACCCGAGCTTACCGTTTCAGTCGCAGACGCTCTATCCACTCAAACACTGATCGGCTCAATGACGTAATCTATACAGTTTCGTAAGCAATCTTTGAAGTTGTACGATTTTTGTGGAAACGAGATAACTGCTCACCATGTAACGTCACTGAAAACGACGGTATTTTTGCCCAAATCGACCATTATGTTACTTCATTATTGATGACGTCATTAACTTAAAATGAATTTTTTCAAAAACAATACTGGAAAAGCCATATTTAGTGTTGCAATGACTTTGCCAGTAAGAGTAAGAAATCACTTAGAGGATAACAAAGTTTATTGCCATTGCTTTTATTTTCAGTGGACTCCCGAGAAACGTTTTTGAGCAGTTTTTACCCTTGCCGCCCTCTAACAAACGAAGGCATTATTCTAGTTTCCCTCTAAATTAGTTACTGTCAGGGAGATAACTGAACCGAAAGTAACTATTTTAACCATTTATGAGTTCAGCGGACTGCAAGAAATGTTTTTTAACAATTTTTACCCTTGCCGACTTCCAGGTAAATAAAGGTCATTTTTTGTGCCCCCCCCCCAAAATTCGTTACTGTCAAGCGCTTAGCCGAACCTAAAGTTACTGTCTTTGCCATTTTTGTGTTCAGTGGACTCCAACGGACGTTTTTGAGCAATTTTTATCCATGCCGTCTTTGGGGTAAATAAAAGCCATTTTTGACCCCCCCCCTCCCTAAATTCGTTACTGTCAAGGGGTTAGCCGAACCTAAAGTTACTGTCTTCGCCGTTTCATTGTTCAGTGGACCCCAGAGAACGGTTTTAAGCAATTTTTATCCATGCCGTTTTTGGGGTAAATAAAGGCCATTTTGACCCCCATAAATTGTGGATTTGGAGGGTCTTAGCCGAACTTTGGCTTGCCAGTAAAATATTTTCTTAAAAGGTGAGTAGAAACGTGTATTTTAGGCGCATCAAACCTTCCGCCGTCTTTGGGGTAAATAAACCTTCTGGGCTGCCGGTCTATAAGTGGCTTGGCTAAACGGAGCTGAGC
The DNA here is from genome assembly GCA_963965965.1 of Trididemnum nubilum. Lineage (NCBI taxonomy): Eukaryota > Metazoa > Chordata > Ascidiacea > Aplousobranchia > Didemnidae > Trididemnum > Trididemnum nubilum. The sequence continues at coordinate 26,795,118 of OZ014481.1, read as the reverse complement.
CCCCTTTAGCTCCCTGGTTGCGCCACTGTTATGGAGACATAGTACAAAATCAAAGATATAGAGAAATTTGTTGCTATTTCGATGCTAATATGAGAGACAAATGAAGCAGCAATTAAGTTTCTGAAACACGCACTCTGCTTAATCATCAGTTCGATTCCTTTATTGCTTTGTTTTGTTTTAACTTAATTCAAGCCAGTGGTGCCAATCTTTGTTGAGCATTGGGGGGATAATTTGCAATTTTACCCCAATTTTGCCCTATTTTCAACATTGGGGGGATGAACCTCGACCAAGACTTTTTTCTGGTGAGCAAATTAAGTGAAGACCAAAAAAAGGTCTTCACCAGAGATGGAACATTTTTTTTCCCCGAATTCAGGTGAAGACCAAAAAAAAAAGGTCTTCACCAGAAATGGAACACTTTTTTTAAGTACTGACCTGCGCTCAGATGCACACCAAAGCCAAATTATTGGAGGGGAAGCAGATAAATTGTAGGGGGGTATACACTCAAATTATTGGGGGGATATATCCCCCCCTTGTTTCGCCACCACTGTTCAGATCTGAAAAATTTTTTCTCACATAACTACAGTAGTTGGTTGAAAATACTATCAACAACTTGGTTGTTTTGAGACTTAAACGGATATTTGTTTTCAAGACGTTTTCAAAATTTTATTTCTCTCTCTCTCTCTTTTATTGCGCGCTTTTCCGTGAGAATCACAGGGGCAGCAGCTCAAACTTAAGCTGCCAAACATCTCGTTCTTCTATCACCTCTATCGTTGCACTTGGGCGAAAGTCAAGTAATTCCATTCAAGATTCTTAGTGTAATTGGTCCATCTTCTTCTATAGTTTGTCCAACTGGTATTTTCCCGTTTGCTTTGACAGTTATAGCTTTCAATTCGCAAAAGTAGCGGTTTCCAGAATTGATCGGCAAGGATTTTTTTACATCTTGAGCGTAAAGTAGAATCGCATCGTAATGCAACCAGTTTTTCTTTTTCCTTTGGATTACGCTTACATGTGCTGACATCTTTGATTAATGGTGACTAGGAAGTGGAGAAACTTCAGTTTTATTGACTAAAAATTGGCAAAACATAGAATGAGTTTTATTGTTAACAAAAACATTGGAATGATGTGCGGAAAGAAGATATTCTGCGGACCGACAAAAAATTTACCCGCACCAGCACTGGTCTAGGCTGTTCCCAAGTAGTCAAAAGAGCCTCTTTATTTGTGGTTACAATTGTATTATGATTTTACAAGTCAGAGTCGCAAAGATGGCCAATTGTAATGTCATAACTCTGCTTTTATGTGCTAGGAGCCTCGGACTATCATGGGCGTGCCATTTCATAAATTAAAGAAAATTTGAACTCAAACAGCTGCGACAATTTAGCTGAATACAAAGTGGTTTAAAAATTCCTGTCTTTTCGCACATTGCGCCGGTTTTTTAAACTATTGAGGAGATAACGCTTCGACGTGAATGGCGACACGTATTCAGGTTTCCGATACATTAAAATCAATTTGATCAACTAAACAAATGCAGATATCTTTGCCGTACAAAAATACAACAAAATACTACTATCATTGTGGTAGTATGGAAATGGAAATGAGTGATGGAGGATGGATGGTAGGCTTTATTGTTGCGTTAATTTGACTCCTAACTGTGCAAGTGTACAGCAACCATCATTAAGCTTGCAATCGATCTTGTGGAAGGTAGGGTAGAGTGGGGTAAGCAGCCTACCTTAACGAAAATATGCTGTAATCGGCAGCATTAGTGCAGAAAAATAAAAATTTTTCGCTGTATTTGCGCACCGACTGAAGCTCTATCAACTTACGCATTTAGGATTTTGACAGCTTTGTAGTTAAGCTATAAATCGATTTTTAATTTTTGAAAAAAATTGGGCGTTTTACTCCGCACCTGGGGCAAAACGCCTACAGGGAGGCGTTTTACCCCATCTCTGAAAGTGGAAAGATGTTTGCATGTTGACTACTGAAGGGAACGTAATAACAATTTTAAACATGTCATACACCATTTTTGGGGTGCTGGTAAGATAGATCAAGGCAAATATGCGAGAAAACAGACCAAAAAATGTCATAACCCACAACGATTCAGTTAGACATAGTGGAGAGACAATCTCCCTAAAAAACTTTTATTTTTAATCTAAATTGAAAAATGGCACATCTTTTTAAACGTTGCTGATGCCTTAATGTTTATATATTGTATACCAATTCCTGACCTACAATGTGTTTATGCTACCCAACTCTTTCCGAAGGATGACGCGCAATAAAACTCCGTAGAGACCCATATTGGTCGGGCCACACCACAAAGTCTGGACCAGAAGTCAAAGATAAAGAGGGAAGAGTCAAAAAACAATTTACCTTAAAAGTTAAAAAGCAGGACACTTTGGGAAAAGATGATTAAGATCTTGTATATGGAGGGGTGTCTACAAGCGCTGCTAGAGGAGTTCTCCTTACAAATGATAGAAGTAACAAAATCAAATGAGGCTCTGACCATAGCAGCGAAGGTGTAAAAGTTTACAGCTTCTATAGGAAAAAACAAGATTAATTGCATCGAAGAAACTGGAGGAACTTGACAACTCGGATGTGAATGAGAAATATTGCACCTCCAATAAAAGTGCGCTACATTGAGTATATCTGGTTAAGGCTACGGCGGGGAAGAATAAGTAAAGGACCACAACGAAAGGCACAAGACAGAGAAGCTCTCGCTTTGGATAAGAAATTAGCAATCTCATTCAGGCCAACGACCACCAAAAATTGACAGAAGCATAGTCCATAACAGGACGAAGAGGTACATAATTACACTCCGGCGCGGCTTTGCTAGGAAATATGAAGGGCAGAGAAAAGTAAAAAACAAATTTGGAGTCCGTGAAAAGAAGGACTGACTGAAAGTGTCACGTTTCGTTTGCTGGCTGTTACACCAATCGCTAAGTCCATATTGCATAGCATAAAAGCATTTTCTCCTCGAGGCTCAACTTTTCAACTGAAAGTGTACCACTACTTGAACATCAGGATTCATCCTGGTATAAACGTGCTCTGCGTCTCCCCTCAGAATCATCACTCTCAAAGCATTTTCCTCAAAATCTGTTATCAGCCGATGGAAGACGACACTCTCGGTCATGCAAATTTTCTCTTCGCGTATGTTGCTGGTGCATATCAGAAAATAATATCATATTCTTTCGTGAGCTCCAAAACTCGTACCCTTCCAAACTTTACTCTGCTAGCCGTAACAACAAATTAACTTCAGACCTACGGACTTCTTTATGCCTAGTCGTAACGCTTATTACGCTTCCAGTTTTTTCGTCTTTGGATCTTCTAGGGCTCGGTTGCTGTTTCTTCCGATTCAGTCGCCCACGTATAGACCGACGAATCTGCCTCTTTTCTCTTTGGACCTGGTGGTACTGGTGTATATGCTTCTTGCATTAGATGAAGCATCACTGATTCTTTCTCCTTCTCTTCTGGCCTATTATAATGCGCAATGTCGGTAGGGAAAAAACTTCTCAGAAGACA
>OZ014481.1:25224737-25468365 GCA_963965965.1 Trididemnum nubilum | reverse complement strand
CCCGGCCCGTGTTTTTATTATGTTCCAAAGCAGCGAGTTGCGTACGGACTACCATGGTTTTCTTCTCAAAATGTAAACGTTTTGGCGCAAACTTGAGAATTGTATTGTGGAACACCTCTAAATTTCCTGAAAAAAAACACATCATTTCGAAATTACCAAATTATAGTACTGCATTGTAATGCAAGAAATCATTAATATTTTAAATGCAACAAACTACTATTTAACAAATAAACTGGGTCCTATAGACTATATATCCTATGAAGGGATGTAGTGCCAATTTTTCTGGTTCATTTTGCATGGCTTAATCTACTACGATCAAGCCGTGCATTTGTCATTACAAGTAATGAAGGACACTTGAAATGATGCATTGCGTCTGGGTCATATGCAACATAACACCCGAAGATCCAGAGTTATGTCTTTTTTGCATATGTAATGCATAAACTCAGTTACTTCGTTGTTTGTTATTTACAGTCTTATATTCGCGTGATGGCAAGTGACGCGAAAGGAATGAATTGTATAATTTGGTCGTTATCTCATAAGTGTTAGCTGCAAAGGGGTCCGCAAAATGTTAAATGTTTTCTTGAAATTGCAGTTGCCAATAACATATTATCGTTAAGATTCGATTTCGCAAAAAACGCAATATATACAAATCATAAAACAACCCAATATTTTCATGCATTTATCATTTCAGGCACAAATAGCTAGCATTTCATAATTTGCCACTAACCAGTATGTTTGAACAAAGTCATTTTTTTCATGTCTCGCAACAGTAACTTATTTGTTACGATACTGTGTAGTGCTTTAAAAGCAGATGAATCCCTTTCGATCCAATTGGTGCGTTCTATTTGTTCATTTGTTAGGCGTGAATGTTCACATTTGCACATTGAACGATCTTCCATTTCCCATTCGTGAATATTACAAATGTGTTTCAGAATTGACAACCACCTTTTTGTCAATGTCTAAAAGTTGAAATGTAAAAGGGTTTTATAATTGCAACACAAAAAAGTAATAGCCGATATATTTTCCATCATAAGATACAAATTTTGATTTTAAAATTAAGATCAATAAGACATTAAAATGCAGTGAAGCTCCATCAAACAATATAGTTTAGCAAGTAACAATAATTAATACTATGTAAGCGATATTTCTTCAAAAAATTTATAAAATCAGTTATATTTTGGAAATCAGCGGGAGTTGGGCAATGGGCATTTACCAGTCAAAATAATCAAGTCTCGGTGAACTTCAATAATTAGCGCAGTTATACAGTAACGTATAATGAACTAATCTTGAAAATGTTTCTTCGTAGCGACAACTTTCAAAAGTTGTTAACATTTTTGAAGTGAACTATCGGAGTGTGATACGGCGAAACTGATAGTATATGCCGAATTGCCGCTCCTTCATGTCCACCATTTCACATTACAAAGTAAGCACTTCAAGATTAAAACATTTTAACAAAAGCGGCATAAACATCACTGGAAATTTTGTAAATAAAATTTTTACCTGATCGCTGCCTTGGCAATACTGACAACACCACCAAAGATGATTAGTTATGTTGCGTAACCAATGCAACAAGGCATCGTTGCTTCTTTTTTTGCCTTGGCGAAACAACTTCTTATTCAAGCCTGAACAAGCAAACATAAACGTATACTAAACACCTCAAAAAATATTTATATGTTATTCAAATTGGTTGAAATCAAATTTATTCTATTTTGAATGTTGTGATAGTACAATTTGTGAAAATATCTCCGACATTGATTGTACAATATCTTAGACAACTTACTTTTGCAAACGTGCCAAATATCGAATTGATGCGAAATATGGGGACATTCATCGGCCATGATTTTGGCAATGGAAGGTGACCGATCCGTAACCACCACCTGAACATTAACCCCGAGGTCCAGTAAGCGGTTCAAGCAGATACGGAATGCATCCTTCTCCATCGCCACACTACTGGTAGATTCAGTGACTTGAAGGGTTTCCATTGCAATAATCTTCTGCAAAGACTCCTCCATAAAGCTATATGTGGTGTATTTCGCAGAATGTCCAGGGGAATCAGACCTGACCGAAAATAGATAATTGATAACTTTAACATATTATGTGTAGTAGATACACTTCATGGCCGGTAAATCTTTAAAAACAATTTACACGTAATGAAGGTGTACAAAATTTTTCCTACCAAGTACTGACATTCCATTTGTCCAAAGGATATACAATTTATCAATATCGCTGAACTAGGGATGCCCATTTCAAAATAATTAGGTAATCCAGAATAATTCCGAATCTTTTTTTCCGAATCCAGCATTTCGAATCCTTTACCGAATCCTAATTATTCAAAATGGCCGACAGTATTATCATGTATTATTTTGATATCTATTTAGCAGTCCATTATAATGTATTATTTTGATATCTATTTAGCAGTCCATTATAATGTATTATTTTGATATCTATTTAGCAGTCCACTACCGCAAAACAACAAAATCCACATTTTGTTTTCAATTTCAATGAATTTATATCTAGGATTACGTACAGCAGCATTAAGAATCATACCATTACTGCAACAGCAACATACTTCAAAAGATTCGCAAATTTTTTGTTTTCATTTTAACCAGCGATAAGGACGCATGCAGCATCTTCGATAATAAAATTTACAGCATGCGTTGTTTTCGCACATGCAAATCAATGCGCAACAGCAACTTGCACATCGTACATGCACGTGGATGTGCAACGTTTGAAAAGTTTTCAAGAGTTACCCTGTGCAGTTTTACTCTGCAATCAAATCGAATCCTAAATTTGGAACCGGTTCCTTAGGATTCGATATTCTGAAACGGACATCCCAACGCTGAACCCGTATGACGTAATAGAAATAGAAAGTATAATTCTGCAACACTTTTATCCGCAAATTACTCTTTGCGCAATAGCTAATCGTTCTGCCACATGAACAAGGCAGTACAATTTTGTAAACCTGATACGTATCTGTGTAATTAGAGAAGAGAGAATGCCAATATATGAGAAAAATGATGAAATAAACAATCGTTATTAATCAGTTTTAGCAGATGCTTACAGTGATAAAACCAGAATCATAATATTTACCTGCCATCTCCCATTACGGGAACTGAGTGTCTTAGATCTATCACCAGTTGCAAAATTAAGTTTAATTGCTCATTGAAGAATTCTTGAATTGTCGGTATTAGGTATTTGCGCTGGATGCTGTAGAAGGTGGATGAGGATAAAAATGCGACATCTAAAAGATTGAAATACTCTGCTATTTCTGTGTACGTGGAGCCGGTATACAAAACAGCAGCCGATGAAAGAAGATTGATGTCCGCCATCCTGCCAAGATCGAGCGAAGACTTCCATATGCAAGAATGACCGCTTGCACACGAACTTTCTATAGACAGCTGACATCCTTTGTATGAATGCTGGATAGAGTTGAATGCATCACCGCAAACCTGAAAAAAATAGTAGTTAAGAATCCCAGCAGTGCTGGTGGTGATACCCGACCCCTTCCGAGGGATGGCCACTCCACGTAGATCCAACAGTCGGCCACATTCCAAAGTCTAGCAGTGGTCTACCGGGTGGTCAGTGTGCACAAAGAAATCACTACAAATATGCACCTCAATAAAAGTAAAAATTGCTCTAACAGATCCCATTCCTACATGCTGTTCAATTTTTGCAATACATGCTTCATTGCAAAAACTTTCTTCGTGATGCATATAAAAAAAGTAAATTTTACATAGTTTTTTTTTTTGACCACTAAAGTTTTTCTACCACCAACCCTTAGTTTTTCTACAACCTTCGGTTCCTAAAATTATTTTTAATACAACAAGAAGTAATGTCCGTCTTGTTGAAGGTGTGAAATCAAAACTTAATAAAACCTTGAACAAAGTACCTGACATCGCCGAAAGAGCATCGAAATGCATTTATCCAAAACCAAGACTTTTTTCTGAGAACAATCGAATAAAGTTGGTACATTCGATACTTCGCTTTGAAGCAAAGAAGTCTTCATAAACGACGAATAAGGATTATACGAAACGTCCTTTTCTTCAAGCGGTAGCGCAATTGAAGAAAGAGCAGTGCTAGAGGAACTGCTAGAACATTGTTGAAATTATATGCATAAAAGTTCAAATGCGAAAAGGCTACTAAAAATGCGACTCAAGAGTCATATTAGCCAGTTACATTTTATAGATAGGCTAGAATTGTCATCGTGTTTCTGTAAATAATGCATGGTACAACAAGACTACCAAAACTGTCACCATTATATTGACAAAGATAGCATTTTGAATTTTACAAATAATTCACCACATATCGCACATGCATTAAATGCTGAAGAAGTTACATTCACACAAAATGCATGCTGCTTGTCAGATTCAACCATAAAATATACCTTTTCATCCGAAACATGAGGTGCTGGTACTGACGATTCAGAAGATGAACTGCTTGAAAATTCCTATACAAATCAAATCCACACTGAAGATTATAGAAATAAGAACCGTTGCATATTACTCCATGATAATGAAAGCAAGCAGTCATGTGGGTAGCTCTCGAGATATCAAAAGAACTTCAGTTAAGTAGTGCAACAGCACTACTTCTGCAATCATGAACCATTCAAATAAGGAAGTGCAACAAAATTTCATTTTTACGCTTAATACTAAAGACATTCACGAAACACGTCTTTTCTGCGCTACCATTTCGGCGAGGACTTTTTTGGCGTGGGACCATTTCGGCACAGACCTTTTCGGCATCAAATCGGCGTTTACAATCACTAAATTGAGATAAATAACAAAGCAAATTTTCCTTGCGCAAATGCGGCAATCCTTTAGATATGCAATATGACTAGCTCATGCAGTTGTATCGCCAGAAGTTAATATTTTGAGAACTACTTCTTTCTAATGACAAAAGTATTAATGCATACTAGAAATCAATGAGTAAGATAAGCTTTGAAGCATCAATATGCGAATGTTAAAACCATATTACAAAATTACTGTACTAAACAAATACCACAGTAATGAATTCAATGTATGTGAGCAGGTTGGCAAACATTTAAGAAATGTCACTGCAAGAATAGTAGTAATCATATTGTTGAAAAGTAATGTTTAGATTGAAACATCCAGTTCCTTTTTAAAAAGAAATATTTAAATGGAATAGTTGCACAATGAACATAATTATACCCTACGTACTTGTACAACATAAATTTCAAGCATTTCTTCGGAAAGCAGTGGCAAATGAAGAGTAGGAACAGCACCTAAAAGCAAACGTTTGAATAGGACAATTGAAAATGATCAAAACACAGTAAATTATTGATATGTTACCAAATTGATGTCATTTTTGTCTGACTAATTAGATTGTAACTGCAACTGCTTAATAGCAGAGTGACCATCAAGTCACTTGATAGGCTAGGCCAGGGGTTCTCAACCGGGGGATTTTGCATTTGCAAGGGGGAATTCTGTATTTAGGATTTTGTTTAAAATGTAATATAATTTAAGCATGTATTAGTTGTTACGTCCAGTTCTGTAAGTTAATTAATTGTGTTGTGCTGTAGCACTCCCAGCTGCTTTTTAAATTGCCACCCATTTATGCGCAGCACACAAATTATAGCCCAAGTCGGCACTGGGCTTCGTTCAGAATGGCAACACTTCTGATATGATGCATTGCTATGTAGCAATGGGGAGTTCTGAAAGACGTATATAATGCAAAGTCAGCAGTCATTATGCCTCTTTGATTACTTGCGATTAGTGAGAATGCAAATCCGCATCAGCATAATAAAGATTTTGCAGCATTTATATCTGAATTGATCGTCAGAATCGGTTAGGATTCAAAGTAAAACGAACATGGATTTCGTTCCTTGTGTGATAAAAGCAATTTAAGTGAGCACTGACCAGTACAAATTATAAATTTCGAAGGGGGGGGGAATTTATCTGTGAATAAGGATTAAAGTGCATGAGATAAAAAAGGTTGAGAACCACTGGGCTAGGCAATAGAAATTATCACAACAGCAAGTCATTTTTTATTATAAAATGGGTTTGTCATTTATATTTTGTCCAGAATTCTAAGATGTGAAACCTTAAAAGATCTGCCTGCAGATGAATTTTGACCAGCAAACCTTGTTTTACCCATGATCTTACAGAGTATGATAAGCAAGGCACAGTACTTAAATGTAGATGTGCAACTTTGGTACCTAACTTCAGGAGCCAGGCTAATTAATGGTAATTTAAATGCTTTCTCATATTGCCACAGACGTGAATACATTGACTGTAGCAGTAAAGTGCCAGTACATGCTACTGAAATGGTGTAATGAGTTTCATTTCCTTCAAGTCAATGTAGTAAGACTTAAGATCAAACATTGGCATCTGCTGGCATTATGCTTGACATTAAGGTGAAAGGGATGCAGCGAAAGGCGCTTAGTTATATTGGTAAACATAGGTGGCAGATTGACTTAGAGACTGCAAGGTCATACAGCTGCCTTCTGAACAAGTGAATTCAGTTAATCACAATGTATAAGACGGTTAAAAATGTAATAACATTTAATAATACATATTCCGATACATATTTAGCCTATTGTAACGTCGCTTATGTTTTCTTGTTTATACTTGGTTTCGAACACTCGCTCTACTGCATTTAGCTTTTCGTGTATATTTGGCTGCTAAGGATTTCCAATGATGTAATGCTACACAACGCACGTGATGTCAGCGATTAAGCGTTTTACCGCGCCTTTTCTACTGTATGCAAATTATCTATTGCGCAACTTTTTGAAACTGTTTTCTTGAATTTTCGCGCTATAACTCCTTTGTTCTGGGTCAGTCAAATTTGGTTGCAGTCGAGGAAGGACGTTAAATTTTTTACACTCAGAATTACCAAGAATCTTTAAATTTGAAATTATTAAGTATCAGATTGTTTCAGAAAATTAGCAAGCTTTGGAGTTTCAGAATTGCAGTCCTTCCTCGAGGTCTTAAACTTGTCCTGGGTGGGTCCCATCTTATTTATATTTTGGACTTTTGTCCCCTGAGCTGTTGCTCTTTATACTTGGACCTTTTGTCCCCAGAGCTGTTGCTCAAGTTTGAGAATTATTTACTGGACTATTGTCCTCTCTTATCAAGTGTTTCCGTACCGTTTCCCGGGGGCCCACTTCAGAGATTGCATTCTTTGAAGACTTCGATTGGAGTTAAAGCTTACTGTCTGCCTGAAGACGAAACCATCGGTGAGTTTGGGTTTTTATTGCAATTATTCTAATCAGTATTCTCAGTCTGATTCTTAAATCGTAATTATACCGTAGTTGTTACTTTCTGTTTGGATATTTGGCGTACTGTGTGTGTTCAAATTGTGGGAGTTATTTGGTGCTGCGCAGTAATATTTACGTTCGTTTTTGATTCCGAAATTGCTAATTGGCGTACTTTCTACAGAAACCGTTGACAATATAAGAAGATAAGTTAACGCGTGTAGAGGCGTCAGACACGGCAGACAGAAGAGATTTCGCGTCGTCTACACCTATAGTGTAACAGATACATATAAACTGTAATAAATTTGAAAGCAATCAAATATCAGATATTATTTAAATGTTACATAAATACAGCATCTTTTTTTAACCTTCTCCTGCTTCTGCATTGGGACGTGCCTGGCATTTCAGTGTAGGCACCATCATAAAAGTGTTTGCTGCAAACTACAACATGTTGGTATGATGCTGGCACTGAATTTTTTGGGTAGCGAGGATTGTCCAAGGCAGACAGCCATTCTTCAGCAGTATCTGCATGCTTGGGCATTGAATGGAAGGAAATGGCTTGATAACCAAATTTAGCACTGGAAGCTGCACTTTTACTGCAACAGCCTCGTACTGCACCATATTTTACCATTTCATACGTCAAAAAAAACACTAATCCAAAAAAAAAATTAACGACTCAACAATATGTAATATCTATTTAGATTGACATATTAAAAAACTTTATGTAACAGTCAAAACGCAAAAACCAGCAACATATTGCAATAAAACTGCAACAGGTAGGCCTAAGTCAATAATGGCGTACTATACTGTAGTGAAAAAAGCTGACACTACTACTGGTATAAAATAATTTAATAAATGAACACATTAAAAAACTGTTTAGCACTATCCTACGGTATTACCTGTATCAGTATTTTCTGTGCTCACCTACGGTAACTGAAACCTACCCGTAGTAAATCTGAACTAAACTGGGTAACTGAACTACTGGAACTAAAAGCTGTTTTACTTCTGTAGTTATCAAGGGGCAAATTATTCGCACTTAGATTTCTTTAATACAATTGTAGTTGATTTAAACTTTGTGGTCTTCTTACCCTACCGGTATATTACCGATACATTGCAGATTTAAGCTACGGTATCATAGGCCTGGTACCAACACCTTAGACCTCCTTCACTATCAATAACCTACCTATAGATTTTAAAAGCTATAAAGCCTAGTCTAGTGCTTTTTCACACTAAGTTTTCCTCTACTAATTACAGGCAACAACTAACTTTCACTGTCACTTCAGTGGTAGCCTAGGCCTATGATTCAAGTTTCTTTATAAGTGCAACAAATCGAATACCTTTTGCTAAAAGAAACAAACTCAAATAAAAAAGTGTAATTTTACTTTGGAAAAGCAAGTTTACTTGCTAAAGGCACAGCAAAAATCCATCCTACCCCGATGGATACCCACGATCTGGCAAAGCTCGTTTGAAAACACAGCTCATTTGAAAATTTGATGGTGTAATGTTGCCACAGCCGAAATTTTGTCCCGTTAGGTCAAAATCTGTCCTGTTAAAGCTATTTAACTAAAAACAATCAAAGAACGGGACAAAAACGTTGGTAATCAGTTATTTTATTCATATTTAGTGTTAAAATTCAAAAATTAGACTTTGCTGCCCCTTTAAGCTTAAAATAGAAGTTACTTAAAACTAAACAAGCATTTAACTACAAATACACCTTCAAGAAAACACAACATAAAGCTGCAACTTTGCCACTCTGACAGCAATGTGCAATTAAACATACACTGCTAAAGCAATGAATAACTCCATAATGAAGAAAAAGGAATAATAAGTTACTGATGGCATTGAAGAATTTCTTTCATCATGCCCATGCCGTAGAAACACCAACTGTACTGTTCATGCGCGCAAGCTAAAACTAAACGGTTAAAAATAAAACTAAACAAGATTTGCGTGCATTAAGCTTAAAAACTAAAAGTTGCTTGAAACTGACCATACACTTAACTACAGAAACACCTTCAAGAAAACACAGCATAAAAGTGCAACAATGCCATTCTGGCAGCAATGTGCAATTGAACATACACAACTAAAACAATAAGCAACAGCAACTCCTTGCCGAAGAAAAAAGCATACAAAGTTGCGATGGCATTAAATAATTCTTTGATAACAATGGAATAGTATCCACTAGGCTACACTTTTATACTTGAAAATAATGATTAGTTTACTCTAAAGTAATCTTTAAGCTTTGTATTGTGTATGTGCTCTGTAATTCTATTATTATCGTAAAAGTGAAAGCTTCCACTTTTTCACTCTTAAATGCATAAACAAGCTTGAGCAAGGTTGTTCCCATACCTAATATAGCTATTTTGCCGCAATACAAACGAATTTTTTTGTTCTTCAAGTTAAAATTTGAACATGTTTTACTGATGCTGAGCTAACATTGTTCTTTCGTTTGTTCTTAAATTTTGAATTGAGAAAAACAAAAATATTTTTCTAAAATTGAGAAAAATAAAAATTAAATTTTGAAATGAAAAAAATACTGTGCACTAAGCTCACGGCATCTTTGAAGGGGGGGCCACTAGAGAAAATACTTGGGGGTGATATGTAGCGTAACTACCAAGCTGGATTGAATGATCAGATAATTTATTGACAAAAAGGAGCAAAAGGCAAGCGAATACTTTACACTAAGCATGCGGCATCTTCAGATGGGGGAACCAAGTTAGAGGCGGGGCCCGGTGTGCTCACTCCACTCGCTCCCTATTAAATCCACTCCTGCATGAACCAAATTCATTACTTACCACGATCAGAAATAAGCGAAAATTCATGCAGCCATTTTTTCATTAGAGTTGCACTCTGCAGTATAGCAACCAACATCTTGGAACTTGCGTATTGAGTCGATTATTTAATACTAAAACTCTCCTAATTAAAACACCTCGAGACGCTAGAAGAAGTTTTTTCAACGTAATAGATGACAGTTTATTGAAAACCTCTGCAATCCATAGCCCTATTCTGTTAAAGCCAGTGAGCTCAAGTACTTCATTCACTACCTTAAATGTTGGAAGTCCATCTGGGAGAAAATCTCCCATCTTCAAATCCGCAAGTCTATTGGTATCAACTCATTATGACAACTTTAACCATCTAGTTTACGGCAGTTAAAAATCTTATACTTTTGGGTAGATCTATTTAAGATCTTTCAACCTGATATTCCCAAGCTTTGTCAAAAAGTTATCTTTCTTGTACAGTATATTAGCCTACAATACTTCAATTTGCCTAGCTGAAATCACTCCCAACGTAGCACAGCATCAAATTTTGACTTCTTTCATATTTGTTTTATACTGAACTATCATAGAAATTTATTTGTTTACCACAAGTAGGTAAAAATTTAAAAATTTTGAGAGGCTCCTCCTAAACAAGGCAACGGAAAAACTTTGCCGAGTTTCATGGTTTTTATATTGATTTTATCTTAGAAATTTAACTTGTCTAAATCGAGTAATTAATTTTTTCAATCTTGGAGGCATTTTTGGTGGGAAACCTACCAACGTGGATTCACTAAAAATTTTCATGTATATCTAACTCCCTATATATCCCTAAAATTTTATCTTTTTAGCTCAAGGGGGTACAAATGTCTTAAGTTTAGAAGGAGGACATTTTGAGAATCCCCATTAACGTGGCATCGACAAATTTTTTCATGTTTTACATTTTTATTATTTACCTATCCTAAACGTTTCGTCTGTCTAGCTTGGGAGTTAAAAAATTTTTGAATATTGTGGAACCCGTTTAAAAGGAATCATTCTCATAGTGGCATAACCCCAAATTTTGAAAGTTTTGCCTTTTCTTTATGTTTTCCTATCCTGAAAATTCATCTTCTGTTCCTATTGAGTGGTTAAAATGTTTGAATTTTGGAGGACCTGCTTGAGAGAAACCCCCCATCGCAGCAACCCCAGTTTTTTCCTTATATTACGTAGTTTTAATTTCCACCTATTTCGAGAATTTAGACCATCTACAGCTTGAACGGTTTAAAAGTTCAAAATTCTTGAACGCCCGTTCAAGGAAAATCCTCCAGCATTTCACTACCAAATTCAGGCGGTCTCCAGTTCTTTGTGATATCTATTCTACTATCGATCGAAGTTTGATCTCTCTAAGTTTCCACTTTAAAAGTAGGATGAAGAAAAGAAATAACAAAAACGAAACAAATAAAGAAAAAAGAGAAAAAGGAAAAAAAGAAAAGTAGTCTAAAAGAACGCAAACAAAAGAAAGGTGGCCTATAGTGTGTTCAAAAAACACAAATCATTTTTCATCAATATCAGTACTTATCGAGATTATCATCTGCTTTTTGCCAAAATTGAGTCTCTGAAATCGCGGTCACATGACGGTGCGGCATGTTTTGGAAGTGTACCCTTTGTTTGAGAACCTTGATTAAAAATCTCTCAGACCGGCATTGCTGCCCGAACCCCATAACTCTAAGGCAAGGTTTTGAAGAGAAAGAATTAAAGAAAAGAACGCAGCGCCAATCGAACTTCAGACATGTTAGATGTCGAGATGGCGTCTTAACCACTACACTTTCCGTGTCCAGTGGTTTTTGGATTACTAGCGAATTAAAAATTTTTGGACTCAACAATTATCCTTTCACGATCACATGACCCAATATCCCCCAAATCGGCATTTACGTTGCTTTAGTTATTCCCAATATGTCCGATATTCAATTTTCCAGGTTTGACCGTTATAAGCGAATTAATAGATTTTGATGTTCATTGATTAAAATGGCCGAGTAAAAACAAAGGTCCTAAGTACGCAAAGTTCCAACTAAATTTACATTTAGTTCCGCAACCAAGATTTTGGTAAGGAATGGCTTAACCAAAACTTAAAATATTTTGTTTCAAACATGCATTAGTTAGATGGAGAAGCTGCGCAAACTGGTGCAACTTTAAGCATACAAAAGTCTGAGGTAATTTTTATAATTTTTCGGCAAAAATAGCCATTTTAACGCTAGTTGAATTAACTTTGTACGTTTTTGAGGCCATTTAAAACCATTAAATTGCTAAAATTTTGAAGTCATTTCAAGGAATCGAATCGCCAAGACTCTTCAGCCCCCCTTACTTATAGGTCAAGTCCAATAACACGCTTAAAGACATTTTGTATTTGGGGGCCAAGTTTATAAGTGACTTGGCATAGGGGGTGAAGTCCCCTTAGCCACCCGCCAATTGCACACTGGTTACATCAAATATAATGCTACTACAAAAATCTAAGATATAAAATTTGCAGCTACTTCAACCCAACCACTGTTGTTTACACTTTGACAGGGAGGTATATTTAGCCTGCGGGTCAATACAATTTATGTTTTCATGTAATTTAGAATAGAAAAGCATTACAAAGTTCTGTAAGGAAGTCGTAGCATGAAAAGCGCTGTAAACTCATCGTCACATAAAATTTATCTGAGCTTTAGTAAGAAGCTTCGAATGGACCTCACGGTCTTCCAGTCAAGAGGGCTTTGGACTTGACCTGTAGTAGAGAGTAAGGACCAAAAGAAGTATCTGAGCTTAATTCTTTCAAATAGCTTCCTAATCTTAGCAAGTAAATTATTTCAAATAGCTTTAAAAACATGCAAAATATGACCCAAATGGCCTGTGAATGACTACGTTTTTTTTAGAAAAATCACATCAAAAGCCTAACAGCAAAAAACAAAAATAATTAATCCAGTATAGCGTAGCCAGAAGGGGGCGGGGAGGAGCTATAGCCCCCTCCCCCATTAATCTGTCGAAAAAATGTAGAAAAAATATCAAGTTTTTTGCACTTTCAAGGCTATCATTTCTGTGATATGAACTCTAAAGTAATTTAAAGCCGCTTTCGAAGCATTTACTAAGGGAAGGTAATATTTGTCAAAAGCAAAACTTACAAACCAGTAAAAACTTTAAAAAATGGCAAAAAATAAGCAATCACATTTGATCCCTCCCGCAAAATGCTTAACGTAGACTTGAAAAACGTTGTTTAGTATAGGGGGAGGGGGCTATTCAGTAATGAATTTAGCTAATTACCCATCACTTCTTTAAATTATCGTTTTCTTAGCCTTTTCCCCCAATTTTTTTTAATGCAGACGAATTAAGTTAAAACCAATGTTTTTTTCCAGATTTACCGGCTTGTAAAGAAAAAGGCTGAAATTTTGTCGTTAGCCACCGCCCTCACAGCCCGTTTACGTAGCCAGTTTAATCATGCTTTTACAGTGCTAACTGTTATGTCAGGACGTTTTAAAAGCATTAATTATTACCTCAATAAGCCTAAAATTAAGTTATCTTTGGCAAAAAAGATTGCAAAGTTTTAAGCGCTCTGGCTCCAGACCCTCGAGATAGCCGCCCGCCCCACGGATTGAATATTTCTGGCTATGCGTCTGCATTAATCCATGATCAATGCAAATTTGTGCGCTTTGCATCGATTTAAACCAAACATCTTAGTAATTTGAAATGCATGTTTACAGTATAAGTTTATGAATTCCAGTTTATGTGATCGACTTTCCTCAGTCAAAGTTTGAATATTCATAATCTTTAGGCAAAATTAGTTTGCATCCCTAAAAATGTTTTCTCCCATACGGCCATGAGTAAACTCTTTATTGATTTGTATTATTTTGTCAAAACTTCATTTCTCAGAATCGAAACAGTAAACGATGATGTCTCATATGTACATTTGATACCAATTGGTACGAACCGCAACTGGAAGTGCAGGCTCCGGCCGGAAACGAAGGTCATGAAGAAGCTTCAAATTATATTCCTTTCAAAAGCAAAGTTTTTTGCGGTTATTCTTTTTAGGTCAAAAGCCCAGTTAATGTTAAGGAATTGAAAACAGCATGTTTTTGCTGGGTTCCGTTCCACTGCCATCGTACTAATTGCTGATAAACATTTTAGTTTTTTTTTTTAACAAACTGAAAAATAAACGGCCGAATTTGCAAATATAGGGTTAAACTTTGCACTTACCTACGCACATTTACTTTTCTTGTTCAGTCAGCTTGAATAATGGATGGAAATATAATTTTTAAATTTTCGATTGTAAGAATTTCAATTGTTTTGTTAACAATGCCTCTCACACATTCCTTTTCGCAGCACATTTTTGCAAAAAACAAGCAAAAAAGTTCAAGCGCGAATATCTCAAAAACTACACCAGCTAGAAAGGTAATTTTCTTTTGCAAAAGATGAAGAAGGAAAAAGTCTCCAAAAAAAAGAAACAAAAAATTGTAAATTTTTCGATGTTTCCTTTTTGCAGCACACGGTAGAATGGCCCTCGTTCAACCGACGCTTACTGTGAGTTAAATTGGTTATACAAAGCTGCTGCAACAGCATGCACAACTTTTGAAGGGAATGGGGGGGCGGCCAACCCGCCATGATGTCACAGACCAACGCAAATACATCTTGAGTTAGTGTTTTTAGGCATTTTCTGTTAAGCGCATATCATGATTGAACTCCATTTGTTGTTTTTTGTATTGGGTTGTCGCATAAGTTCGTTCGCTTTTTGTTATTGAGATGTTTATGTGTGCTTATCATTTTTTGTGACACTTCTTACGTAAATATTCACATTATACTAATCATTTATGTATTTTCAAATTTGTTGTCAACCAATTTTGTCTATTCGATAGCATTATTCCATTCCCTTTCAGATGGAGTGCCAAGTTGAAAAAAAACTTCATTTCCGACATTTACTTCTTTTTCATTTCAATGGACAGGAAAATGCATCTGAGGCAGCCAGGAATATTTGCAAAGTGTATGGAGAAGAAGCGATAACAGAGCGAACTGCACAGAAATGGTTTCAGAAGTTTCGCGAAGGCATTTTGGAATTCGAAAATTACCGGAACGATGGAGCAAAATTGTTGAACAAAGTGGAGACTATCTCATTGATTGATTTATTTTGGAACATTTCGCTCAATAAACAATGATTATTTGGATACATTTTTTTTACGTGAATGTTATCTTTTTATCAGATACAAATTTGCAAAGATACATTATGTTAATTTTTGAGTGCAATTCCATGTATTAAAGTAACATGTTCCATAAATACGAACGAACTTATGCGACAACCTAATAAATATCCAATGGAAACCCAATACGGTACTTGCACTAGTACCATAGTCATTATATATATATATAGTCTGGAAGGCATGTGAGAAAGGTTGTGTCATTGTGTGCTCATGAGCGCCGATTAGCGGGAAAGTTTAATTTGCGAATCGCAAAATAAAGTTGGCAGTCGTTCGTAAAATACTACAAGACCGACTAAGAAGAAACTTTTTTAGCCGAAAGCATTTTAAATTATTGTTTTAGTAAGTTGACTAAGCTGTATGAGTTTTATAATGCAAAAAATGTTGTCGTGAAACTGTAAGTTTTCATCTGAAGCAGGGTAGTTTTTCACCAATTTTTCAAAGCCTGGTTGCAAAGTAGGGCGGTACAAACTGCGGTTTTCTGGTTTCATTATTCATGTGCTTAGCTTCATAATGTTCTAATGAAACTTCCAATGTCTATGGGTAATTTTAGGTCATATAAATTTGTGACAACTGACAATCTTATGTACTTCTATGAAGGCCAAAATTAAGCGTTTTGAGCTGTTGAAGTAAGAATTTACCAGTACAGTTCTAGACTAGGAACAAGTTTATTAGTGTAAATCAAATGCAAAGATGACCAAAACTTTCTGCTGTAAGGCCACAACTAGAATTATAATGATAAAACGTTTTAAGTTTACCATAGGCCAGTTAGAAATGAAAAGCTTATTTCCCTTGAGAGTTGAGTGTCTATCCTGTCTATAATAGTCTAGACAACTTCCCACGGCTGTCATGCTTCATGCAGCAATTTCATTTAAAAATTCATTTTTTAGATAGCCTATGCTGTAAATAGAAGTATTGGCCTAATGCAAAATGGCAGCTTAAAATTTTTTATGTTGTTTGACTTGTTTCAGAAGCCTACTTGGAAAACCTGCCTGCTGTGATGTATTGCAGTTGTTGCTGTGCAGTTTGTATTTGATATGTTGATAATTAGAAAAAATTGTTAACTTTAATTTGATGAAAAAATGAATAATCGTAAATCAAGAAGCTATTTTGCAAAAGACAATCTATGAGTGAACAGTCAGTCGCAACTCAGTAAATAATAAGTAAGTGACTAGATTTTTTGCGATTCTGTCGATACTCAATACTGCGGACGGCGTATGGTACATTTTCCAGTAAGAAATGTGCTAAGTGGCTGTGATTTTGAATTGCATTGAGTTTCATTTCTACTGAGCTCAGTGTAATTTGGATTCGCAGCTACTTTGAAAAGTCAACATGCAATCAAGAAGAATTGAGATGCAAGACAAGCCTATGTACAAAACCTATTTCAGTACAGTTCAAGTGCAGTTTGTAGTTTGCGGCAAGGTAATGGGCAAGTTGGTAGTGTAACGTTTGTGTCAAAAGGACGCGTCCCAATGCGATCGACCGGCTCGGTTGAACAACCTATCGAGCTTCTCTACGGGTTGACTTATTAATCCATACATCCAGTTAATCTTTCACTTGTGGCTACGTTGGAGCTGACGCTACAGTAGCATGCAAAATATTGTTGTTGCTTACTTTTGGCTTTAACAAACAGTTATTTGCATGACTACAACAATGGTAGCCCATCTGAGGTCTGGTGGCCTGTATTGCAATAATTTAAGCAAGACAACAGTGGGAAAAGAAAGGTAGTGGTGGAATATTGTAACAAAGGGATAAAATTGTAAGTTTAATTTTCATCATTTCTCTGATAGAGCGCATAAAACTTTGGCTCTAGATTGTGGGCATTGGTTTTCAATAGCAATTGCGATTAGGATCATGCGATATTAATTTCCGATAATAAAGTTGGTTACGATTACACGATATCAATTTGTTTGCAAACACTGTTTCGGTAATGTGATGTCGATTTACGAGAGAAAACATCAAATGTGATGCTGATTTGTGATAGTGAGCATCTTACGAACAAGCGTTTCTATCCTGACTGCTGACTCTTACATCGATGAAAGTCGAAAGCAGCTCTATACGCATCAGATATTGAGAGTTGAAAATTCCACAACTTCTCACTACTGACTTGTAGAGCACGTTTGTGTGGTAATTACTGCTGCAACTAATTTTGACTTTCTGTATTTACATAGCCTAAACTGTTTTTTCTTGCTATACCATTATCCATCATGTTTGATGTCTTTCCACTAACACAAAATGAAGTTTCACCAGTAATATTTTATGCTACTATTAAATTGGTAATGATGGCTTATTATTTCTGAAAAACAAATATTTAATTAAATTTTAACTTAAAGTTGTTTTTCTAGGTTTGACCAACAAGATCAAAATGAAATTGGCAAGGTCATTTGGAAGAAATTTGCATATAAAGAAAGATACTGTGTATTTTTCAACCAAAACCTGGTACTTAAGTCAACACAAAATATTGCAGTATTTTAAAAGTGTCCTACCATACGAGGCTTTTCAGGATTTTGGTCTTTACAAGCAACTTATTAAACATGAGTCTAGATGAGTGAAATCTGCAATGATGCAAAAATAAAATGTCAAGTTTATACTTGAGTGCTAAAAAATCTTTTGGTAACAGCAGATAAGGGTAGCTTAATTAACCTAACAAGTGTAATCAAATATGTTCTGGAGTGATGTGACCCTAATTCAAGATGCAAAAATAAAATGTCAAGTTTATACTTGAGCGCTAAAAAATCTTTTGGTAACAGCAGATAAGGGTAGCTTAATTAACCTAACAAGTGTAATCAAATATGTTCTGGAGTGATGTGACCCTAATTCAAGATCAATCTGATTAGTTGACAAGTGATGCTTATACTGACTAGTAATAAAATACAACATAGATATTAAAAACATGTTAAAACAGTCTTGGCTATTATTTTTTGAAAGGAAATGTTATGGCTATTAATTTAGCAAAACTAGGCATTATTACGTAAGCACTTTGGCCCACTGCTGAGTGTGACCACTCATTGAAGTAGGCTAACTTGAAATATACTTCCATGTCAGTATCACTAACAGAAGTAAACCATTGTTTCCAAATAATCACTGATATGTAGCCAGCAATAATTCAAAAATTATAGTAATTGAAGGTCAAAGACAGTGGCATCACTTGTGATTTGAGCTAAAAACAGAGGAAGGACAATTTTCACTTAAAATACAGAAGCTTGTTAATGCTTTCCGCAAAATTGGCTTCTGCCAAACATTCGTTACATTTTTCAGGTGGTGCGGCATGCACTTGGGGCCTCTGACTGTAGCGGAGCAACATTTGAGCTGCCAGAAGGGCATAGTTCCTCCACCAGTTACATTACCAGTGGTTGATGGTTAAAGATCTCTGTTTTGATCATACTGGTAGGCCCAGGATTATTTCAATTTGCACAAGCAAAGGCTTTTAGTAAACTGCTGTTTCAATTGGTTTTCAACAAACACCTACAGGTAATGGTTCTAAAATGGTCTTGACCTAACCTAAAAAAATTCAAATACACATAGTTTACATTTTCAAAGTTCAGAAGTTCGATAGCATTAAAAAATTTTAATTAGCTACCGATAGGCTACCGGTACGAGCGGTATGTCATAATTTATAGTGTTTCGGTACCACAAGTTATTACTAATAATGTTCTATAAGCCTAATACGCTTCATAATGCACACCAGGCAAAGTTTAGAGAAAATTTATGACACAAGATTATTATTCTACCGAAATTCGCTCCTTTATTAACTTTATTTTTATACCCCAAGTGCTTTAGCTAGGTTAGTTTGAAAGTCAATCCGAAAACAAAATCAGCATAGGCAAATGCTGATTTCTTATCAGCTAATAATCTCCTGAGGCGTTAATTTGATTTATTTCAATCACATTACATTTTAATAAACATAATCAATTTAATTCATATTCATTTTTTTCGCTAACGCCAGGTTTAGCTTAAATACTTAGCAGAAGTATACTAGCCTACCGATACTCAGCAGCAACCAATGAAAAATTAAACTTTTCCGCTAACAGTCGCTAGGGTGCGAGCAGTGACACAACCTCGCACGCTAAACGTATTGACTTTCCAGACTATATATACAAAGACTATGCTAGTACCGTTAGTTTCTGCATAGGTACTCGGCTAAAACTAGTTACGTGTCATGATACGTAAATAAATTATTCATCAGTGTTTGTAAGCATTTTTTCAAAGGGTTTACGTGATTGCACCGTTTTTGTATTGTTTTTATTTTTCAATTTCTGGACTAAATTCAATTTCAGGAGTTGAGTGTTGTTTCTAATTTTGTGTTGTATAACTTTCAATTGCAGTTCAGCATGGATGGTTACCAAAATCAAGCTTCTAAAGCAAATAAAAAAATTCAGTCATTTGGATTCACTTAGCACTTTCCGAAGGATTTTATGCGTCCTTATGGTGAAACCGTTTGCCCTCTAATGGGTACTACAGCAGACTTTAATCGCAAGTTCAAGCCATTCACTTGTGAATGGCTTGCAAGGCCTTCTGTTGCAGCGTCTGAGCTTGCTGATGTCAATAATCAGTAGATGCCAACTTGGACAAATTAACTGATTTAGCGGCTTTGGCAGAAGAAACAAATCTTTTACAGTCTGCCGGCAAAAAAATGAAGAAAGTGGCAAAAAATATATTGTTTCGTTTTTTTTTTGATTGTCTTTTGTTTTTTTATCGGCTTTTTCTTTTTGCAGCTTGTTCATCAATCACCAGAAGCGGAAAAAGTATCAGCAAACAAGATGTTTGTGACTTACAAAGAGAAGTATTGTTTGAAAATGACAGTTCATTCGCCATCGTTCTAAACGAGCTGTATGTAATCGGCACCTCTATCGCCATAATGGCGTTACAATTGAAGGTGGCCAATTTTGCATCACAAGATTTGGGCCGATTGGCAGGTTTGTGCACAACCACCAAATCTGCCAAGAACTTCAGGTCCAATCCAAAAGCAAAAACTTTTGCAAGCTGGTGGAACCAGTCCAGACTTGCTCGTGCACACGTAAGTCAAATGCAAATGTAAGTTGTTTTTTTTTCGCTTTTTCGTTAAACTTTCGTGTTCTGCTTTTCAGAATCCCGATTCGAAGCCAAAGTCCTTGCTGAGATTAAGCAGCAGCTTAAAGACAAAATTAATTTTGTCTTCGTCCGAAGAAGATGAAGACAGTGCCATTTGCACTTCCAAACTTCAACAATCATCAAGTGACGACAGCGATCATGAAAGCAACAGAAAAATGGCTCGCCATCAGCAAAAGCGACCTAAAACTAGTTTGACCACATACAGCAGTGACGAAGAACAGTCACCCAAAAAAAGAAAAAGGCAATGCTGGAAACTTTCGTGCTTTCGTCGAACGATGATGACGTCAGGCAAATCATTTCAAGCACCTCACTTAAACACCAAACTCCACAAAACCAAGTCCAAATAGAAGAAGATGTTCCAAGACTTGAAACAGCCAAAGCGGCTCCAGCTCGGCGAAAATCGCTTCGCAGTCGCCTGGCTTCACGACGTCGATGCCAATGAAAGTTCAATCAAATGTTGCATTTACTTGGCATTTTGCAAAAAATTTCGTTTTAATGCTTTTTGGTTTTCGTTTTTTTGCATGTATGCATGCACATATGGATGTATATAATTGCGTTATTTATTGATCTTCAAAGTGCCCGATAAAAACCTCTTCGTTTTTCTTTGCAGTTTTTATTTCACTGCTGAGATTTTTTGAATGTTTTATTTTTTTGTCCTTTCAGATAATCTTCTTGTTGCTTATGCTGTAGTTTTTTAAAAACGACTGTTTCTAGCTTTTATTATTTTTGCACTGCATTAATAGAAGCCTTTTGCAACGTCCATCATTCAACTGTTGCATCAAATTCCGCAAGCACCAGGTAAGTAAATGCACGTTCAATTGCTTTAACGCTCATTTGACTTCATCTTTTTACCAGATTATGTTCAACGTCCAGCTAACTGCGCTACTAGACGTCCCCTGCAAGCAATCCTATTTTTGCGCCATGATATGTCCTCCATCTCAGGTAAGCACTTTGTGCATTTACTGCAAACTCAGCAAAAGTTCGATTGTTGCATTTATGCTTACTGAAATGCTTACGAATTAATTGCTGCTTTGTGCAGATCGATGACAGCAAGCAAAGGCATCAAAGAGAAATTGAAAAACGCAGCCTTTACAGCCAGAAAATATGGCTCAAATATCTGCAAGGTTACGAGGGTGAGCAATTCGAAACGCGACAATTGCAACAAACAAAATGTTGGAAAATGAGCAATCGCCTCACGGAATGGTTGGTCAACACCTGGTGGAGCAACTGTTCTGACTGCAACGGCCTGGTTAGAAATCATCTCTTGCCTAAGGCGCAGGAAAACGCCAGGTCTAACTATGCATGTGCTTGCTAGTCCACTACAGTTGACCTTATCCGCCTCGACGAACTTCCACCTCCGCTTCGAGGCCTTACTTGCGAAGATCAGCAACTTCTTGCCTTCTTCCATATTCCGCCGGGTCCAATGCGACGAGCCAACCATGGCTACCGCATCAAGACTTCGGGATTGATAGCCATCTTGTGCGATCGCAGTCCACTAGCATCCATTCAAGCTGTTCAAGACAAAAGCTTGCAAAGACGCCTCCTTAATGCGTATTCCTTTCTTGTCCAATGCCCTAACAGTCACTATTCCGATTTCGTCAAACGTTACGACCATGGGCTTTTCCACAGACGTTTGTAGTTTTGCAATCTTTTCCGCATTTTCCATGTCGAAACTGCTCTTTGGCCTATCTGGTATTACAACGACTCGTTGTGTGAAAGTGCCATAACGCAAGACCAACATTCCAAGCACAGCAAAAAGAGACAGTTCATGTGGAAGTGCTTGTCACCCGTCCTTGACTATTCTCTCAATTTCAATTTGCTGCAATTGCAATATGAGCGATGGCTCTATCAAATTGTTTCGGGCAGCATTGACAGTGAAAAGAAATATAACTTGTGTCTGGAAGCGTTCTATCTCAAAAGCCGTTTTGTCATTTGTTTTGGCACAGGCTACATGCTTTGCTCATAGACACTGTCTAGTGTTTGGGCTATCCCGATTTCTTTCTCACCATGAGTGCCAGCGATTGGGACTTGCATAAGCCGTGGTGGAATGCATCTCGCTTTCAGTGACATGGCTTGCCATCAACGCGAGACTCTATTGCTGAAACCATCAGCATCTCTCAATCTTTGCAGCAGTTTGTGTCTGTTACTGTTGCGATGAGGGTCGCGAAAAATGGACTGATCACCTGTTTGGCGATGCAAAGCATCCCAGAAAGAAGAATGTCAAGGCCTACTTTTGGAGGTTGGAATTTCAGAAACGTGGCACACCGCACCTACACTGTTTAGTGTGGATTGATCGAGGCGACGCCTTTGACATGAAGCGTTTCTCCGCATACGTGCCTCAGCACCATCCGGTTTTGGCACATAACGTGTTGTGCCACCAACGAAGCAGCAAACCACCTCATGACATACAAATCTCATCTGTTCCGACGCATGGCAAAAATGGAAAGATAGTATGTCAACACAACGAGTTTGATGACCAAAACAACATACGTCCTTACGTCAACACCATCGTTTTGTCCTTGCGCAGTCATATGGATGTGCAGTGCCAGACGGATACAGCATGCTGCTGCAGTACATCTCTTGGTACGTCACAAAAATGCCCAACGATTTCATTTGCGATGACCTGTACAATGTCAACATAGATGCGCGTAATGCTGCCTACCAGAGGTGGAGTCGAGGACACAAGGCTCGAGGCCAAGGCCAAGGCCAAGGACACAAAAAAAATCCGAGGCCAAGGCCAAGGCCAAGGACAGCCTTTCCGAGGACAGACACTCTCGAGGCCAAGGACAGGAATGCTCGAGGCCAAGGCCAAGGACCAAGGACACAAAGCGCAAGTGCTCTCCAAAAAAAAAAAAAAAAAAAAGGTCTTCACAAAAATTTTTCAGGCGATCTCCAAAAAAAAAAAAAAAAAAAAAAAAAAAGGTCTTCACAAAAATTTTTCAAGCGATCTCCACGAAAAAACCCTTTCCAAAAAATTTTTCAACCGCTTCACAAAATTTTAACTTTCCAAAAAATAGTGCTGTCCTCGAGCCGAGGACAGGCCAATTTTCGAGGACTTGAGGCCTCGAGGCCAAGGCCAAGGACTTCAAAATCTGTCCTCGAGGACGTCCTCAAGGCCAAGGACGTCCTCGAGGACTCCACCTCTGCTGCCTACCGTTACGTGATGGGAACGCATCCAACTGAGCCCGAAATGTGGCTTTCACTGAGCGACATGAAATTTGTCCATCATTCCGGCAAGACCAAGCGTTTCACCGTACTTCGTTTTGTAGATGTGCTGAGCAACAAGTGGACGCAACAATACATGAAATGATCCCCAGACAAACACCATCTTTCTATGCTGCAGTTGCATCGTCTTTGCGTTACGTCAGCCGAGGACTGTCACTTGTACACGAAAAACGAGCAAGCGAGCATGTCGTGCAAAATGGTGTCGCCTTGGAACACTGAATTTCTCTGGCAACACACTCTCATCAACGTGCCCTTTCGCTCATACCAAGATCTATTGCCTCCCGATTTTGAGCGAGTGCCAGTCTTGCTGCAGCATTACGCTGTTGCTCTGCATGCCAACCCTCAGCTGTGGACTTGCAACGACGCCATCGAGCAAGTGTAACAAAGGCGTTCCCTCAAAAAACACCAGATTGCAACATACCTGTCTTTTGTCCAAACGTTGCACGACACCTACAACTGTTGGTCAAAGAAACTTTTGTCGAACGAAGATTTTTTTGTTTGGGACGAAACACGAACTGACAGTGATTGCTGTGTGCTAAATGCGAAGCAAAACCTTCTCTTCGCCATCATAATGCACCGATTTACCGGAGGATCAAGAGTGCCGTGGAAAGCCGTTGTTTCTCGTCAAAGGTAAAAATAGATTAACAGTTATCTACAGACAAAGTCAGTCAGCGGTTATGGACAGTATGCAGAGTGTTAAAAGCGCAGTTTAACCTTTGGTTAACTGCCCAACACACACTGCAATAAGAACGCGATTTTTACTTGCATATAAACATGATTTTCGAAATTATGATTCAAGATCATAAGCTGCTGATTCGTCATTATTACTCTTTTTTTTGCAGGCATGCACGGTACAGCAGCTCATAAAACGTAAACGAAATGTACTGATTGCATGCCCGACAGGCCACCTTGCACTCACCTACAAGGTTAGATTGCGTTTTTTCAAATTGTAATGCGCACTACTTTACTGGCTCCGTTTATGTTTTGCAGGCAATATTCAGTCATGATGCCACGTGCGAAACAGTACACTCGGCATTTTACATTCAATTTGACGGCAAAGACGATGACGATGATAACAGCCAGCAATTTACCAACTGGTCTCTTTCAAAATTTGATTGCATCATTTTAGACGAGGCCAGCATGGTAAGTTTTCGCCATTGCTGCTACATTCTCGACATGCTCAACTCACTTCCAATCTTTCCCCTAACCATTTTGTGCGGCAATAATCGTCAGCTCAAAGCTTTCGCAAAGCAAGACGGCCATATCAGAACCGTGAGAAATCTCTTTGATAATCACTTGGTGCTCTCTTTTTGCCACACCACAGTCCTCACAGAGCAGATGCGATGCACTGATCTGCAATATAATTGCTTGCTCCAGACATTATGCCACCTTACGTTGTCCGATCGCGACGTCCGTTGCCACTTCCTGAAACTATCTACAATTCGCGATCTTCACACGCAAGTCACACCGGATGACATTGTACGATGCTTTCGGCAATGTCAGCAAACCACTTTCCTGACTTTTTCCAACTATGCTTCTGACTTTGTCAATCAAGCCATTTTGAGGCACCTCTTTTGCAATTGCGAACCTATCATTTTTTTTCCTACTTTGCAAAGCACTGACTAACCGATGCCAATTTATTTCGGAATGCCAGTCATCATCACCGAAAATCGTGACAAGGCTGGTGGATTTGTTAACGGAAACATCAGCGTCGTTCGTTCCCTTTCAAATCACACTCCTTTTGTTCGTTGCAATCATCAACTAGTTGCCATCTTTCCAGTAACCAATCAACAAAACGACACCTACTATCCTATTCGACCAGTCTATTCCATGGCCGTGGCAAAAGCGCAAGGACAAACCATTCCACACGTTACAATTTGGTTTGATAAAACAAAATTGCCAACTGCCTATGTCGCCATGTCACGTGTAGCTTCCTTTTCATGCATCTCCTTTATAAAGCTGCTCATGGCAAGTCATTTCGCACAAAATCAACAATAGCATTTCCTTTTCACTCGTACTTCTTCTTCGAGCAGGTGCAATATTGCAGTGAAGGTACATTGCAGTGAAGGCCCTGCTGTATCAAAAAGCCTAACTATGTCGTGTTGCTACCTCTTTGGGTGACAATGGAAACGCAACAACTTCACCACTTTTTCATTCTTGGCCCAAGCTGCTCTCGGCGTTCTTCTTTTTGCTCTGTGTCAGTGACTTACGCTTTAGGTCGCTTAACCTTGCACTTGTGCACAAGTCGTTGTTTGGAATCCTTGCCTACATTCGTGTACGCGCATTAAGACCAAATGTTGGCCATCAACATTCCAAGGCAAAAAACAAAAATACTCCGACGCCACGCGATTGCGATGGGTGGGTGCTGGGTTCAGTCACCTCTGACGTTCAATCCTACGCTTGCTTGTTCCTCAATGCCAATTGCTAGTTCCTCATAAACGCTTGCTAGTTCCTCATAGGTAAGTTTTGTGGACACTTTCATTGATTATGCTCAAAATATACACAAAACATCGTTATAATAATGTTTACAAAACATTGAAACAAATCTTCTGATTGGAAAGCTTACCTTGCGTGTATTTACATGATATTTTGAACAGATATTGGCAAAAGTTTGTTTCGATGCTTCATTTATGTGTTTATCTCCATTTGTCGCGGTCAGTGTCACTTTTAACTTTTTAAGTTGTTGAACGTAACGTTGTGGCTTGCTGTCATGCATACATTTAAGGGCAACGGACCAAAGTTGGCATACTAGTACAAATGAATCTGTATTACACTTCCAAGTAGTTGTTGAAGTTAGCTGACAACAAATTCTGGAGTTAGTTTAGGTCATTTTGTGGACACCTTCATATACTTCCTCAAAGTACCCAAAAACTTGTTTTAAATTTGCATCAAAAAACGTCCCAAAGCGCTTCAATTCGTGCAAAGTTTGCTCAGACAAAAACTGAACTGACCATACAGCACAAAAGTTAAGAAAGGGTCAAAAACAATTAAAAAACACTGAAAACCGCTTAAAAATGATTTTCATGACCAAATACCAAAAAGAATGCGGCTACAAAAAGTTTGTTCACCAAATTTGTGTCAAAACGCTTCCAATCATTCAAAACTTGCTCACAAACGACCAAAATGGTCAAACAGCACAAAAATTGAAACGCGGTTAACACGTCAAAAACTGCTACAAAGTGCTGAAAACCGCTTGGAAGTGATTTTTGTGACCAAATACCAAAATAAAATCCTTTCTTAGAAAAAACTGATTTTTGATCAAAGTCGAGCAAAAACGCCTTAAATCATTAAAAATTTGCTGAAATTCAGCCAAACAACACAAAAATTAAAAATCGGTTAAAAACGTCAAAAACCGATAAAACACACTGAAAACAGCTTGGAAAGAGTTTTCATGACCGAAAAGCAACAAAATTTTTTTCCAAAATATTTTTCTTCCAACTCGGGCCGAAACGCTTAAAAACATTTAAAACTTGCTCAAAAACGAGCAATTCGGCAAAACAAAAACAAAACTGAAAATTGGTAAAGGACGTTGAAAACTGTTAAACTTTACTAAAAATTGCTTAGAAGTGATTTTCGTAACCAAACAGCAAAACAAATTTCTTTCAATCAAAAACAATATATTTAGCTAAAAATTGACCCAAAACGCTTCAAATCAGTTAAAAATGGCCAGAAAACAACCACTACGGCCAAACAGCAAGAAAAACTAAATACATGTCAAAAACTGGTGAAAACACTGAAAACCTCTTAGACATGATTTTCATGACCAAGGACCAAAAATATTGGTTTTCAAAAAGTTTGTTCACAAAATTCGTGTTTAAATTCGTGTTCACAAAATTCGTTCACTTTTAATCATTCAAAACTTGCTCACAAACAACCAAAACGGTCAAATAGCACAAAAATTAAAATGCGATCAAAAACGTCAAAAAAGCTGTAAACTGCTGAAAACCGCTTGGAAGTGTTTTTTGTGACCAAATACCAAAACAAAAAGCTTTTTTAGAAAAAAACTCATTTTTGATCCAAGTCGTGCAAAACCGCCTTAAATCATTAAAAATTTGCTCAAATACAGCCAAACAACACAAAAACTAAACATCGGTTAAAAACGTCCAAAATTGCTAAGACTTACTTTTTGCTGTTCAAAAACAAAAGATAGCATTGTCATGAAAGTTAGCATTGTCATGACCAAGCAGCGAAAAAAAATATGTTCATCATAAAAAACCTTATTTGACTAAACTTGTCCAAAACGCTTCAAATCATTCAAAACTTGCCGCGAAACGACCGAAACGGCCATAATGCACAAAAACTGAAAATCGATCAAAAACGTTCAAAAAAGCGAAAAAAAAAAGAAAATTGTTTAGGAGTGATTTTTTTGACGAAAAGTCAAAAAACATTTTTTCTGACGAAAAATAGTTTCTTTGACCAAAAACGTTTGAATATCAGTTAAAACTTGCTGCTTGAAAACGACAAATACGATCCCACAACACAAAAACTAAAAATTGGTCAAAAACGCCAAAAACTGCTAAAGCACACTGAAAACAGCTTGGAAAGAGTTTTCATGACCAAAAAGCAACAAAATTTTTTTTGGACAAAAACATTTTTCACCAAACTTGGGCTAAAACACTTAACAACACTAAAAACTTGCTCAAAAACGAGCAATTCGGCGAAACAGCAACAAAACCAAAAGTCGGTAGAGGACGTTGAAAACTGTCAAACTGCACTAAAAATCGCTTAGAAGTGATTTTCGTAACCAAACAGCAAAACAAATTTCTTTCAATCAAAAACAATATATTTAGCCAAAAATCAACCCAAAACGCTTCAAATCAGATAAAACTGGCCAGAAAACAACCACTACGGCCAAACAGCAAGAAAAACTAAATATATGTCAAAAACTGGTGAAAACACTGAAAACCTCTTAGACATGATTTTCATGACCAAAGACCAAAAACAATGTGTTTTCAAAAAGTTTGTTCACCAAATTCGGGTCAAAAACCTTCCAATCATTCAAAACTCGCTCACAAACGACCAAAACGGTCAAAAAGCGCAAAAATTAAAATGCGGTTAAAAACGTCAAAATCTGCTACAAAGTGCTGAAAACCGTTTGGAAGTGATTTTCGTGACCAAATACCAAAACAAAATCTTTTTAAAAAAAAAACTCATTTTTGATCCAAGTCGTGCAAAACCGCCTTAAATCAAATAAAACTCGCTCAGAAACGACTATTACGGCCAAACAGCACAACAACTAAAAATTGGTCAAAAACGTCCAAAACTGCAAAAAGTTAGCTTTAGCCATTCAAAAAAAGGTAACATTGTCATGAAAGTTAGCCATGTTATGACCAAGCAGCGAAAAAAAAATGCTCCACATCAAAAACTTTTTTTGACTAAACTTGTCCAAAACTTGCTGCAAAACGACCGAAACGGCCAAAATGCACAAAAACTGAAAATCGATCTAAAACGTTAAAAGAAGCTAAAAAACGTTAAAAAAAGCTAAAAAATTGTGTTGGAATGATTTTCAAACAACAATTTTTTGACGAAAAATAGTGTTTTTGACCAAAATTTTCCCAAAACGTTTTAACATCAGTTGAAACTTGCTGCTTGAGAACGACAAATACGGCCCAACAACACAAAAACTAAAAATCGGTCAAAAGCGTCAAAAACTTTTAAAGCACACTGAAAACAGCTTGGAAAGAGTTTTCATGACCAAACAGCAAAACAAAATTTTTTGACAAAAAAACTATTTTTTTACCAAAATTGTCCCAAAATGCTTTAAATCTATGAAAACTTGCTTAGAAATGACAAAATAGCCAAACAGCACAAAAACTGAAAGTTGGTCAAAACAGTCAAAAACTGCTAAAAAAACTGAAAACCGCTAAAAGTGATTCTTATTACCAACAACCAATAAAAAAGTTTCAAACGAACAAGTTTCCAAAAATGTCCTAAAACGTTACAAATCACTCAAAACTAGCTCAGAAACGACCAAAACGGCCAAACAGAACAAAAACTAAAATTGGTCTAAAACGTCAAAACCCACTAAAATTTACTGAAAACCGTTAAAAAACAATTATTGTGACAGTAGAAGCAAAAGAAGCAATAGAAAAAATGTTTTACGAAAAACACTTCTTTGACCAAAAAGCTCTAAACGGTTTTCAGTGCTTTATTACAGTTTTTGACGTTTTTAACCGACTTTTAGTTTTTGTGCTATTTGACCGCATTTGTCGTTTTCAAGCAAGCAAATCAAGCAATTGAAGCATTTTGAGAAGATTTTAGTCAAAAAAGCTTGTTTTTGTCAAAAAGATTTTTTTTTGATATTTCGCCATAAAAATCATTCCTAAACAATTTTCAATGTTTTTTAGGTTTTTTTGACGTTTTTGACCAATTTTCAGTTGTTTGTGCATTTTAGCCGTTGGGGGTTTCATAGCAAGTTTTGAATGATTGAAACATTTTGTAAGAGTTTGATGAGTAGAGTTTTTTGTTGAACACTGTTTTCTTTTTTGCTACTTGGTCATGACAACATTTTTAATCGGCTAATGCTATATTTTAACAGTTTTGGACGTTTTTAACCAATTTTTAAATTTTGTGCTGTTTGGCCGTATTTGTCGTTTCTGAGCAGTTTTAAGAGATTTAGTGCGTTTTTGCACGACTTTGATCAAAAATGTTTTTTTCTGAAATAAGATTTTGTTTTGGTATTTGGTCACGAAAAACACTTCCAAGCGGCTTTCAGCACTCTGTAGCAGTTTTTGACGTGTTTAACCGCATTTTAATTTTTGTGCTGTTTGACCGTTTTGGTCGTTTGTGAGCAATTTTTGAATGTTTGATAACGCTTTGACACGAAATTTGGTAAACAAACTGTTTGTCACCACGTTCTTTTCGGTCTTTGGTCATGAAAAGCATTTCTCAACGGTTTTCAGCGTTTTTCATTAGTTTTTGACCGTTTTTTATTTTTTTGTTGTTTGACCATATTGCTCGTTTGTTTGCAAATATAGAGTAATTTGAAGCGTTTCTGGAAAACTTGAGTTGGTTTTCGTAGCAAAGAACTTTTTTTTCCTTTTCCTTCGCAAAAACCATTTTTGAGCAGTGATTAGTCTCTTTTAGCAGTTTTGGACGTTTTTGACCGGTTTCAGTTTTTGTCTGTTTGGCCGTGTTGGTGGTTTCTAAGCAAATTTCACCTGAGTTGAAGTGTTTTCAAAGGAATTTGGTCTGACTGAAATGTTTTTTAATAAAAAAAAAAATTTATTCATTTTTCTTTAAAAAAACTGTTTGGTCACAAATAATCTTTCCAAGCCGTTTTTGTTGTGTTTTAGCAGTTTTTGACGTTTTTGACCAATGTGCCGACTTTGGCCCGTTACCCTTAAAAGTATGCATGACAGCTAGCCGCAAATTTGCCTTCAACAGCAAAAATCGTTAGGGGCGACACAAAACGCAAGAAATGGTGAAAAACATATAAATGAAAAATCTAAGCAACATTTTACTAACAATAGGTTGAAAATATCATGCAAATACACACAACGTATGCTTTAACATTGGAACGTTTGATTCAATGTTTTCAATATTCCAAATTAAAACAATTTTTTTTGTGCAATTTGAGCAAAAATTAATCAAAATGACCAAAGATGACCTATGATAACTTCCCAATTTGATGTCGGCTAACTATTACAACAAGTGGGATGTGTAATACAGATTCATTTGGACCAGTGTGCCAACTTTGGTCCGTTACCTTTATATGTATGCATGACAGCAAGACACAAAATTGCATTCAGCAGCAAAAAATGTTAAAATCGACACCAAAAACAACAAATGGAAATAAACACAGCAACGAAGCTCTAAACGAGTTTTTGCCAACAATCTGTTTTAAATGTCATGCAAACACAACCAAGGTATGCTCTCTAACTTGAAAATTTGTTTCAATGCTTTCAATATACAAAACAATCACCAATTTTAGTGTAATATGCGCAAAATTATTGAAACTGTCCATGAAATGACTTGGACTAACTTCCCAATTTGATGTCAGCTAACCACAAAAAAAATTGGAAGTGTAATACACATTCATTTGGACCAGTGTGCCAAGTTTGGTCCGTTACCTTTAAATGCATGAGTGAGAACAAGCCACAACGTTGGGTTCAACAGCATAAATTGTTAAAAATGATGCAAAAATCAACAAACGGAAATAAACACATAAATGAAGCATGTAAACAAAGTTTTGCCAACCATCTGTTTAAAATGTCACGTAAACACACACAAGATATGCTTGGCAATTTGAAGATTTGTTTCAATGCTTTAAATACACAAAACTATGACCAACTTTTGTGTATTTTGAGCAAAGTTAATGAAACTGTCAAATAAATGACCTGCACTAACTTTCCAATTTGATGCCAACTAAATGAAAAAACAACTTAGAAATGTAATGAAGATTCATTTTGACCTGTGTGCCAACTTTGGTGTGTTACCCTTAAATCTATGCATGACAGCTTACATTTAGGGGAACAAAAATAAATCGTTAAAAGCATAAGTCGTTAAAAATGATATCAAATGCAACAAATTGAAATAAACACATAAATGAAGCATCAAACAAACTTTTGCCAACAACCTCTTCAAAATATCATGAAAATAATCCCAAAGTATGCTTTCCAAGTTGAAGATTTGTTTTAGGGCCTTCAATATACTAACTTATGACGAAATTTGTGTTTTCTGAATGAAACTAATGAAACTGTAAAGGAAACGACCTGTACTAACTTCCCAATTAATGTCAGCAAACTACAAAAACAACTTCCAAGTGTAACACTTAGATTCATTTCGACCAATTTGCCAACCTTGGTTCATTACCCATAAATGTATGCGTGACAGTAAGCCACAACACAAATCTTTAAAAGTGTAACGAAATGCTACGAATCGAGACAAACACATAAATGAAGCATTAAAGCAAATTTTGGCCGACAATCTTTTCAAAATATCTTGTAAATACACACAAGCTATGCTTTTCAATTGGAAGATTTATTTCAATGTCTTCAATATACGAACTTATAACGAGTTTTTGTGTAATTTGAGCTAAATTAATGAAACTGTATAACCAACGACCTGTACTAACTTCCCAAATTGATGACAGCAAATTACAAAAACTACTTCCAAGTGTAATACAGGTTCATTTGGACCAGTCTTCCAACTTTGGTCTGCTACCCTTAAACGTATGCGTGACAGTAAGCCACAGCATAAATCGATAAAAGGGACACGAAATGCAACAAATCGAGACATACACATAAATGAAGCATCGAAACAAACTTTTGCCAATAATCTACTCAAAATATTATGTAAATACACGCAAGGTATGCTCTCCTAGTGGAATATTTGTTTCAATGTCTTCAGTATACGAACTTATGACGAATTTTTGTTTAATTTGAATGAAACTAATGAAACTGCATAAAGAACAACCTGTATTAACTTCCCAAAATGATGTCAGTAAACTACAAAAACAACTTCCAAGTGTAACACAGATTCATTTGGACCAGCCTGCCAACTTTGGTCCGTTAGCCTTTAATGTATTCGTGACAGTAAGCCACAGCATAAATTGTTAAAAATGACACAAAATGCAACAAATCAAGACGAACTCGTAAAAGAAGCATCAAAAAAATTTGTGCCAACAATCCCTTCAAAATATCATGTAAATACACGCAAGGTGTGCTTTCCAATTGGAAAATTTGTTTCAATGTTTTCAATATACGAACTTATGACGAATATTTGTGTAATTTGAGCAAAATCAACAAAACTGTATAAGGAACGACCTGTACTAACTACCCAATTTGATGTCAGCAAACTAAAAGAATAACTTGCAAGTGTAATACAGAATCATTTGAACCATTCTGCCATCTTTGGTCCGTTGCCCTTAAATGTATGCGTGACAGTAAGCCACAACGTTGCGTTCAACAGCATAAATCGTTAAAAGTGGCACAAAATGCAACAAATCGAGACGAACACATAAATAAAGCATCGAAACAAAGTTTTGCCCACAATCTCTTCAAAATATCATGTAAATACACGCAAGGTATGCTTTTCAATTGGAAGATTTGTTTCAATGTCTTCAATATACGAACTTATGACGAATATTTGTGTAATTTTAGAAATTATAAGGATACTCTTTAGAGAACGACCTGTACCAACTTTCCAATTTGATGACAGCAAACTACAAAAAGAACTTCAAAGTGTAATGTAGATTCATTTGGACCAGTCTGCCAACTTTGGTTTGTTCCTTTCAATGTATGCGTGACAGTAAGCCACAGCATAAATCGTTAAAAGTGACACGAAATGCAACAAATAGAGACAAACACATAAATAAATCATGGAAACAAATTTTTGCCACAAATCTCTTCAAAATATCATGTACAGTAAATACACGCAAGCTTTGCTTTCCAATTGGAAGATTTGT
The DNA here is from genome assembly GCA_963965965.1 of Trididemnum nubilum. Lineage (NCBI taxonomy): Eukaryota > Metazoa > Chordata > Ascidiacea > Aplousobranchia > Didemnidae > Trididemnum > Trididemnum nubilum. The sequence goes on along the minus strand of OZ014481.1, from coordinate 25,434,480 downwards.
TTCAATGTCTTCAATATACAAACTTATGACAAAATTTTGTGTAATTTTGAGCAAAATAATGAAACTACATAGAAAACGACCTGTGCTAACTTCCCAACTTGATGTCAGCAAACTACAAAAACAACTTCCAAGTGTAATACAGAATTATTTGGACCAGTCTGCTAACGTTGTGGTTCGTTACCCTTAACTGTATACGTGACAGTAAGCCACACCATAAATCGTTAAAAGGGACACGAAATGCAACAAATCGAGACAAACACATAAAAGAAGCATCGAAACAAATTTTGGCCGACAATCTTTTTAATATATCATGTAAATACACGCAAGGTATTCTTTCCAATTTGAAAATTTGTTTCAATGTCTTTAATATACGAACTTATGACGAATTTTTTGTAATTTGAGCAAAATCAACGAAACTGTATAAGGAAAGACCTGTACTAACTACCCAATTTGATGTCAGCAAACTAAAAGAATAACTTCCAAGTGTAATACAGAATCATTTGGACCATTCTGCCATCTTTGGTCCGTTGCCCTTAAATGTATGCGTCACAGTAAGCCACAACGTTGCGTTCAACAGCATAAATCGTTAAAAGTGGCACAAAATGCAACAAATCGAGACGAACACATAAATAAAGCATCGAAACAAAGTTTTGCCCACAATCTCTTCAAAATATCATGTAAATACACGCAAGGTATGCTTTTCAATTGGAAGATTTGTTTCAATGTCTTCAATATACGAACTTATGACGAATTGTTGTGTAATTTGAGCAAAACTAATAAAACTGTATAGAGAACGACCTGTACTAACTTCCCAATCTCATGTCAGCAAACTGCAAAAACATCTTGGAAGTGGAATATAGATTCATTTGGACCAGTCTGCCAACTTTGGTCCGTTACCCTTAAATGTATGCGTCACAGTGAGCCACAAAGTTGCGTTCAACGTTATAAATTGTTAAAAGTGACACGAAATGAAACAAGTGGAGATAAACACAAAAATAAAGCATCTAAGCAATTGTTTGCCAACAATCTCTTCAAATTATCATGTAAATACACGAAAGGTATGTTTTCCAATAGGAAGATTTGTTTCAATGCATTCAATGTACGATAGCATGTTAATTTTTTGTGTATTTTGTGTAAAATTAACAAAAGTGTCAAGAAAATGACCTATACTAACTTCCCAATTTGATGTCAGCAAAATACAAAAATAACTTGGAAGTGTAATACAGAATCATTTCGACCAGTCTACCAACTTTGGTTAGTTACTCTTAATTGTATGTGTCACAGTATGCCACAACGTTGCGTTCAATAGCATAAATCATTAAAAATGACACGAAATGTAACAAATGAAGGTAAACACATAAATGAACCATCTAAGCAATTGTTTGCCCACAATTTGAGCAAAAAATCATGTAAATACACGCAAGGTATGCTTTCCAATGGGAAGATTTGTTTCAATGCATTCAGCTTAGGAAGGTATGACAAATTTTTGTGCATTTTGAGCAAAATTAATGAAACTACAGGAGGAATGACCTATACTAACTTCTCAAGTTGATGGCAGCAAACTACAAAAAACAACTTGGAAGTGTAATGCAGATTTATTTGGACCAGACTACCAACTTTGGTCATTTAACCTTAAATGTATGCGTGACAGTAAGCCACAACGTTGCGCTCAACAGCATAACACGTTAAAAGTGACACAAAATGCAACGAATGAAGATAAATACAAAAAAGAAGCATCTAAGAAAAATTTTGCCAACAATTTGTTAAAACATCATGTACTCCACGCTAGGTATGATTTCCAATTGGAAGACTTGTTTCAATGCTTTGAAGTTGCGAAATCATGACAAATTTTTGTGTTTTTTGAGTAAGATATTGAAGATGTCCAGGGAATGACCTTTACTAACTTCCCAATTTGCTGTCAGGGTACTGCAAAAACAACTTCCAAGTGTAATACAGATTCATTTGGACCAGTCTGCCAACTTTGGTTTGTTCCCCTTAAATGTATGCGTGACAGTAAACCACAACGTGCGTTCAACAGCATAAATCACTAAATATGACACGAAATGCAACAAATGGAGTTAAACATATAAATGAAGCATCTAAACAAATGTTTTCAACAATCAGATCAAAATATCATGTAAGTACTCGCAAAAGTATGGTTTCTTTTTGGAAAAGTTGTTTCAAAGCTCCCAATGTACGAAAGAATGACGAACTTTTGTGTAATTTGAGCAAATATAATAAAACTGTATGGAGAACGACTTGTACTAACTTCCCAATTTGATGTCAGCAAACTACAAAAACAAATTCGAAGTGTAATACAGATTCATTTGGACCAGTCTGCCAACTTTGGACTGTTACCATTAAACATATGCGTGACAGTAAGCCACAACGTTGTGTTCAACACGATAAATCCTTAAAAGTAACACGAAATGTAACAAAACGAGATAAACACATAAATGATGCATCTAAACAAAATTTTGCGAACAATCTGTTCAAAATATCATGTAAATACACACAAGGTATGCCTTCCAGTTAGAAGATTTGTTTCAATGCCATGAATAAACGAAAGTATGATGAATTTTTGTGTATTTTGAGCAAAATCAATGAAACTGTCAAAAAGGAGACTTATACTAACTTGCTAATTTGATGTCAGCAAAATACAAAAGCAATTTGGAAGTGTAATACGGAATCATTTGGACCAGTCTGACAACTTTTTTTTGTTACCCTTAAATGTATGCGTGATAGTAAGCCACAATGTTGCGTTCAACAGCATAAATCGTTAAAAGTGACCCGACATGGAACAAATCGCGATAAAAACATAAATGAAGCATTGAAACAAATTTTTGCCAACAATCTTTTCAAAATACCACGCAATATACGCGAGATATGTGTTCCAATTGCAAGAGTTGTTTCAATGATTTGATTAAACGAAAGTTTGACGTGGTTTTGAGCAAAACTAATGAAGGTGTTTGGAGAACGACCTGTACTAACTTAGTAAAGGTCATTGTTTGGACACTTTCACCAATTTTGCCCAAATACACAAATATTGGTAGGAAGTTTGTCAATGCAATACACTGAAACAAATTTTCCACTAGGAAAGCATACCTTGAGTGTATTTACGAGATATTTTGAACCAATTTTTTGCAAAAAATTGTTTGGAAGCTTTATTTTTGAGTTTATCTCCATTTGCTTCACTTCGTGTCGCTTTTAACGATTTATGCTGTCTAAACCAACGTTGTCGCTTGGTGTCACGGATACATTTAAGAGTAACGGACCAAAGTTGGCACAGTGGTATAAATGAATCTCTGTTGCACTTCCAAGTTGTTTTTGTAGTTAGCTGACATCAAAGTGGAAAGTTAGTGTAGGTCATTTTTTGGACAGTTTCATAATTTTTGCTCAAAATACAAAAAACTGGTCATAATTTCGTATATTGAAGACATTGAAACAAGTCTTCCAATTGGGAAGCATACCTTGCGTGTTATTTCATCATATTTTTAACATTTTGTTGGCAAAAATTTGTTAGGTCCTGTATTTATGTGTTTAACTTTTTTTTTTATTTTGTGTCACTTTTAACGCTTTATGCTGTTGAACGCAACGTTGTGGCTTACTGTCACGCATGCATTTAAAGGTAACGGGCCAAAGTTGGCACAACGTTGCGTTTAGCAGTGTAAATCGTTAAAAGTGACACGAAATGCAACAAACGGTCTAAAGTCATGAATGAAGGATCTAAACATATTTTTGCCAACAATCTGTTCAAAATATCATGTAAATATATGCAACGTATGCTTTTCAAATCGAAGATTTGTTTCAATGCTTTGACTTTCCAAAGCTTCAACGAATTTTTGTGTATTTTGGGAAAAATTACCAAAATGGCCAGAAAATGACCTATACTAACTTCCCAATTTCATGTCAGCTAACTACAAAAACAGCTTGAAAGTGTAATACAGAATCACTTAAACAAGTGTGGCAACTTTGGTCCGTTACCTTTAAATGTATGCGTGACAGCAAGCCACAACGTTGCATTCAACAGCATAAATCGTTAATCATGACACAAAATGCAACAAATGGAAATAAACACATAAATGAAGCATCTAAACAAACTTTTGCCCACAATCTGTTCAAAACATCACGTAACTACACGCAAAGTAAGTCTTCCAATCGGAAGATTTGTTTCAATGATTGGATTTTTCGAGTTTAGCACGATTTTTTCTTTTTTTTAGCAAAATTAATAAAACTGTCTAGAAACTAACCTGTAATAATTTCCCAATTTTTTGTAAGCTAACAACAAAAACAACTTCGAAGTGTAATACAGATTCATTTCGACCAGTGTGCCAACTTTGGTCTGTTACCCTTAAAGGTATGTGTGACAGTAAGCCACAACACTGCGTTCAACAGCATAAATCATCAAAAGTGACTCAAAATGCAAGAAACGGAGATAAACACATAAATGAAGCATCTATACAAATTTTTGCCATTAATTTGTTCAAAATATCATGTAAATACACGCAAAGTATGTTTTCCAATCGGACGATTTGGTTCAATGCTTTGAATATACGAAATTATGTAGAAGTTTGTGTATTTTGAGAAAAATAATGAAACTGTCCAAAAAATCACTCATACTAACTTCCAATTTTGATGTCAGCTAACTACAAAAACATCTTGGAAGTGTAATACAGACTCATTTGGGCGAGTGTGCCAACTTTGGTTCGTTGTCCTTAAATGTATGCGTGACAATAAGCCACAAAGTTGCGTTCGACAGCATAAATCGTTAAAAGTGACACAAGAAGCAAGAAATGGAGATAAACACGTAAATGAAGCATCTAAACAAACTTTTGGCAGCAATCTGTTCAAAAAATCTTGTAAATACACGCAAGGTATGCTTTCTAGTTGGAAGATTTGTTTTAATGTTCGAAACATAATAAATTTAAACCAACTTTTGTGTAATTTAAACAAACTAATGAAATTCTCAGTAGAATGACCTATGCTAACTTCCCAATTTGGTATCAGCTAACTACAAAAACAACCTGGAAGTGAAATACAGATTTGTTTGGACCAGTGTGCCAACTTTAGTCCGTTACCTTTAAATGTATGCGTGACAGCAAGCCACAGCATAACAGCATAAACCGTTACAAGGTTGCGTTCAACAGCATAAACCGTTACAAGGGACCCGAAATGCAACAAAGGGAGATAAACACATAATAAAGCCTTAAAACAAAGTTTTGCCTACGATCTGTTCAAATTATCAAGTAGTAACATGCAAGTTTGCTTTCCAATTGCAAGATTTGTTTCAATGCTTTCAGCATTTCAAATTATGACGGTCTATTGTGCAAATTGAGCAAAACTAATAGAACTGCCAGAGAATGACCTATAATTACTTCCCAAATTCTTGTCTGCTAACTACAAAAACCATTCGGAAGTGTAATTCAAATTCAATTGGACCAGTGTGTCGACTTTGGTCCGTTCCTTAAATGTATGCGTGATCGCAAGTTACAACTTTTCGTTTAACTGCTTAAATTCTTGAAATTGACACGAAACGCAACAAATGGTAATAAACAGATAAACGAAACATTTAAACAAACTTTAGCAAACAATTTGTTTAAAATATCACTCAAATAGACGCAAGGTATGCTTTCCAATCGGAAAATTTGTTTCAATGTTTTGATTATACCAATTTGGCACAAACTTTTGTGTATTTTTTGCCAAATTAATGAAAGTTTCCAGACAATGACTTATATTAACTTCCCAATTTCATGTCAGCTAATCACAAAAAAAACTTGAAAGTGTAATACAGACTGATGTAGACAAGTGTACCAACTTTGGTCCGCTACCCTTAAATGTATGCATGACAGCAAACCACAACGTGGGTTTCAACAGCATAAATCGTTGAAATTTACACGAAATGCAACAAATGCAAATAAACACCTAAATGAAGCATCTAAATCAAATTTTGCCAACAATCTGTTCAAAATATCACTTAAATACACGCAAGCTATATTTTCCAATCTGAAGATTTGTTTCAATGCTTTGAATATGCGAAATTATGACGAAGTTTTGTGTATTTTCAGCCAAATTTATGAAACTTTCCGGAGAATGATTTGTACTAACTTCCCAATTTGATGTCAGCAAACAACAAATACAACTTCGCAGTGTAATACAGATTTATTTCGACCAATGTGCCAACTGTGGTCCATTACCCTTAAATGTATGCGTGAGAACAAACCACAACGTTGCTTTTAATTGCAAAAAAACGTTAAAAGTGACGTCAAATACAACAAATGGAGATAAACATACAAATGAAGCATCTAAACAACTTTTTGCAAACTATCTGTTTAAAATATCATGTAATAACACGCAAGGTATGATTTCTAATTGGAAGATTTGTTTCAATGCTTTCAATATACGAAATTGTGACCAAATTTGTGCATTTTGAAAACAACTAATGAAATGGTCAAGCGAATGATTTATACTAACTTCCCAATTTGATGTCAGCTAACTACAAAATCAATTTGGAAGTGTAATACAGACTCATTTGGACCAGTGTGCCAACTTTGGTCCGTTACCTTAAATGTATGCGTGACAATAAGCCTCAACGTTGCGTTCAACACCAAAATCGTCAAAAGTGACACGAAATGCAACAAACGGAGATAAACACGTAAATGAAGCCTCTAAACAAACTTTTGCTGACAATTTTTTCACATTATCATGTAATAATATGCAAGGTAGGCCTTCCAATTGGAAAATTTGTTTCAATGCTTTCACCATTCCAAATTATGACGATCTTTTGTGTATTTTGAGCAAAATTAATGAAAGTGTCAGGAAAATGACCAATAGTTGCTTCAGAAATTTTTGTCTGCCAACTACAAAAACAACTTGGAAGGGCAATATAGATTCATTTGGACCACTGTGTTAACTTTGGTCCGCTCCTTAAATGTACGCATGAGAGCAAGCCACAACGTTGCGTTCAACAGCATAAAACATTAAAAGGGACCCAAAATGAAACAAATGGTAATAAATACATAAACGATAGATTTAAACAAACTTATGCAAAGAATTTGTTCCAAATATCACTCAAATACACGCAAGGTATGCTTTCCAATCGGAACATTTGTTTCAAAGTATTGATTGTACCAATTCGGGAGGAGTTTTGGTGTTTTTTGAGCAAAATTAATGAAACTGTCCAGAGAAAGATCTAAACTAACTTCCCAATTTGATGTCAGATAACTACAATCACAACTTGGAAGTGTAATACAAATTCAGTTGTACCAGTGTGCCAACTTTGGTCCGTTGCCCATAAATATATGCATGACAGTAAGCCACAACGTTGCGTTTAACAACATAAATTGGTAAAAATGAAACGAAATGCAACAAACTGAGACAAACACATAAATAAAGCATCTAAACAAACGTTTGGCAACAATCTCTTCAAAACATCACGCAAATACACGCAAGGTATGTATTCCAATTGGAATATTTGTTTCAATGCTTTGACTTAACAAGATTATGATTTTGCTTTGGGTATTTTGAGCAAAATTGACGAAACTGTCCAGAAATTGACCTATGCTAACTTCCCAATTTTATGTCAGCTAACTACAAAAACAATTTGGAAGTGTAATACAGAATTATTTGGACCAGTGTGCCAATTTTGGTCCGTTACGTTTAATAGTAAGCGTGACAGTAAGCCACAACGTTGCGTTCAATAGCATAACTCGCTAAAAGTGACACAAAATGCAACAAATGGAGATAAACACACAACAGAAGCATCTAAGCAAATTTTTTCCAACAGTCTGTTCATAATATCATGTAATAACACGCAAGGTATGCTTTTCAAACGGAACATTTTTTTGAAGGTTTTCAATATACAAGATTCTGACCAATACTGGTGTATTTTGAGGAACTTAGTGAAACTGACCAGACATTGACCTATACTAACTTCCCAATTTGATATCAGCTAACTACAAAAAACAACTTGCAAGTGTAAAACAGATTAATTTGCACCAGTGTTCCAACTTTGGTCAGTTATCCTTAAATGCATGTGAGACAGTGAGCCACAACGTTTCGCTCAAACGTATGAATCGCAAAAAATCACACGAAATGAAACAAACAGAAATAAACACATAAATAATAATTCTAAACAATTTTTTGACAACAATCCGTTCAAAGTGTCATGTAATAACACGCAAGATATGCTTTCCAATTGGAAGATTAGTTTCAATGTATTGAATATATGAAAATCTGACGAATGTTTCTGTATTTTGAGCAAAACTAATAAAAATGCCCAAACAATGACCTTTACTAACTTCTCAATTTGATGGCACCTAACTACAAAAACAACTTGAAAGTGTAAGACAGAGTCATTTGGACCAGTGTGCTAACTTTGGTCCATTATCCTTAAATATATGCGTGACAGTAAGCCACAACGTTGCGTTCAACAGCATATATCGTTGAATGTGACACGAAACGCAAAAAATGGAAATATACACGCAAATGAAGCGTATAAACAAATTTTTGCCAACAATCTATTCAAAATATCATTTATATACACGAAAGGTATGCTTTCCAATTGGAAGATTTGTTTCAATGCTTTGAAAATACAAACTTAGGATGATTGTTTGTGAATTTTGAGCCAAAAGTATGAAACTCTCCAACCAAGGACTTGTACTAACTTCACATCTTGATGTCAGCTAACTACAAAAACCCATTAGAAAAGTAAAACAGGTTCATTTCAACCAGTGTGACATCTTTGGTCGGTTACCCATAAATGTATGCGTGACAGTAAGCCACAACGTTGGGCTTAACAGCATAAATTGTTAAAAGTGACACCAAATGCAACAAACAGAGATAAACACATAAATAAAGCATCCAAACAAAATTTTGCCAACAATCTGTTCAAAATATCATTTAAATTCACGAAAGGTATGCTTTTCAATTGGAAGATTTGTTTCAATGTCTTCAATATACAAATAACTGACCAATATTTGTGTAATTTGAGCAAAATAAATGAAACTATTCTGGAAAAAACCTAAACTAATTTCCCAATTTGATGTCAGCTAACTTCAAAACCAAATTAGAAGTGTAATACAGATTCATTTGGCCTAGCGTGTCAACTTAGGTCCCTTACCCCTAATTGTATGCATGACAGTAAGGCGCAACGATGCGTTTAACAGCATAAAATGTTAAAAGTGACACGAAAAGTAACAAGCGAAGATAAACACATAAATAAAGCATCTAAGCAATATTTTGCCAACATTCTGCTCAAAATATCATTTAAATTCTCACAAGGTATGCTTTCCCATTGGAAATTTTGTTTCAATGTTTTGAATATGCAAATTCATGATTTGTTTTTGTGTATTTTGATCAAAATAAATGTAACTGTTTAAACAGCGACCTATACTAACTTCCCAATTTGATGTCAGCTAACTGCAAAAACAACTTGGAAATGTAATACAGTTTAATTTGGACCAGTGTGTCAACTTTTGTCCGTTACCCGTAAATGTATGCGTGAGAGTAAGCCACAGCGTTGCGTTCAACAGCATAAATCGTTAATTGTGACACGAATTGCAACAAACGGAGATAAGTACATAAACAAAGCATCTAAACAAACTTTTGCCAACAATCTGTTTAAACTATCATCTAAATACACGCAAGGTATGCTTTCCAATTGGAAGACTTGTTTCAAAGCTTTGAGTTTTAAAATATATGACCAATTTTGTGTCTTTTGAGCCAAATTAATCAAATGGTCCAGAAAATGACCTAAATTAACTTCAGAATTTGATGTCACCTAACTACAAAAACAAAATGGAACTGTAATACAGATTCATTTAGACCAGTGTGCCAACTTTGGTTGGTTAATTTTAATCGCATGCGTGAAAGCAAGCCACAACGTTGCTTTCAATAGCATAAATTGTTAAAAGTGACACGAAATGCAACAATTGGATATAAACACATAACGGAAGCGTCTAAACAAACTTTTGCCAACACACTGTTCAAAAATCATGCAAATACATGCAAGGTATGCTTTCCTATCGGAATATTTGTTTCAATGCTTTGATTTTAAAAAATTATGACCATCTTTTTTGTATTATGAACCAAATTAAAGAAACTGTCCATAGAATGACCTGTACTAGCTACCCTATTTGATGTCAGCTAAACACTAAAACAACTTGGAAGTGTAATACAGATTTATTGGGACCAGTGTGGCAACTTTGGTCTGTTACCTGTAAATGCATGCGTGACAGCAAACCACAACGTTGGGTTCAAATGCATAAATCGTTAAAAGTGAAACGAAATGCAACAAACGGAGATAAACACACAAATGAGGCATCTAAACAAATTTTGGAAACAATCTGTTCAAAGTAACATGTAAATACACGTAAGGGATATTTTCAAATTGGAAGATTTGTTTCAATGGTTTGATAATACAAATTATGACAAAGTTTTGCGTATTTTGAGCAGAATCAATAAAACTGTCCAGAGAAAGACCTATACTAACTTTCCAATTTGATGTCAACTAACTACAAAATCAATTTGGAAGTGTAATACAGATTCATTAGGACCAGTGTGCCAACTTTGGTCCGTTACCTTTAATAGTATGTGTGACAGCAAGCCACAACGTTGTGTTCAACATCATAAATCGTTAAGAGTGACACGAAATGCAACAAACGGAGATAAACACCTAAAGGTTGCATCTAAACAACAAATTGCTGACAATCTGTTCAAAATATCATCTAAATAAAAGCAAGGTATGTTTTGGAATCGGAACATTTGTGTCAATGTTTTCAATATGCAAGTTTTTGACGAGTTTTTGTGTATTTTGAGAAAAACTAATGAAGTGGTCCAGACAAGGACCTATACTAACTTCCCAATTTGATGTCAGCTAACTCGAAAAACAACTTAGAAGGGTAACACAGATTCATTTGGACCAGTGCGCCAATTTTGGTCCGTTACCCTTAACTGTATGCGTGATAGCAAGCCACAACATTGCGCTCAACAGCATAAATTGTTAAAAGTGACAGAAATGCAACAAAAGAAAATGAGCACATAAATGAAGCATCTAAACAAATTTTTGCCAACAATCTGTTCAAAATATCATTGAAATACACAAAAGGTATGTTTTCGATTGGAAGATTTGTTTTAACGCTGTGACAATACGGAACTATGACAAAGTTTTGTGTGTTTCAAGGAGAATTAAAGAAACTGTCTAGTGAATGACCTATACTAACTTCCCAATTTGATGTCAGCTAACTCCAAAAACAACTTGGAAGTGTAATACAGATTTCTTTATACCAGGGTGTCAACTTTGGTCCGTTACCCTGAAATGTACGTGTGACAGCAAACCACAACATTGCGTTCAACAGCGTAAATCGGTAAAAGTGACACGAAATGCAACAAATGGAGATAAACACATAATGGAAGCATCTAAACAAACTTTTGCCGACAGTCTTTTCAAAGTATCATGTAAATACACGCAAGGGATTTGTTTCAATCTGTCCGGAAAATGACCTATACTAACTTCCCAATTTGATGTCCGCTAACTACAAGAACAACTTGGAAGTCTAATAAAATTAATTTCGACCAGTGTGCCAACTTTGGTCCAATACCTATAAGTGAATGTGTGACAGTAAGCAACAACGTTGCGTTCAACAGCATAAATCGTTAAAAGTGACACAAGATGCAACAAATAAAATTACATGCAAGATGCAACAAATAAAATTTAACCAATAAATGAAGCATCTAAACAAACTTTTGCCAACACACTGTTCAAAATATCATTTCAAAACATGCAAGGTTTGCTTTCCAATTAAAGATTTGTTTCAATGTTTTGAATATACGAAGTTATGACCATCTTTTGTGTATTTTGAGCAAAATTAATGAAACTGGCCGGAGAATGACCTAATCTAACTTCCCAATTTGATGTCAGCTAATTACAAAAACAACTTGGAAGTGTAATACAGAATTATTTGGACCAGTGTGCCAAGTTTGGTGTGTTATCCTTAAATGTATGCGTGACAGCAAGCCACAAGGTTGCGTTTAACAGCATAAACCGTTAAAAGTGACACGAAATGCAACAAATGGAGATGAGCACATAAATGAAGCATCTAAGCAAACTTTTGCCAAGTATCTTTTCAAAATATCATGTAAGTACACCCAAGGTATAATTTAGAATCGGAAAATTTGTATCAATGCTGTGATAGAACGAAACTCTGACGAAGTTTTGTGTGTTTTAAACAGAATTAAGGAAACTGTCCTGTGAATGACCTATACTAACTTCCCAATTTGATGTCAGCTAACTCCAAAACAACTTGGAAGTGTAATACAGATTCATTTGAACCAGTGTCCCAACTTTGATCCGTTCCTTTAGAGTACGCGTAACAGTAAGCCACATCGTTGCGTTCAGTTGCATAAGTTATCAAAAGTGACACAAAATGCAACAAATGGAAATAAACACATAAATGAAACTTTTAAACAAACTTTTGCAAATGATCTGTTCAAAATATCATTTAAATTGGAAGATTTTTTCAATGCTTTGATGATACGAATTTGGTACGAGTTTTGTGTATTTTGAGCAAAACTAATTAAAGCTTTAAAAAAATGACCTATACTAACTTCCCGATTTGATGTTAGCTAATTACAAAAACAACTTGAAAGTGTAATACAGAATCACTCAGACAAGTGTGGCAACTTTGGTCCGTTACCTTTAAATGTATGCGTGACAGCAAACCACAATGTTGCATTCAACAGCATAAATCGTTAAAAGTAACACAAATTGCAACAAATGGAAATAAGCATGTAAATGAAGTATCAAAACAAACTTTTGCCAACAATATGTTCAAAATATCACTTAAAATCATGCAAGGAATGTTTTCCAATCGGAAGTTTTGTTTCAATCTTTTGATTATTCCAATTTGGGAGGAGTTTTGTTGTTTTTTTGAGCAAAACTAATGAAACTGTCCAACGAATGACCTAAACTAACTTCCCAATTTGATGTCAGCTAACTACAAAAACAACTTGGAAGAGAAATGCAGGTTCATTTGGACCAGAGTGCCAACTTTGGTCCGTTACCCATAAATGTATGCATAACATTAAGCCTCAACGTTGCGTTCAACAGCAAATAACGTTAAAAGTGACACAGAATGCAACGAATGGAGACAAACACAGAAATGAAGCATTGAAACAAACTTTTGTCAAACACCTGTTTAAAGTATCATGTAAATACATGCAAGGTATGCTTTCCAATTGGAAGATTTGTTTTAATGCTGTCACTAAACGAAATTATGACAATCTTTTGTTTATTTTGAGCAAAAATAATGAAACTGTCCAGACAATGACTCATATTTATTTCCTAATTTTATTGTCAGTTACTTACAAAAACAACTTGGAAGTGTAATACAGATTCATTTGGACCAGTGTGTCAAGTTTAGTCCGTTCCTTGAATGTACGCGTGACAGAAAACCACAACGTTGCTTTCAACAGCTTAAATTGTTAAAAGTGACACAAAATGCAATAAATGGAAATATGCACATAAATGAAGCACTGAAACAAAGTTTGCAAACAATCTGTTCAAAACATCACTTAAATACACGCAAGTTATGTTTTCCAATCGTAAGAATTGTTTCAAGGCTTAGTTATACCAATTTAGGACAAAATTTTTGCGTATTTTGAGCCAAATTAATGAAAGTTTCAAGAAAATGACCTATACTAACTTCCCAATTTGATGTCAGCTACCTAGAAACTCAGCATGGAAGTGTAATACAGATTGATTTGGAGCAGTGTGCTAACTTTGGTTCGTTACCTTAAATGTATGCGTGACAGCAAGCCATAACGTTGAGTTCAACAACAAAAATCGTTAAAAGTGACACGAAATGCAACAAATAGAGATAAACACATAAATGATACATCTAAACAAACCTTTGCCGACAATCTGTTCAAAATAACGTTTGAATACACGCAAAGCATGCTTTCGAATTAGAAGATTTGTTTGAATGTTTTGAACCTAAAAAATTAAGGCGAATTTTTGTGGTTTCTATGCAAAATTCTAATTGCGACAAAAAAGTTGTTCAACAAATAAACTATTTTTGACAAGAAGTGTCCACAACGTTTTAATTCATTAAAAAAATTGCTCAAAAGTCACCAAAAGGTTCAAACAGCACAAAAACCAAACGGGGGTCAAAAAATTTTAAAAACGCAAAAAGTACTGAAAACCGCGTGGAAGTTATTCTCATTTTCAATAAACTTAAAAACTTTTAAACGGAAAAGTTTCTCTCACAATTGTCCTAAAACGTTTCAAATCTCTTAAAACTTGTTCAAAAACGTCCAACACGGCCAAACAGCACAAAAAAAACAGTTAAAAACGTCAATACCTCCGATAAATTACTGATCATTGCTCAAAACTGATTTTTGCAAACTGAAAGCAACTAAAAAATGTTTTGCAACAAAACCTTCAACCAAAACTGTCTAGAAACGCGTCAAATCACTTTAAATTTGCAAGTAAACGAGCAATACGGCCAAACAACACAAACTTTAAAAATGGGTTAAAAACTATCAAAAAATACTGAAAACTACTTAGAAATGTTTTTCATGACCAATGACCAAAAACAATATGTTTACACAAAGTTTGGGTCAAAAACCTCCAATCATTCAAAACTTGCTCACAAATGACCGAAACGGAAAAACAGCACAAAAACTGAAAATCAGTCAAAAACGTTAAACTTAAAAAACCTGAAAATTGTTCAGAAGTGATTTTTATGACAAAATATCAAAACACAGTTTTTCTGACGAAAACAAGTTTTTTTGACCAAATCTTTCCCAAAACGCTTTTAATCAGTTAAAACGTGCTGCTTGAAAACGACAAAAACGATTCGACGACACCAAACCTAAAAAGCGATCAAAAACGTCAAAAACTGCTAACACACTGAAAACAGCTTGGAAAGAGTTTTCATGGCCAAAAAGCAAAGCAAAGTTTTTTCTTCCGACAAAAACATTTTTCACCAAACTCGAGCTAAAACGCCTAAAAACACTTAAAACTTGCTCAAAAACGAGCAATTCGGCGAAACAGCAACAAAACCAAAAGTCGGTAGAGGACGTTGAAAACTGTCAAACTGCACTAAAAATCGCTTAGAAGTGATTTTCGTAACCAAACAGCAAAACAAATTTCTTTCAATCAAAAACAATTTATTTAGCTAAAAATCAACTCAAAACACTTCAAATCAGATAAAACTGGCCTGAAAACAACCACTACGGCCAAACAGCAAGAAAAACTAAATATATGTCAAAAAACTGGTGAAAACACTGAAAACCTATTAGAATGATTTTCATGACCAAAGACCAAAAGGAATGTGTTTACAAAAAGTTTGTTCACCAAATTCGGGTCAAAAACCTTCCAATCATTCAAAACTCACTCACAAACTACCGAAACGGTCAAACAGCACAAAAATTGAAATCCGCTTAGAAGTGATTTTCGTCACCAAATACCAAAACAAAATCTTTTCTTAGAAAAAAACTCATTTTTGATCGAAGTCGTGCAAAACCGCCTTAAATCAATTAAAACTTGCTCAGAAACGATGAATACAGCCAAACAGCACAAAAACTAAACATCGCTCAAAAACGTCCAAAACTGCTAAAAGTTTTCATTAGCCGCTCAAAAAAAGCTAGCATTGTCATAAAAGTTAGCATTGTCATGAACAAGCAACGAAAAAAAAGTGTTCAACAAAAAACCTTTTTTGACCAAACTCGTCCAAAACGCTTCAAATCATTCAAAACTCGCTGCGAAACAACCGAAACGGTCAAAATGCACAAAAACTAAATATCGATCAAAAACGTTAAAAAAACTAAAAAAAAAGAAAATAGTTTCGGAATGATTTTAATGACAAAATATCAAAACACAGTTTTTCTGACAAAAACAAGTTTTTTTGACCAAATCTTTTCCATGACCCTTTTAATCAGTTAAAACGTGCTGCTTGAAAACGACAAATACGGTCCCACAACACAAAAACTAAAAATCGGTCAAAAACGCCAAAAACTGCTAAAGCACACTGAAAACAGCTTGGAAAGAGTTTTCATGACCAAAAACCAAAGCAAAGTTTTTTTCAGACAAAAACATTTTTCACCAAACTTGGGCCGAAACGCTTAAAAACACTTAAAACTTGCTCAGAGACAAGCAATTCGGCGAAACAGCAACAAAACTGAAAGTCGGTAAAGGTTGTTGGAAGCTGTCAAACTGCACTAAAAATCGCTTAGAAGTGATTTTCGTAACCAAACAGCAAAACAAATTTCTTTCAATCAAAAACACTTTATTCAGACAAAAAACGACCCTAAATGCTTCAAATCAGTTAAAACTGGCCTGAAAACGACAAACACGGCCAAACACCAAGTAAAACTAAAAATCAATCAAAAACTTCAAAAACTGGTAAAAGTCACTGAAAACCGCCTAAAAGTGAATTTCATGACGAAATTGCAAAAGAAAAATTGCTCAACGAAAAAATAGTTTTTGACAAAAATTGTCCAAAACGCTTTAAATCATTATTAGCAACAACCGAAACGGCCAAACAGCACAAAAACTGAAAGTTGGTCAAAACAGTCAAAAACTGCTAAAAAAAACTGAAAACCGCTCGAAAGTGATTCTTATTACCAACAACCAATAAAAAAGTTTCAAACGAACAAGTTTACCAAAATTGTCCTAAAACGTTACAAATCACTCAAAACTAGCTCAAAAACGACCAAAACGGCCAAACAGCACAAAAACTAAAATTAGTCTAAAACGTCAAAACCTGCTAAAATTTACTAAAAACCGTTAAAAAAAAATTTGTGACAATTGAAGCAAAAGAAGCAATAGAAAAAATGTTTTACGAAAACCACTTCTTTGACCAAAAAGCTCTAAACGGTTTTCGGTGTTTTATTACATTTTTTGACATTTTTAACCGACTTTCAGTTTTTGTGCTATTTGACCGTATTTGTCGTTTTCAAGCAATCGTTTTGAGAAGATTTTAATAAAAAAAAACTTGTTTTTGTGAAAAAGATTTTTGTTTAGATATTTCGTCATAAAAATCATTCCTAAACAATTTTTAGTGTTGTTTAGCTTTTTTTGACGTTTTTGATCGATTTTCAGCTTTTGTGCATTTTGGTGGTTTTGGTCGTTTCATAGCAAGTGTTGAATGATTTGAAGCGTTTTGTACAAGTTTGGTGAGTAAGAGTTTTTTGTTAAACACTTTTTCTTTCGCTGCTTGGTCATGACAATCATTTCTAAGCGGCTCATGCTAACTTTTTGCAAGTTTTGGACGTTTTTAACCGATTTTTGAATTTTGTGCTACTTTTTTTTCTAAAAGTGATTTTGTTTTGGAATTTTGTCACGAAAATTTCTTCCAAGGGGTTTTCAACTTTTTGTAGCAGTTTTTGACGTTTTTAACTGCATTTCAATTTTTGTGCTGTTTGACCATTTTGGTCGTTTGTGAGCAAGTTTCGAATGATTGGAAGCGTTTTGACACTAATTTTGTGAACAAACTTTTTGTAAACACATTCTTTTTGGTTTTAGTTGTGGTGTTGTTTATCGTGTATTGCTCGATTCTTTGCAAGGTTAAGGTAATTTGAAGAGTTTCTGAAAATTTGTGGTTGAAGTTTTTGTTGCAAAACATTTTTTAGTTGTTTTAGTTTGCAAAAATCATTTTTGAGCAGTGATCAGCAATTTTTAGCAGTTTCTAACGTTTTTGACCGAATTTAGTTTTTGTACTGTTTGACCGTGTTAGTTGTTTCTAAGCAAATTTTGAATGAATTATAGCGTTTTGGACATTTCTTGTCAAAAACAGTTTTTTCTTTGAACAAATTTACCCTTTGTGTTACCATTTCAACACTGTTAAAGGACTCAGCATCAAAATCTCCACACACTCAGTGGGTTGCATGGTAGCACAAGCCGTCGTTATGGGAAGAATGACGTCATATTTTGTCCAAAATTCATTTCCAATCAATTTTGACCGCTTATTCCTCATTGTGCCACCGTTTTAACACTGTCACAAGTTCACCATCGAACTTTCCACAAACCCACTGGTTGTCACAGAGGCACAAGCCGTTGTTTAGGCAACAATGACATTAATCTTTGTCCGAAGCCTATTTTCAAGCGATTTTGAACTTCTATTCGCTATTGTCTCACCGTTTCAACGCTGTCACATGACTTAGCATCGAAATCTCCACAAACCAGTGGGTTGCCATTGTGGCACAAACCGTCATTATTGCAACAATGACGTCATGATTTGTGCAAAAACAATGCCCAAGCAAATTTTACCTTTTATTCCTTTTGTGTCAGCGTTTCAACACTTTCACATGACTCATCATTTAACTCGCTACGAACCCAATTGGGTGCCATGGTGGTACAAGCCTTCGCTATGCCAACAATGACGTCATATTTTGTCCAGAAACCATGGCCAAGCAATTTTACCCCCTATTCCCCCGTGCCACCGATTCAACATCGTCACCTGATTCAGCGTCAAAATCTGCACAAACCCAATGGGTTACCATGGTAGCAGAAACTGTCGCTATGGCAACATGGACGTCACAATTTGTCCAAAAACCATGGCCAAGTACTTTTGACCATTTATTCCCCTTTGTACCTCGATTATAACACTGTCACTTGACTCAGCCAAAGCGACGGATTGTGCCACCTAGGCAACCCACTGGGTTTGTGAAGAAATTGATGCTGAATCAAGTGGCAACGTTGCAACTGTGAAACAACTAGGAACAAAGAATCAAAATTTCATTGAAATGGTTTTTGGTCAAAAAATGACGTCATTGTGCCACAGTGTTTCCATAACGACGACTTGTGCCACCATGGCAAACCACTGGGTTTTTGGGTAGTTCGATGCTGAGTCATATCACAGTATTAAAACGACGGCACAACCAGGAATAGGGGGTCAAATTTGCTTGGAAATAATTTTTGCACAAAATATGACGTCATTAATGCCAAAACTACGGCTTGTGCCACCACGACAACCCACTGGGTTTGCGGAAAGTTCGATGCTGAGTCATGTGACAATGTTGAAACGGTGACACAAAGGAAATTAAGGGGTCAAAGTTACTTGGCCATCGTTTTTGGACAAAATATCACGTCATTGTTGCATTAGCGACAGCCTGTGCCACCATATCAACCCAATGGGTTTGTGAAGAACTCGATGCTGGGTCACATGAGAGTGTTGAAACGGTGGCACAAAAAGTAATAAAAAGTCAAAAACGCTTGGACATGATTTTGGACCAAATTTGACTTCTTTTTTGTCATAGCAACAGCTTGTACCACCATTGCAACCCAGTGGGTTTTTGGCGTATTCAATGCTGAGTCACGTGACAGAGTTGAAACAGTGGCATAAAAAGAACAGGGGGTAAAATTAGCTTGGGAATGGTTTTTGGACAAAATATGACGCCATTGTTGTCATAGCGACGGCTTGTGCTACCATGGCAACCCACTCGGTTTGTGGCGAACTCGATGCTGATTCATCTGACAGTGTTGAAACGGTTGAACAACGAGGAATAAGAGGGTTGAATTTGCTTGGAAACGGTTTTCGGACAAAACATGACGACATTGTTGCCAAAATGACGGCTTGTGCCACTATGATAACCCATTGGGGGTGTGGAGAGTTCGATGCTGAGTCATGTGACGGTGTTGAAAAGATGACGCAAGAAGCAATAAGGGATCAAAGTTTGCTTGGCTATCGTTTTTGGACAAAATATAACGTCATTTTAGGCAAAGCAACGGCTTGTGCCACCATTGCAACCCACTGGTTTTTTGGAAAACTCAATACTGCGTCATGTGACAGTGTTGAAATGGTGGCACAACAAAGAATAGTGAGTCAAAATTGCTTGGAAATATTTTTCAGAAAAAATATTATGTCATTGCTGCCATAACGACGGCTGGAGTTCGATGCTGGGTCTTGTGACAATGCTGAAATGGTGAAACAAGGAGAATAAGAGGTCAAAATTGCTCGGGCTTGGTTTTTAGGTAAAATATAACGTCATTGTTGCCAAACGACGGATTGCGATACCATGGCAACCCACTGGGTTTGAGGAGAAATCGATGCTGAGTCATGAAAGAAGGTTAAAACCGTGGCACAAAGGGGAAAAAGCGGTCAAAACTGCTTGGCCATGGTTTTTGGACAAAATATGATATCATTGTAGCCAGAACGACGGATTGAGCCGCCCGAGCAACCTACTGGGTTTTTGGAGAGTTAAATGATGAATCATGTGACAGTATTGAAACGGTGGCACAACAAGGAAAAGAGAGTCAAAGGTACTTGTCCATGTTTTTTTTTACAAAATATGATGTCATTGTTGCCATAGCGACAGTTTTTGCCATCATGACAACCCATTGGGTTTGTGGAGAATTCGATGTCGAGCCATGTGACAGTGTTGAAACTGTGGCACAACGAGAAATGGAAGTCGAAATTACTTAGGCGTAGTTTTCGGACAAATTATGACGTCATTGTTGCCATAACGACGGCTTGTGCCACCATGACAACCCACTGGGTTTGTGGAGAGTGCGATGCTGAGTCAAATGACAGTGTTGAAACAGTAACACAAACGAGAATAGAGATGAAAATTGCTTGGCATTCGTTTTATGACAAATTATGCCGTGATTGTTGTCATAGCGACGGCTTGTGCCACTAAGGCAACCCATTGGGTTGGTACAGAATACAATGCTGAGTCTTGTGACAGTGTTGAAACGGTGGCACAACGAGTAATTGGGGGTCAAAGGTGCTCGGCCATGGTTTTTTTACAAAATATGATGTCATTTTTGCCATAGCAACGGTTTGTGCCACGGTTGCAACTCACTGGGTTTATGGAGAATTCGATGTTGAGTCATGTGACAGTGTTGAAACGGTGGCTCAAAAAGAAATTGAGGGTCAAACTTGTTTGGCAATGGTTTTATTACGTCGTTGTTGCCATAACGATGGCTTGCGCCACCATGACCACCCACTGGGTTTGTGGAGAATTCGATGCTGAGTCATGTGAGAGTGTTGAAACGGTGGCACAACGAAGAATAGAGGTTCAAACTTGCTTGGAAATGATTTCGGACAAAACATGACGTCATTGTTGCCATAACCACGGATTGTGCCACCATGACAACCCACTGGGTTTGTGGAGAGTTTGATGCTGAAACGTGTGACAGTGTCAAAACCGTGGCACACCAAAGAATACGCAGTCAAAATTGCTTGGGCATGGTTTTTCGACAAAATATTTTGTCATTGTTGCCAAACGACGGCTTGTGGCACCATGGCAACAAGCTGGATTTTTGGAGAAATCGTTGCTAAGTCATGTGACGGTACTGAAACCATGGCACAAATGGGTTTAGGCGGTCAAAAAGTTTTGGCTTTGGTTTTTGGACAAAATATGATATCATTGTTGCCATAGCGAGTGCTTGTGCCACCGTAGCAACCCACTGGGTTTGTGGAGAAATCGATGTTGAGTCATGTGACAGTGTTGAAACGGTGGCTCAAAAAAGGAATAGAAGGTCAAACTTGCTTGGCGATGGTTTTCTTACGTCATTGTTGCCATAGCAACGGCTTGTGCCACCATGGCAACCCACTGAGTTGTACAGAATACAATGTTGAGTCATATGACAATGTTGAAACGGTGGCACAACAAAGAATAGCGGATCAAATTTGCTTTGCCATTGTTTTTGGACAAAATTTGACGTGACAGTTGCCATAATGACGGCTTGTGCCACCATGGCTACCCATTTGGTTTGTGCAGAAATCGATGATGAGACATGTGAATGTGTCAAAGCTTTTGTAATGAGGGGAATAGGGGGTAAACTCGTTTGTCCATTTTTGTCCATTTGTCTTGTCCGTGGGTTGGTGATTGTCCATTTTTTGTTCATTCCGTTTTACCCACTGCCCTAATCTAATTTTTCAACCGCTGATCAGTTTTTGACGTATTTGATTGTGTTTCAGCATTGCTGTTGTTTAGATGCATTAGTTGTTTCAAAGCACTCCCTAGGTGATTTGGAGCATTTTATTTGGTACGATATGAGGGAAAAACGTTTCTTATTGCGTTTTTGTCATTTGTTTGCTTTTGAGCGGTTTTAAGCGATTTTGAACCGTTTATGTTGTTTTTGATTGGTTTTCAGCATTTAGTGTTGTTTGGTCGTGTTAGTCGTTTCTAAGCACTCTGAACGTGATTTGAAGCGTTTTGTTAACAATTTTGAGCAAATATTTGCTTTGTGTTTTGGTCGTTTTAGCTACTTCTGAGTGGTTTTCAGCGATTTTGAACCATTTTTTACTGTTTTGACTGTTTTTTAGCATTTCTGTTTTTTGGCTGCATCAAGCCTTTTTGAGCACTCTGAAGGTGATTTGAAGCTTTTTGGCACGTTATTGAGCAGAGAAATGTTTTTTGATGGTTTTGTCGGTTTGTCCACTTCTGAGCGGTTATTGGCAATTTTGAACCGTTTTTGACGTTTTTGACCGGTTTTCAGCATTTGTGTTGCTTGTTTGTGTTAGTCGTTTCTGAGCACTCTGTAGGTGATTTGAAACAATTTGGAACGGTTTTGTTGATCAAAATTTTTTTTGTGTTTTGGTCATTTTAACTACTTTTGAGCGGTTTTGAGTGCTGTGGCACAAGCCGTCGCGATGGCAACAATGACGTCATCTTTAATCACCAAGAATATTCCCCAAGAAGCGTTTTTAATCACCAAGAATGCTGAAAAACAGTCAAACAACACAAATACTGAAAGACAGTCAGAAACGTCAAAAACCGTTCAAAGTCGCTCAAAACCTTTCAGGATTTAATAAATTGACCAAAACAGGAAAAAAAACGTTGTTGCCTAACGTGGACCAAAATCCTGCAAATATCACCTGCCGAGTGCTCAGAAGCCACTTAATCGGCAAATCAACACAAATGCTAAAAAAACGCCAAAAACGCCTAAAAATTACTTCAACTTGCTCCGTAGTGGACAGAACGACCAAAACACAAAAACAAAATTGTTGTGCTTAGAATCGTCCCCAAATGCTTCAAATCACCTACAGAGTGTTTAGAAGCAAATAAAACGGCAAAACAACACAAATGTCGCAAAACAAGCAAAAACGTCAAAAACCGTTCAAAATGCTCAAAACCGCTCAGAAGTACGAAAATTGTTCAAAACAAAAACAGTTTTTGTCACCATATTGGTCCCAAAATGCTTCAAACCACCTCTGGAGTCCTGAGAAACGACTAACACAGCCAAACGACACAAACGCTGAAAAACGGTCAAAACCCAAAAAAACAGGTAAAAAGTGTTCAAAGCCGTTTAGAAGTAAGATGAATCGACCAAAACACGAAAAAAATTTTTTTCCCAGAATGGTACCAAAATGCGTCAAATCACCGAGATAGTGCTCAGAAATGACAAGTACAACCAAACAACACAACGCTGAAATTAAATCAGAAACGTCAAAAACGAGTACAAATCACTTAAAACTGCTCAGAAGTATATAAAACGAAGAAAACATGAAAGAAAAATTTTTCCCAAAAAACGTCCCAAAACGTCTTTAATCACCTAGCAGTGTGCAGAAACGACTACTACAGCCAAAGAACACGACACAGTCAAAAACATCAAAAACAGGTCTAAAACATGCAAAACCGCTCAGAAGTAGATAAAATAACCAAAATACACAAAAAAATTTGATGAACAAAACCGTTCCAAATAGTTTCAAATCACCTTCGGAGTGCTCAGAAACAACCAATGCGCTGAAAACCGGTCAAAAACCGATCAACAGTTCAAAAGTTAGAATAGGGCAATGGGTTGAACGGAATGGACAAAAAAAGAACAATCACCAACAAACGGACAAAATAAATGGACAAAAATTGACAAACGACTTTACCTCTTATTCCCCTCAGTACAAAGACTTTTACACCTCCACATGCCTCATCATCGATTTCTGCACAAACCCAGTGGGTTGGGTAGTAGGGCGGGTCGTTTTTTACTTTTTTTCAATAGTTTAGATGGCTATCGATCAAAAGTGGCACATGGGTGAGAAAATATCTTGTAAAAAATTTGAGCGATTTTGGGGGTGCTTTTCTGTCCCCGCCGGGGGGGTAAACATCCAGTTTTTGGCCAAAAAGGGCATGGTTTAGGAAGTCGCCCCAAATCGTCATAAATTATATTATTTACATTGGCTAGTGATAAAATGGCAGTGCTAGGTCCCCTACACACGTAGATATAATTGTTTTTATGGTGGCTTAATATTTTCTGGTCCCGCTTTGCCAATACGTTTTCTGATATTTTACAAAAATTTTGATAAAATTGTCGCTTTTTGCGGTACAGATAATAGGCTATATTGATTGATAATAATAATGCTTTGCATAACAAATTCTTGCGTTGTTATGTACTGAGGATATTTTTAAACTATTATCGGCTTTTCACGGGGTTGAGGGGGTACAAATCTTTCCAAAAAATGGGTATATTTTACTGTACTTAAAATAGCCATATAGTTTAAAAAATTTACTTAATGTTGATGATTTCAATTGAATAATTTTCAGTTAGGGGAGTTGTTGATATAAAACGGTATATCTCCATTTTATCTCTTTCTCAGATATGCTTAAGAACTGAAAATTAGAAATATTTTCATTTATCTACACAAAATGGTATGATTTGCAGATGTCCGCAGATACTGCGTTGGTATAGACAGAAAACAAAAACTACACAAAGCAAACAATCACAACATTATCAATCCGTACGGGTAGCTCGGGTAACTACAGTTTATCAACGTGCACTTGTCGAGGAGCCAGTAACATTTTGTATAGGTAACTAAAGTTTATCAAGAGACAGCAATTAGTCTGTAGAGCCTCGGCTTGTATCAGCTACAACCAAGAAGTCTTTCTTCGATTCAAACCGTGGAATCTTTTTTCTGGATTCAAGTTTTGCTAGGATGTAACCATCTCTTTCTGAGGAGTTTACCAAACAACCGGAAGCCTCAGTCACAAGCTTCACAGATCTTTCAACAGCCTGCGTGTGACAGGGCAAGTTCGGAAAAAGTTCTTCCGGAAGTATTCTTAATTTCATGTTATTTTCTATCACAGCACTTGAAAGACCATGCACTAAAGGAGGTTCACTCACTCCAGTGCATTGCCAATCAATCATTTCATAATAATGATTGGAGTCAAAAAGCAGTTTCGGCACAATAAATGTGCGCCTTCCTTTAGAAGAATGTATTCGAGACTTCAGGATTCGCCGCCATCCCAACTCGCGGACATGCTCCTCTTCATCCAGTAGCATCGCTAACAAAACGTTTTCAGGATGCGCAAAGAAAGCATTTCGTTGCAAAACTTTGTTAACGATGTCACGAACTCTTTTAGCTTGACTTTGAGAAAAATTTAGCAGTTTAAAAAAATGTCGTGCGCCATCTGAACACTTATTGTGTCTTTTAATACTAAACCACACAGGAACATATACGTTCATGATGTATTGTACGTGTACCAAATCTAAGAGCACAGAAGATGGTTCAGAGGAAGCAACGTATAGCCGAAGTATTCTACATGCTGCTGTTAACCACCGGGAATGATTAAGGGGCCCTGGTTTTTGTGAAGCCAGTTGAGTAGAAACAGATCCATGTGTTACAGCTTTAAACATGTTAAGAAGATATTTTTGGTCGCAGCTCAAATCTTTTTCATCAATCTTTATTTCAGTGGCCGGTATTGCTGTGAAATTAACGATGTCTAACTGCTCGCAATTAGGAAGCTGCTTTCCTATCATTCCAGCAAAGTGTTCCGGCCCGCTTGTACCTCCATCTAGCTCTTTCATCTGATGTCGCAATGGTAATTCGTTCGTGTGGAGTAAACAAATGATCCACTGTAGAGGCTTGTTTAAATGATCTTCTAATAGCTTTATAATTCCATTTTTACAGCCAGTATTTACTGCAGTACCATCACATCCGATTGCTTTAACAGTTGAAAGAGTTATCTCATTTGAATTAAAATAATTTATGATGCCTTTGAATATTGCCATGCTCGATCCTTGAGTTGTTGCAAAATGACCAACGTATTGAGAATCAGGTTCTGAAAGAAGTGTTATGTGCTCTTCCACTATTGTTCGTTGGTGCAGAGTACCATTGATTTCTTTTTGTGTAAGTGTTTGGTCTTTTCTACCATCAAAATATAGGCTCTGCAAGTGGAGCGCTTCTTTGTTTGCGGCCAAACTGTTCATTCTGAGTTTCTTTCTGGCTCTTTCGATCTTTTTCTTGTCGATAACGGATGTTGTATCACTTTCAGTGATTACACCGGCATCTTGCAATAACGAGGAAGCAAGAAAAGCAGCTGCTCGATTAGAAACACCAGTGCGATCACATGCTTCTGCAAGAGCTGAAATGTCACGAACATGTCCTTTTGGTCGTCTTTTGTGTGGACGGAATTGTTGAGGAGCGTCGTAATCGCTGCTTTCGCTGCCACTTTCTTCGCTTGTGCTAGAGTCTTCAATTACGTCCACAGAAAAAGAAGTTTCATTAGAAGCAGGAAGTGGAAGATACTGCTTAGCTCTTGCCGTTCTCCTTTCGGTTCGTTTTCGATCTGCAACCGTTGTAGCTTTGTCTACTCTATCAATCACCATATGCCGGTCTGATCTCTGGTCACTTAAAAAATCACGCTCAGCAGTAGGGACACGATGGTTTGGTCCGCAAGTACACAATGTAAAATCAGAGCACTTGCATGCACTTATGTCAAATAAAGTTTTTCGGGCAAACTCTTGCATTGCTTTCACTTTGTTATTAAAGTTTTCACTAGCTTTAGATTTAGATTTCAAAATATTGTTCATTTTAAGTCGGTACTGTTGCAACATGCTTGTTATTCTTTTTCGTGAAAGATGCGGAATGGATGCATGCTTCCACAAACTCTCCAATTGTTGAGAAACAACAACAGCAATATCCTTAAATGATGGCTCCTTCTTTCCTTGCCTTATTTCCAGTCTCACATAATGATAGTACTTCATCACGTCTTCGTAGGTCGGCAAGTTTCTCCAGCTGATGTCTTTTGGAGAACCAAAAATTGAGCATTCAGAAGAAGATCTAGTACCTAATTTACTCATTGCCAAAGTGCGGAAATTGAAATAACGATGCTTAAAAGGTATCACACTATAACATATTGCAAAATATTTTTAAAATTGTTGGGTGTTTAACTTGCTATGCAACAATGTGATTTCGAAGCTGCTTTTACTGAGCCTAAAGCTGAAATTGGTAGTAAAAATTCTAGCCACTGCAGCTCTGTTTTGTTTCTATAGTTATTACTTTCTTATTTAAATTAACTTTTCTTAAAATTATTACCAAAACTGTCTACTGAAAATCTACAAATCAAGACTATAAATTACTCGCTGAGTAACTGATAAACTGCTGCATGGCGATTGTGGTCAATGGTCATGCCACCCACTATGAAGAAATTTACAGGAGTCAACAAATAAATGAAAACCATTGAAGCAATCGTTGTCAACATGCCAGTTGCCACTTAAACTTATTTCATTCAAAGTTCAAACATAATTACCGCATACCGGTAATTAACAGTCTGTTGTTTCATTAATTACAGGGGAAAGTTGACATAATTGTGTTAAAAAGTTCTTCACAGCAATTTAAACAGTAGCCACAATTACGCAATGACAATAGCGGAGATTTCGTCAAGCAAAGTATATGGCAAAAAGTGCCATTTTTGTTCAAAACTTTCCCCAGATTCAGATATAAAGCGGGACCAGAAAACTTTAAGCCATAATAAAAATATTTATACCGATGAGTTGTATGGACCCAGCACTGCCATTTTATCACTAGCCAAAATGAATTTTTTCGCTATGACGATTTGGGGCGACTTCCTAAATCATGGCCCTTTTTACCCAAAAAATGGATTTTTACCCCCCTGGCGGGGACAGAAAAGCACCCCCAAACTCGCTCAAAATTTTCACAAGATATTTTCTCACCCATGTGCCACTTTTGATCGATAGCCATCTAAAATATTGAAAAAAAAGTAAAAAACGACCCGCCCTATTGGGTAGCCATGGTGGCACAAGCCGTCGCTATAACAACAATGACGTCATACTTTGTCCGAAAACCATGGCCAAATATTTTGACTTCCTCGTTGTGCCACCGTTTCAACACTGTCACAAGACTCAACATTGTATTCTGTACAAACCCAATGGGTTGCTATGTTGGCACAAGCCACGACTATGAAAACAATGACGTCACATTTTAACCAAAACCAAAACCAAGCAATTTTCATCTCTTTTTTCCTTGTGTCACTGTTTCAACACTGTCATTTGACTCAGCATCGCACTCTCCACAAACGCAGTGGGTTGTCATGGTAGCACAAGCCGTCGTTATGGCAACAATTAGGTCATAATTTGTTCGAAAACCATGCCCAAGTAATTTCGATGCTCCATTCTTTATTGAGCCATCGTTTCAACACTGTCAGATGACTCGGTATCAAATTTTTAAAAAATCTAGTGGGGTGCCATAGTGGCACAAGCCGTCGTTATGGCAACAATGACGTCACATTTTGTCTAAAAACCTTCTCCAAGCAAATTTTACCAATTATTCTTTATGTGCCACCGTTTCAACACTGTCACATGACTCAGCATAAAATTCTTCACAAACCCAGTGGGTTGTCGTAAAGCACAAGCCGTCGCTATGGCAAGAATGACGTCCTATTTGGTCCAAAAACCATGTACCAGCAATTTTGACTATCTATTCTCTTTTTTGCAACAGTTTCAATACTGTCACATGACTCAGCATCAAACTTTCTACAAACTCAGAGAGTTGTCATGGTCTCACAAACCGTCGTTATGGAAACAATGACGTCATATTTTGTCCGAAAGCGATGGCCAAGCAATTTTGACCCTTTATTCTCCTTTGTGCCACAGTTTCAACACTGTCACATGACTCAGCATCAAACTCTCCACAAACCCAGAAGGTTTTCATAGTGGCACAAGCCGTCGTTATGGCAACAATGACGTCCTATTAGGTTCAAAAAGCATTTTAAAGCAATTTTGACCCCTATTCTTCGTTGGCCATCGCTTTAACACCGTCACTTCACTCAGCATCAAACTCTTTCTAAACCCATTTAGTTGTCATGGTGGAACGAACCATCGTTATGGCAACAATGATGTCAAGTTTTGTCCAAAAACCACGGCCAAGCAATTTTGATCTACTATTGTTTTTTGTGCCACCGTTGCAGCATTATCAATTGAGTCAACATCGACCTCTCCACTCATCCAGTGGGTTGCCCAAGTGGCACAAGCCGTCGCTATGGCAACAACAATTGCCAAATTGCGACACCATTGTTGCCATAACTACGGCTTGCGCTACCATAACAACCCACTGGGTGTGCGGAAAGTTCGATGCTGAGTATGTAACAGTGTTGAAATGGTGACATAAGCAGGAATAGGGGGTCAAAATCATTTGGTCATTGTTTTTAAACCAAATATAACGACATTGTTGCCTTAGCAACGGTTTGGGCCCAAATGCCAATCAACTGAGTTTGTGGAGAGTTCGATGCTGTGTCATGTGACAGTATTTTAGCTGTGGTTCAAAAAAGAAGAAATGGTCAAAATTGCTTGGCCATGGCTTTCGGACATAATATGTTGTCATTGTTGCCATAAAGACAACTTGCGCCACTATGACAACCCGCTGGGTTTGTGGAGAACTCGATGCTGAGTCATTTGACAGTATTGAAACGGTATTGCAACTAAGAATAAGGGGTCAAAATTGTTTGGAAATCGGAATCGGACACAACATGACGTAATCGTTGCCTTATTGACTGCTTGTGCCACCATCACAACCCTCTGGGATTGTGGAGAAATCGATGCTGACTCATGTGACAGTGTTGAATTGGTGGCACAAGGGAGAATTCGGGGTCAAAACTGCTTTGCAATGGTTTTTGGACAAAATATACCGTCATTGTTGCCATAGCGACGGCTTGTGCCACCATGGCAACCCGTTGGGTTTGTGGAGAAACCGATGCTGAGTCGAATGGCAGTGTTGAAACGGGACCACAACGAAGAATAAGGGGTCAAAATTGCTTGGCCATGGTTTTTCTACAAAATAAGACGGCGTTTTTGTAATAGCGACGGCTTGCGCCACCATGGCAACCCACTTAGTTTGTAGAGAATTCAACGCTGAGTCATGTTGCAGTGTTGAAACGGTGGCAGATGGGGGAATAAGGGGTCAAAATTGCTTGGCCATAGTTTTCGGACAAAATATGACGTCATTGTTGCCATAATGAAAGCTTGTGGCACCGTTACCACCCACTGGGTTTTTGGAAAGTTCGAGGCTAAGTCATGTGACAGTGTTGAAACGGTGACACAAGGGGGCATACGAGGTCAAAATTGCTTGGCCATCGTTTTGGGACAACATATAACGTCATTGTTGCCAAAGCAACGGCTTGTACCACCATGGCAACCCACTGAGATTTGTGGAGAGTTCGATGCTGATTCATGTGACAGTGTTGAAACAGTGGCACAAAAAAGAATAGGGGGTCAAATTTGCTTGGAAGTCGTTTTCGAACAAAATATGACGTCATTATTACCATCACAACCGCTTGTGCCACCATGACATCTTAGCGGGTTGTTGGAGAGTTGAAAGCCGAGTCATGTGACAGTGTTGAAACGGTGACACAACAAGGAATAGGGAGTCAAAAATCCTTGGAAATTGTTTTCGGACAAGATATGACGTCATTATTGCCATAACGACGGCTTGTGCCTAAATGACAACCAACTGGGTGTGTGGAGAGCTGATGCTGAGTCATGTGACAGTGTTGAATTGGTGACACAAGGGGGAATTGAAGGTCAAATTTGCTTGGTCATGGTTTTTGGACAAAATCTGACGTCATTGTTGCCATAGCAACGGCTTGTGCCACCATGACAAGCCACTTGGTTTGTAGGGAGTTTGATGCTGAGTCAGGTGACAGTGTTCAAACGCCAGCACAACGAGGAATTAGGGGGTCAAATTTGTTTGGAAATGGTTTTCGGAGCAATTATGACTTCATTGTTGCCATAAGGACGGTTTGCGCTACCATGACAACCCACAGGGTGTGAGGAGAGTTTGATGCTCAGTCATGTGACAGTGTTGAAATTGTGACACAAGCAAGAACAGGGGGTCAACATTGCTTGGAAATTGTTTTTGGACAAAATTAAACGTCATTGTTGCCAGAGCGACGAAAATCCATTGGGTTTGTGGAAAATTCGATGCTGAGTCATGTGACAAGGTTGAAACGGTAGTACAAAAGAGAATAGCGGGTCAAAATTGCTTTGCCATGGTTGTTGGACAGAATATGACGGCGTTGTTGTTATAGCTACGGCTTTTGTCACCATAGCCATTCACTGGGATTGTGTAGAATACAATGCTGAGTCATATGACAGTGTTGAAACGGTTACTCAAAATGAAATAAAGGGTCAAAATTGTTTGGTAATGGTTTTATGACGTCATAGTTGCAAAACGACAGTTTGCACACCATGACAACCCACTGGGTTTGTGGAGAATTCGATGCTGATTCATGTGACACTGTTGAAACGGTGGTGCAACGAAGAATAGGGAGTGAAAATTGCTTGGAAATGGTTTTCGGACAAAATGTGACGTTATAGTTGCCGCAGCGACGGTTGCTCACCATAGCAACCCACTGGGTTATTCGCTAATTCAATGCTGAGTCATGTGACAGTGTTGAAACGGTGGCCCAAAAAGGAAAAGAAGGTTAAATTTGCCTGAACATGGTTTTTGGACAAAACATGGCAAAAATGTTTCCTTAGCGACGACTTGTGTCACCATTGCAACCCACTCAGTTTGTGGAAAATTCAAAGCTGACTCATGTGACAGTGTTGAAATGATGGCTCAAAGAGGAATAGAGGGTCGAAATTGCTTGGAAATGGTTTTCGGACAAAATTTGACGTTATAGTTGCCGTAGCAACGGTTTGTGCCACCTTGACAACCCACTGGGTTTGTCGACAGTTCAATGCTGAGTCATGTGATAATGTTGAAACTGTGGCACAAGTAGTATTAGGGGGTCAACATTGATTCGCCATGGTCTTTGGATAAGTTTTAACGTTATTGTTGCCATAGCGACGGTATGTGCTACCAGGACACCCCTACTGGGTTTGTGAAGAGTTCGATTCTGAGTAACGTGACAGTGTCAAAACGGTGGCAAAGGGGAATAGGCAGTCAAAATCGCTTCGCCATTGTTTTGGACAAAATATGACCTCCCTGTTGCCATAGCGACGGTGTTTGCCACTATGGTAATCGACTGGGTTTGCAGAGACTTTGATGCTGAGTCATGTGAGAGTTTGAGGCGGTGGCTTTACGGGGAATAAAGGGTCAAAAGTGATTGGCAATCGTTTATAGACCAAAAATGCCGTCCTAGTTGTTATAGCGACGGCTTGTTCCACTATGGCAACCCACAGAGTTTGTGGAGAAATCGTTGCTGAGTCATCTGACAGTGTTGATACGATGGCTCAAAAAAGAGTAGAAGGTCGATATTGCTTGGAAATGCTTTTCGGACAAAATATAACGTCAGTGCTGCAATAACGACGGCTTCGGCCACAACTACAACCAATTGGTATTGCGGAGAAATCGATGTCAAATCATGTGACAGTGTTAAAACTGTGGCACAAAGGAGAATAAAGAATCAAAAAGACTTTGACATGTTTTTATGACGTCATTTTTGCCATGGAGGCGGCTTGTGCCACTATGGCAACATACTAAATTTGTGGAGAACTCGATGATGAGTCATGTGACATTGTTGAAACGGTGGCACAAAATGGGATAAGATGTCAAAAAATCGTGGAAATGGTTTTCGGACCAAATATGATGTCATTGTTGATATAACGACGGATTGTGCCACTATTACAACCCATTACGCTTGTGGAGAGTTCGAAGGTTATTCATGTGACAGTGTTGAAACGGATGACACAAGGGGGAATACGAGGTCGAAACTGCTTGGCCATGGTTTTTGGACAAAATGTAACGTCCTTGTTGCCAAACGACGGCTTGTGCTACCATGGCAAGCAAATGGGTTTGTAAAGAGTTTGATGCTGAGTCAAGTGACAGTGTTGAAACGATGGCACAATAAAATAAAGAGGGTCAAAATCGCTTAGCCACGGTTTTTGGACAAAATATGATGTCATTTTTGCTATAGCGACGGCTTTTGCCACCATGGCAACCCAGTGGGTTTGTGGAAAATTAGATGATGAGTTATGTGACAGTGTTGAAACGGTGGTTCACCGAGAAATAGAAGGTCAAAATTGCCTGGAGACGGATTTCGGAAAAAATAAAACGTCATTGTTGCCATAAGGTCGGCTAGCGCCACCATGACAACCCACTGGGTGTGTGGAAACTTTGATGCTCAGGAATGTCACAGAGTTGAAACGATGGCACAACGAGGAATAGGAGGTCAGAATTACTTGGAAATGGTTTTCGGAGCAAATATGACGTCATTGATGCCATAACGACGGCTTGTGCCACCATCACAACCCACGAGATATGTGGAAAGTTCGTTGTTGAGTCATCTGGCAGTGTTGAAACGGTAGCACAAGGGAGAATAGGAAGTCAAAATTACTTGGCCATAGCTTTTTGGACAAAAGGTAACGTCATTGCTGTGGTAGCGACGGCTTGTGCCGCCATATCAACGCAATGGGCTTGTGATAATTTCGATGCTGAGTCACCTGACAGTGTTTAAACGGAGGCTCAAAGAAGAACAAGGGGTTAAAAATATTTGGACATAGTTTTTGGACCAAAAATAACGTCATTGCTGTGATAGCGACGGCTTGTGCCACCATGGCAACCGAGTGGGTTTATGGAGCATTCCATGCTGAGTCATTTGACAGTGTTGAAACGGTGGCACAAACGGGAAAAAAGGTGAAAAATACTGGGACATCGTTTTTGGACCAAAAATGACGTCCTTGTTGTGATAGCGATGGCTTGTGCCACCATGACAACACACTGGGTTTTTGGAGAACTGGTTACTGGATTCTGAGTCATGTGACAGTGATGACACGGTGGTACAATGAGGACTAAGGGGTCAAGATTGCTTGGAAATTGTTTTTGAACGAATTATGACGTCATTGTTGCCAAAATGATGCTTGTGCCACCATGACAACCCCTTGGGTGTGTAGAAAGTTCGATGGTGAGTCATGTGACGGTGTTGAAAGAGTGACATAAGCAAGAATAGGGGTCAAATTTTGTTTGGCTATTGTTTTTGGACAAAATACAACGTCATTGTTGGCATAACGACCGCTTGTGACACCATGGAAATCCACTGGCCTTGTGGAGACTTTGATGCTGAGTCATGTGACAATGTTGAAACAGTGGCACAACGAAGACTAAGGAGTCAAAATAGCTTGGAAACGGTTTTTCGGACAAAATATGACGTCATTCTTGCCATGACGACGGCTTGTGCCACCATGGCAACGGAGTGGGTGTGAGGAGAGTTCGATGCTGAGTCATGTAACGGTGTTGAAACAGTGACACCAGGGGGAAGAGGGGTCAAAATTGCTTGACCATTGTTTTTGCAGAAATTTATTGTCTTTGTTGCCATGCCTACGGCTTGTGCCACCATGGCAACCAATTGGGTTTGTGGAAAATTCAATGCTAAGTCATATGACAGTGTGAAAACGGTGGCACAAAAGGGAATAGTGGGTCAAAAATGCTTGGACATTATTTTTGGACAAAATATGACGTCATTGTCGTCATAATTACGGCTTGTGCCATCATTAAAACCTACTGGGTGTGTGGAAAGTTGAATGCTGTGTCATGTGACAGTGTTGAAATGTGGAGATACAAAGTGTAAAAAGGGTCAAAATTGTTTGGCCATGGTTTTTGTGCAAACAATGACATCATTGTTGTCATAGCGACGACCTCTGCCAAAATGGCAACCTACTGAGTGTTTGGAAAGTTTGATGCTGAGTCATATGACAGTGCTGAAACGGTGGCACAACGAGGAATAGGGGGTCAAATTTGTTTAGAAATAAATTTCGGAAAAATATAATGTCATTGTCGTCATAACGACGGATTGTGCTACCATTGCACCCCACTGCGCTTGTAGAGAGTTTGATGCTGAGTCATGTGACAGAGTTGAAATGGTGACACAGCGGGAGTATGAGCTCAACATTGCTTGGCCATGGTGTTTGGACAAAATATAACGTCATTGTTGCCGTAGCGACGGCTTGTGCCATCATGGCAACTGAGTGGGTTTGTGGAGACTTCGATGCTGAGTCATGTGACAGTGTTGAAACTGTGACACAAGGAGAAATCGGGGATCAATATTGCTTCGCCACGGTTTTTGGATAAATTATAATGTCCTTGTTGCCATAGCAACGGCTTGTGGCACCATGGCAAACGACTGGGTTTGTGAGCAGGTTCGATGTTGAGTCAAATGACAGTTTGTGAACAAACTATGTTTGTGGACAAATTGTGACGTCATAGTTGCCACAGCGACGGCTTTTGCCACCAAGGTAACCCATTGTGTTTGTGGAGAGTTCGATGTTGAGTCACGTCACAGTGTTGAAACGGTTGCACAAATGCAAATAGAAGGTAAAATTTGCTTGGGCGTGATTTTTGGATCAGATATGACGTCATTTTTTTTGCATAACAATGGCTTGTGCCACCATGACAACACATTGGGCGTGTGAAAAGTTCAATGATGTGTCATGTGACACAAGAAAGATATTGGGTCAAAATTGCTTTGCCATGGTTTTTGGACCAAATAAGACGTCATTGTTGCCAAAGCAAAGGCTTGTGCCACCATTTCAACCCAATGCGTTTGTGAGGAATTCCATGCTAATCAAATGACAGTGTTGAAGCAGTGACACAAAGGAAAGTACAGGATCAAAATTTTTTGGCCATGGTTATTGGACAAATTTTATTGTAATTTTTGCCATAACAACGGCTTGTGCTACCATGGTAATCCACTAGGTTTGTGGACAATTCGATGTTGAGTCAAATGATAGTGTTGAAACGGTAGCACAAAGTGGAATAGGGGATCAAAATTGCTTGGCCATGGTTTTTGGACAAAATTTGGCGTCATTGTTGCCATAATGACGGTTTGTGCCACCATGAAAACCCACTGGGTTTGCCTAAAGTTTGATGCTGAGTCATGTGACAGGTTTGAAACGGTGGCACAACGAGGAATAGGGGATCAAAATTGCTTGGAGACGGATTCTGGACAAAAAATAACGTCATTATTGCCATAACGGCAGCTTGCACCACCATCACAACCCATTGGGTGTGTGTAGAGTTCGATTTTGAGTCATGTCACAGTGTTGAAATGGTGACACAAGAGGGAATAGAAGTCAAACTTGCTTGGTTTCCGTTTTCGCACAAAATAAAACGTCATTGTTTATATAACGACGGTTGTGCCACAATGAAAACCCACTGGGTTTGTGAAGAATTTTATGCTGAGTCATGTGAAAGTGTTGAAACAGTGGCACAAAGAAAAATAGGGTGTCAAAAATACTAGGCCATGGTTTTTGGACGAATAATGACGTCATTGTTGCCATAGCGACGGCTTGTGCCACCATATCAACCCAATGGGTTTTTGAAGAATTCGATGCAGAGTCACATGACAGTGTTTAAACCGTGGCAGAAAGAAGATTAGCGCGCCAAAAATGCTTGGACATGGCTTTTGGATCAAATGTGACGTCATTGTTGCGATTGCGATGGCTTGTGAAACCATGGCAACCTATTTGGTTTGTGGAACATTCATTGCTGAATCATGTGACAGTGTAAAAACGGTGGCACAAAATGAAGTGCCAAAGAAAATTTGCTTGGGCATGGTTTTATACAAAAGTATGACGTCATTGTTGCCATAGCGACGGTTTGAGCCACCATGGCAACCCACTGGCTTTGTGGAATATTCAATGCAGAGTCATGTGACAGTGTTGAAACGATGGATCCAAACCCAAAAAAACGTCAAAATTACTTGGAAATGCTTTTCGGACAAAAGTGTGCAGTCATTGTTGCCATAGCGACGGCTTATGCCACCATGGCAACCCACCGGGTTTGTGGAATATTCAACGCAGAGTCAAGTGACAGTGTTGAAACGGTGGCTCAAAAAAATTGTTGAATCTGCTTGGAAATGTTTTTCGGACAAAATGTGACGTCGCTGTTGCCACAACAACGGCTTCTGCCACCATTACAAATCACTGAGTTTGTGGAGAGTTCAATGCTGAGTCATGTGCCAGTTTTGAAACGATGGCACAACGAGAAATAGGGTGACAAAATTGCTTAGAAATGGTTTTTGGACAAAATATGACGTCATTATTGCAAAAATGACCTCTTGTGCCACCACGCCATCCTAATGGGTGTGTGGAGAGTTCGATGCTGAGTCACATGACGGTGTTCAAATAGTAACACCAGCAGAAATAGAGAGTGAAAATTTGCTTGGCTATCGTTTTTGGACAAATTATAACATGATTGTTGCCTTAGCAACGGCTTGTGCCACCATGGCAACGCATTGGCTTTGTGGAG
Organism: Trididemnum nubilum; assembly: GCA_963965965.1. Classification (NCBI taxonomy): domain Eukaryota; kingdom Metazoa; phylum Chordata; class Ascidiacea; order Aplousobranchia; family Didemnidae; genus Trididemnum; species Trididemnum nubilum. The sequence continues at coordinate 25,397,059 of OZ014481.1, read as the reverse complement.
AACTTGATCCTGAGTCATATGGCAGTGTCGAAACGGTGGCAAAAGAAGGAATAAGGGGTCAAAATTGCTTGAAAATGGTTTTTGGAAAAACTATGACGTGATTGTTGCCATAACGACGGGTTGTGCCACCATCCAATCCACTGGGTCAGATGCTGAGTCAGATGACAATGTTCAAACAGTGACAAAAGGGAGAACAAGGAGTCAAAATTGGTTCGCCATGGTGTTTCCAGAAATTATATTGGCATTGTTGCCATAGCGACAGCTTGTGCCACCATGGTAACGCATTGAGTTTGAGGAGAAGTCGATGCTAAGTCATGTGACAGAGGACAAATTGTGGAACAAAGCAAATAGGGGGTAAAAATTGCTTGGCCATCGTTTTTGGACAAAATATGACATCATAGTTTTCATAGCGACGACTTGTTCGATAACGGCAACCCACCGGTTCTGCGGAGAATTTGATGCTGAGTCATGTGACAGTGTTGAAACAGTGGCACAACAAGGAATTGGGGATCAAAATTGCTTGGAGACGGATTTCGGACAAAATATAACGTCGTTGTTGCCATAACGACGGTTTGTGCCACCATGAAAACCCACTGGGTTTGTCTAAAGTTTGATGCTGAGTCATGTGACAGTGTTGAAACGGTGGCACAACGAGGAATAGGGGATCAAAATTGCTTGGAGACGGATTCCGGACAAAATATGACGTCATTGTTGCCATAACGGCAGCTTGCGCTACCATCACAACCCACTACGTGTGTGGAGACTTGGATACTGAGACATGTCACAGTGTTGAAATGGTGACACGAAAAGGAATAGAAGTCAAACTTGCTTGCTTTCCGTTTTTGCACAAAATAAAACGTTATTGTTTATATAACGACGGTTGTGCCACAATAAAAACCCACTGGGTTTGTGAAGAATTTTATGCTGAGTCATGTGACAGTGTTGAAACAGTGGCACAAAGGAAAATAGGGTGTCAAAAATACTTAGCCATGGTTTTTGGACAAAATATGACGTCATTGCCGCCATAGCGACGGCTTTTGCCACCATGGTAACCCACAGGCTTTGGGGAGAAATCGTTGCTAAATCATGTGACAGTGTAAAAACCGTGGCACAAAAAGGAAAAGGGGGTAAAAAATGGTTGGACATCGTTTTTGGACAAATTATGACGTCATTGTTGTCATAGCGATGGCTTGTGCCATAATGGCACCCACTGGGTTTGTAAAGAATTTGATGCTGAATCATGTGACAGTATTGAAACGGTGGGACAACGGAGAATAGAGGTTCAAAATTGCTTGAAAATGAGTTTTGGACCAAATATGACGTCATTGTTGTCATAACGTCGGCTTGTGGCACCATGACAACCCACTGGCTTTGTGGAAAATTCAAGGTTGAACCATGTAACAGTGTTAAAACGATAGCACTATGAAGAATAGGGAGTCAAATTTGACTGGAAGTGGTTTTTGGACAAAATATGACGTCATTTTTGCCATAACGACGTCTTGTGCCACCATGACAACCCACTGGGTGTGTGGAGAGTTCGATGCTGATCCATGTGACAGTGTTGAAATGGTAATTAATACAAAGGGGAATAGGAAGTCAAAATTGCTTGGGCATGGTTTTTGGACAAAAGATGACATCATTGTTGCCATAGCGACGGCTTGTGCCACCATGGCAAACCACTGGGTTTTTGGAAAGTTCGATGTTGAGTCATATGACAGTGTTGAAACGGTGGCACAACGAAGAATAAGGAGTCAAATTTGCTTGAAAATGGTTTTCGGACAAAATATGATGTCATTATTGCAATAACGACGGCTTTTGCCACCATTTCAACCCACTATGCTTGTGGAAAGTTCGATGCTGGGTCATCTGACAGTGTTGAAATGGTGACACCGGGGGAATAGTGTGTCAAAAATCCTTGGGCATGGTTTTTAGGTAAAATATAACATTCATGTTGCCAAACGACGGCTTTGCTACCATGCCAACAAACTGAGTTTGAGATGAAATCGATGCTTAGTCAAGTGACAGTGTTAAAACCGTGCCACAAAGGAGAATAAGTGGTCAAAACTGTTTGGCCATGGTTTTTGGACAGAATATGACGTCAGTGTTGCCATAACGACGGCTTATGCTACCATGGCAACCTACTGGGTTTTTGGAGATGTCGATGCTAAGTCATGTGACAAGGTTGAAACGGTTGCATAAAAGAGAATAGGGGGCAAAAATACTCAGACCAGGTTTTTGGACAAAGCATGACGTCATTTTTGCCATAACGACGGTTTGTGCCATCATATCAACTCACTGGGTGTGTGGAAAGTTTGATTCTGATTCATGTGACAGTGTTGAAACGTTGGCACAAAAGGAAATACGGGGAAAACTTGCTTGGGCATGGTTTTTGGACAAAAGATGACATCATTGTTGCCATAGCAACGGCTTGTGCCACCATGGCAACCCATTGGGTTTGTTTAGAATACAATGCTGCGTCATGTGACAGTGTTGAAACGGTGGCACAACGAGGAATAGGGGGTCAAATTTTTTTGGGCCATGACTTTGGGAGAAAATTTGACGTCATTGTTGCCATAGCGACGGTTTGTGCCACCACGGCTACCCACTGGGTTTGTGCAAAAATCGATGATGAAGAATGTGGATGTGTCAAAACTTTGGTACTGAGGGGAATAAATGGTAAACTCGTTTGTCCATTTTTGTCCATTTTTCTTGCCCGTCTCTTGGTGATTGTCCATTTTTTGTCCATTCCGTTTTACCCACTGCCCTATTCTAACTTTTCAACCGTTGATCGGTTTTTGACGTTTTTGATTGTATTTCAGCATTGCTGTTGTTTAGATGTATTAGTCGTTTCAAAGCACTCCCTAGGTGATTTGGAGCATTTTATTTGGTACGATATGAGGGAAAAACGTTTCTTGTTGCGTTTTTGTCATTTGTTTGCTTTTGAGCGGTTTTAAGCGATTTTGAACCGTTTATGTTGTTTTTGATTGGTTTTCAGCATTTAGTGTTGTTTGGTCGTGTTAGTCGTTTCTGAGCACTCTGCATGTGATTTGAAGCTTTTTGATAGCAATTTTGAGAAAAAGTTTGCTTTGTGTTTTGGTCGTTTTAGCTACTTCTGAGTGGTTTTCAGCGATTTTGAACATTTTTTGGCTTTTTTGACCTTTTTTCAGCATTGATGTTTTTTGGCTGCATCAAGCCTTTTTGAGCGCTCTGTAGGTGATTTGAAGCTTTTTGGCACGTTTTTGAGCGGAAAATTTTTTTTGATGGTTTTGTCGGTTTGCCCACTTATAAGTAGTTGTGGGGAGTTTTCAACCATTTTTGACCGGTTTTCAGCATTTGTGTTGCTTGTTCGTTATAGTCGTTTCTGAGCACTCTGTAGGTGATTTGAAACAACTTGGAACGATTTTTTATTCATCAAAATTTTTTGTATTTTTGTGATTTTATCCATTTCTGAGCGGTTTGGTGTGTTTTAGAGCTGTTTTTGATGTTTTTGACTTTTTTTAGCGTTTGTGTTGTTTGGCTGTGGTTGTCGTTTCTGCACACTTCCTAGGTGATTAGAGACGTTTTGGGACATTTGTGGGCAGGAAAATTGTAATTGGTGTTTTCTTCGTTCTATATACTTCTGAGCAGTTTTAAGTGATTTGCACTCGTTTTTGACGTTTCTGATTTAATTTCAGCGTTGTGTTGTTTGGTTGTACTTGTCATTTCTGAGCACTATCTCGGTGATTTGAAGCATATTGGTACGATTTTGTGCAAAAATTTTTTCGTGTTTTGGTAGTTTCACCTTACTTCTAAACGGCTTTGAACACTTTTTACCTGTTTTTAAGGTTTTGACCATTTTTCAGCGTTTGTGTCGTTTGGCTGTGTTAGTTGTTTCTCAGGACTCCAGAGGTGGTTTGAAGCATTTTGGGACCAATTTGGGCGACAAAAATTGGTTTTGTTTTGGTCAATTTTCGTACTTCTGAGCGGTTTTGAGCATTTTGAACGGTTTTTGACGTTTTTGCTTGTTTTGCGACATTTGTGTTGTTTTGCCGTTTTATTCGTTTCTAAACACTCTGTAGGTGATTTGAAGCATTTTGGGACGATTCCGAGCAAAACAATTTTGTTTGTGTTTTGGTCATTTTGTCCACTACGGAGCAAGTTGAAGTAATTTTTAGGCGTTTTTGGCGTTTTTTTAGCATTTGTGTTGTTTTGCCGAATTAGTGGCTTCTGACATTAGACATTATTAGTTTATTTTATGCGTATAAGCAAAACAAGGAGGAAAAACATACAGACAACAAACCAAATAAATACGAGTACACTGTACTGTCTTAAAAAACAAATTCAAATATCGGGCTACTGCCTGCTGATTTAGAGATTCACTGCAAGGGAAGACTGCGATAGGACCAATTAGGTCTTTGAGTCAAGCAGCCCTCCTTCCAATCAAATCGATGCAATGAAGTGATATTTTCAGAAGTGTAAGCAATAATTCATAACAGTTGCAGCTGCAGTTGAGAGCCAATAAACCTAAAAAAAAAACAAGCCTAGACGAATTAATGAGTTGCGTTGCTAGCTTGTTGATGAGACATACTTTTGAATTAATTGTTTTTTATAAGTTATTTTTAATTTAGAATATGGGTAATCTTTTAATTCTTGAGGGATATTATTCCAGATTTTTGTTCCTATATATTGAAATGATCGTTGGCATTTTGCGGTGGAGAATCTAGGAATGTGTATTGCATTATCTTGACAGGTGGAATGGGAGTGTACTGTGAAAACTTTTTCAAAATTCAGTTGCTGATTTAGATGAAGAGGCAAGCGTCCACTATTACTTAGATGCATCAGTTTTGCACATTCGTAGTTAAATAAGTCATCTAGTTTCAAAATACTAAGTTTAAAATACAATGGATTCGAGGAATCTGTATATCTTGCGTTGGTGATTATTTCGATGGCTCTGTTCTGCAGAGCACGCAATCTTTGTTTGTATGTGTCGAATGTGGATGCCCAGATCACTATTCTGTAAAGGAGGTGGGGGTGTAAAAGTGAGTAATAAAGAGAAATTAAGGTCTTTGCAGGAAGAAATGGTTTGATTTTGGAAATTATTCCAATTGCACGAGATACTTTTGTTTCAATCATTTTAATCTGTTCTGCAAATGTTAAGTTTTGGTCGAGTATTAATCCGAGATATTTAGAGCTCGGATTTAGAGCTTCTGAGCACTTTGCAGGTGATTTGAAGCAATTTGGTCCAAATTAGGCAACAAAGTTTTTTTCGTCTTTCAGTCAATTCATTAAATCCTGAGTGGTTTTGAGCGACTTTGAACGTTTTCGACGTTTTTGACCGTTTTTCAGTATTTGTGTTGTTTGACTGTTTTTCAGCACCTCTTGGTGATTAAAAACGCTTCTTGGGGAATATTTTTAATGATAAAAGATGACGTCACTGTTGCCATAACAACGGCTTGTGCCAAAGCACACAAAACCGCTCAGAAGCAATTAAAATGATCAAAACACAAAAAAAATTTTGATGAATAAAAAATCGTTCCAAGTTGTTTCAAATCACCTACAGAGTGCTCAGAAACGACTATACGAACAAGCAACACAAATGCTGAAAACCGGTCAAAAACGTCAAAAACGGTTCAAAATTGCCAATAATCGCTTAAAATTGGACAAAAAGACAAAACCATCAAAAAAAATTTTCCGCTCAAAAACGTGCCAAAAAGCTTCAAATCACCTACAGAGCGCTCAAAAAGGCTTGATGCAGCCAAAAAACATCAATGCTGAAAAAAGGTCAAAAAAGCCAAAAAATGTTCAAAATCGCTGAAAACCACTCAGAAGTAGCTAAAACGACCAAAACACAAAGCAAACTTTTTCTCAAAATTGCTATCAAAAAGCTTCAAATCACATGCAGAGTGCTCAGAAACGACTAACACGACCAAACAACACTAAATGCTGAAAACCAATCAAAAACAACATAAACGGTTCAAAATCGCTTAAAACCGCTCAAAAGCAAACAAATGACAAAAACGCAACAAGAAACGTTTTTCCCTCATATCGTACCAAATAAAATGCTCCAAATCACCTAGGGAGTGCTTTGAAACGACTAATACATCTAAACAACAGCAATGCTGAAATACAATCAAAAACGTCAAAAACCGATCAACGGTTGAAAAGTTAGAATAGGGCAGTGGGTAAAACGGAATGGACAAAAAATGGACAATCACCAAGAGACGGGCAAGAAAAATGGACAAAAATGGACAAACGAGTTTACCATTTATTCCCCTCAGTACCAAAGTTTTGACACATCCACATTCTTCATCATCGATTTTTGCACAAACCCAGTGGGTAGCCGTGGTGGCACAAACCGTCGCTATGGCAACAATGACGTCAAATTTTCTCCCAAAGTCATGGCCCAAAAAAATTTGACCCCCTATTCCTCGTTGTGCCACCGTTTCAACACTGTCACATGACGCAGCATTGTATTCTAAACAAACCCAATGGGTTGCCATGGTGGCACAAGCCGTTGCTATGGCAACAATGATGTCATCTTTTGTCCAAAAACCATGCCCAAGCAAGTTTTCCCCGTATTTCCTTTTGTGCCAACGTTTCAACACTGTCACATGAATCAGAATCAAACTTTCCACACACCCAGTGAGTTGATATGATGGCACAAACCGTCGTTATGGCAAAAATGACGTCATGCTTTGTCCAAAAACCTGGTCTGAGTATTTTTGCCCCCTATTCTCTTTTATGCAACCGTTTCAACCTTGTCACATGACTTAGCATCGACATCTCCAAAAACCCAGTAGGTTGCCATGGTAGCATAAGCCGTCGTTATGGCAACACTGACGTCATATTCTGTCCAAAAACCATGGCCAAACAGTTTTGACCACTTATTCTCCTTTGTGGCACGGTTTTAACACTGTCACTTGACTAAGCATCGATTTCATCTCAAACTCAGTTTGTTGGCATGGTAGCAAAGCCGTCGTTTGGCAACATGAATGTTATATTTTACCTAAAAACCATGCCCAAGGATTTTTGACACACTATTCCCCCGGTGTCACCATTTCAACACTGTCAGATGACCCAGCATCGAACTTTCCACAAGCATAGTGGGTTGAAATGGTGGCAAAAGCCGTCGTTATTGCAATAATGACATCATATTTTGTCCGAAAACCATTTTCAAGCAAATTTGACTCCTTATTCTTCGTTGTGCCACCGTTTCAACACTGTCATATGACTCAACATCGAACTTTCCAAAAACCCAGTGGTTTGCCATGGTGGCACAAGCCGTCGCTATGGCAACAATGATGTCATCTTTTGTCCAAAAACCATGCCCAAGCAATTTTGACTTCCTATTCCCCTTTGTATTAATTACCATTTCAACACTGTCACATGGATCAGCATCGAACTCTCCACACACCCAGTGGGTTGTCATGGTGGCACAAGACGTCGTTATGGCAAAAATGACGTCATATTTTGTCCAAAAACCACTTCCAGTCAAATTTGACTCCCTATTCTTCATAGTGCTATCGTTTTAACACTGTTACATGGTTCAACCTTGAATTTTCCACAAAGCCAGTGGGTTGTCATGGTGCCACAAGCCGACGTTATGACAACAATGACGTCATATTTGGTCCAAAACTCATTTTCAAGCAATTTTGAACCTCTATTCTCCGTTGTCCCACCGTTTCAATACTGTCACATGATTCAGCATCAAATTCTTTACAAACCCAGTGGGTGCCATTATGGCACAAGCCATCGCTATGACAACAATGACGTCATAATTTGTCCAAAAACGATGTCCAACCATTTTTTACCCCCTTTTCCTTTTTGTGCCACGGTTTTTACACTGTCACATGATTTAGCAACGATTTCTCCCCAAAGCCTGTGGGTTACCATGGTGGCAAAAGCCGTCGCTATGGCGGCAATGACAATGAGTGTTCTTTGAAAGCCATGGCCGAGCAATTTGACCCCTTTTTCCCCTGTGTCACTGTTTCAACACTGTCACATGACTCAGCATCAACTTTTCCACAAACCTAATGGGTTGCAATGGTGGCACAAGCAGTCATTACGGCAACTGTCACGTCACATTTTGTCCGAAACTTATTTCCAAACGATTTTGACTCTCAATTCCTGGTTGTGCCACCGTTTTAACACTGCCACATGACTCAACATCGAACTTTCCACAAACTCAGTGATTTGTAATGGTGGCACAAGCCGTCGCTTTGGCAACAAGGACGTCACAATTTGTCCGAAAACCATTTTCAAGCCGATTCGACCTTTGTTCCTGTTTGAACTACCGTTTCATTGCTGTCACATGACTCACAGCATCAAGCTTTCCACAAACCCATTGGGTTGCCATGGCGGCACAAGCCGTTGCTACGACAACAATTACGCCATATTTTGTCCAAAAACCATGCCCAAGCAAATTTTACCCGTAATTCTTTTATGTGCCACCGTTTCAACATTGTCAAGTGACTCAGTATTGAATGCCCCACAAACCCATTGGGTTGCAATGGCGATACAAGCCGTCGCTATGACAAAAAACTCTTTAAATTTGGTCCAAAGACCATGTTCAAGCAATTTTTACCTTTTATTCTTGTTTGTGCCGCAGTTTCAACACTGCCATATGACTCACCATCGAATTTTTCACAAACCCATTGGGATGATAATATGGCACAAGCTGTCGCTATGGCAAAAATGACGTCATTTTTTTTCCAAAAACCGTGGCTAAGCAATTTTGACCCCCTTTTCTTGTTTGCGCCATCGTTTCAACACTTTTACTTGACTCAGCATCAAACTTTTTACAAAGCAAGTGGGTTGTAATGGTAGCACAAGCCGTCGTTATGGCAAGAATGACGTGATATTTTGTCGGAAATCCTTTTTAGGCAGATTTTACCCCCTATTCCTCGTTGTGCCACCGTTTCAACTCTGTCACATGACTCAGCATCAAGTTTTCCAGAAACCCAGAGGGTTGCCATTGTGGCACAAGCTGTCGCTATGAAAACAATGACGTCATTTTTGGTGAAAAAATGATGTCCCAGCAGTTTTGACTCTTTATTTTTCGTTGTACCACCGTTTCAACACTGCCATAAGATTCAGCATTGACTTATCCAGAAACCCAGTGGGCTACCGTGGTAGCACAAGCCGTTGCTAAAACAACAATGACGTTGTTTTTTGCCAAAAAACAATGGCCAAGCAACTTTGATCCTTTATTCGTTTTTAATCCACCGTTTCAACACTGTGAAATTACTCAGCGTTGAATTCTCCACACATCCAGTGGGTTACCATGGTGGCATAAACCATGGCTATGGCAACAATGACGTCATATTTTGTCCAAAAACCATGGCGAAACATTTTTGACCTCATATCCCCGTAGTGTCACCGTTTTAACACAGCCACGTGGCGCACCATCAAAATTTCAACAAACCCAGTGGGTTGTCATGGTGGCACAAGCCGTTGCTATGGCAACAATGACGTCAAATTTTGACCAAAAACCATGGCAAAGCAATTTTGACCCCCTATTCCCCATTGTGTTACGGTTTCAACATGGTCACATGACTCAGCAACAATTTTTTCACAAGCCCAATGGGTTGTAATGGTTGCACAAGCCGTTGGTTTGGCAACAATGACCTCAATATTTGTCCAAAACCATGGCCATGCGATTTTGACCCTCTATTCTTTTTTGTGCCTCTGTTCCAACACTGTCACATGACTCAGCAGAGAACTCTCCACAAACGCAGCGGGCTGCCATGGTGGCAGAAGCAGTTGCTATGGCAACATTGACAATAAATTTTGTCCAAAAACGATGCCCAAGCAAATTTGGCCCTTTGCTCCCCCGTGTGTCACCATTTCAACGCCGTCACATGACTCAGCATCGAACTCTTCACACACACAGTGGGTTGTCATTAGGTGCAAGCTGTCGTTATGGCAACAATTACTTCATATCTTGTCCGAAACTCATTTTCAAGCAAGTTTCACCCGTTATTTATCGTTGTGCCACCGTTTCAACACTGTCACATGACTCAGCATTGAACTTTCTACAAACCCAGTGGGTTTCCAAGGTGGCACAACCCGTTGCTATGATGAAACTGACGTCAAATTTTGTTCAAAAACCATGTCCAAGCATTTTTGACCGCTTATTGCTATTTGTGATGCCGTTTCAACACTGCCATGTGACTCAGCATCAAATTTTTCACAAACCCATTTGGTTGATATGGTGGCACAAACCGTTGCTCTGGCAACAATGACGTCATACATTGTCCAAAAACCATGGCCAAGCTGTTTTGACCGCTTATTCCTTTTTGTGCCACAGTTTTAACATTGTCACTTGCCTTAGCATCTGTTTCCCCACAAACCTACTTTATTGCCATGGTGGCACAAGCCGTTATTTGGCAACAATGACGATATATCTTACCTAAAAACCATGCCCAAGCACTTTTAACAATTATTCCCCCTTGTGTCACCATTTCAACACTGCCACATGACCCAGCATCAAACTCTCCAAAAGCGTAGTTGGTTGTAGTGGTGGCACAAGCCGTCGTTATGGCAACAATGAGGTCATATTTTGTCCAAAACCATTTCCAAATATTTTGGCCTCCCATTCCTAGTTGTGCCACCGCTTCAACACCGTCATATGACTCAGCATTGAATGCTTCACAAACCCATTGGATTGCCACGGAGGCACAAGCCGTTGCTATGACAACAATGACGTCATTTTTATTTCAAAATTCATGTCCAACCATTTTTGACCTTTTCTTCTTGTTTGTACCACCGTTTCAACAGTGTCATGTGACGGAGCATCGAACTTTCCACGAACCCAGTGGGTGGATATGGTGTCACAAGCCGTAGCTATGGCAACAATGACGTCATATTTTGTCCAAAAACTATGTCCCAGCAATTTTAACCCTTTATTTTCTCTTGTGCCACCGTTTCAACACTTTCACATGACTCAGCATCGAACTTTCTACAAATCCAGTGGGTTGGCATGGTCTCACAAGCCGTCATTGTGGCAACAATGACGTCATAATTTGTCCGAAAACCGGTTCTAAGCAATTTTGACCCACTGTTTCTCGCTCTGCCACCGTGGCAATGGTGTTGAAATGGTGACATAAGCAAAAATAGGGGGTCAAAATCACTTGGGCATTGTTTTTAAACAAATCATAACAACGTTGTTGCCATAAAAACGGCTTGTGCCAAAATGGCAACCAACTGGGTTTGTGAAGAGTTCGGTGCTCTGTCATGTGACAGTGTTGTAACGGTGGCTCAAAAAAAAGAAAGGGTTAAAAGTGCTTGACCATAGATTTCGGTCATAATAGGCTGTCATTGTTGCGGTAGTGACGGCTTGTGCCACCATGAAAACCCATTGGGTTTGTGGGGAATTCAATGTTCAATCATGTGACAGTGATGAAATGGTGGCGCAACAAAAATTAAGGGGTCAAATTGCTTGGAAATGATTTTCGTACAAAATGTAACGTCATTTTTGCCAAGCAACGTCATTTTGCTTGTGCCAAAATGGCAACCAACTGGGTTTGTGAAGAGTTTGGTGCTCTGTCATGTGACAGTGTTGTAACGGTGGCTCAAAAAAAGAAAGGGTTAAAAGTGCTTGACCATGGATTTCGGTCATAATAGGCTGTCATTGTTGCCATAGTGACGGCTTGTGCCACCATGGCAACCCATTCGGTTTGTGGAGAATGCGATGCTAAGTCATGTGACAGTGTTGAATCGGCGGCATACACGGAATATACGGTCAAAACTGCTTGGAAACGGATTTTGGACAAAACATGACGTCGTTTTAGCTACAACGACGGCTTGTGCACTATGGCAACACAATGAATTTGTGGAGAATTGGGTGATGGGTCATGGGACATCGTTGAAACGGTGGTACAACGAGAAATAGGGGGTAAAAATTGCTTGGAAATGGTTTTGGACAAGATATGACGTCATAATTGATATAACGTCCTTTTGTGCCACCATTGCAACCAACTGGGTTGGTGGAGAGTTCAATGCTGAGTCATGTGACAGTCTTGAAACGGTGACACAAAGAGGAATAGGGGGTCAAACATGTTTTGCAATGGTTTTTGGATAACTTCTACAGTCATTGTTGCCATAGCGAAGGTTTGTGCCACCATGGCAACCCATTGGGTTTGTGAGTGTGTTTGATTTTGAGTAAAATGACAATGTTGAAAGAGTGACACAAAGAAAAATAAGGGATCAAAATTGCTTGGCCATGGTTTTTGGTCAAAATTTGACGTCATTGTTGGCGTAGCAACGGCTTGTGCCATAACGACACCCCCACTGGGTTTGTGAAAAGTTTGATTCTGAGTCACGTGACAGTGTTAAAACGTTAGCACAAAGGGTAATAAGCAGTCAAAATTGTTTGGCCATGGTTTTGGACAAAATATGACATCATTGTTGCCATAGCGACGGCGTCTGTCACCATGGCAATCCACTGGGTGTGTGGAGAATTTGATGCTAAGTCATGTGACAGTTTGAAGCGGTGGCTTTAAGGGGAATAAATGTTTGGCCATCTTTTTTGGATCAAAAATGCCTTCATTGTTGTCATCGCGACGGCTTGTGCCTCCATGGCAGCCCAATGGGTTTGTGGAGATATCGCTGCTGAGTCATGTGACAGTGTTGAAAGGATGGCTCAAAAAAGAATAGAGGGTCGAAATTGCCAAGAACTGCTTTTCGGACAAAAGATGACGTCATTGTTGCAATAACGACGGATTGTGCCACAATTGCAACCAATTGGCTTTGCAAAGAAATCGATGCTAAATCACGTGACAGTGCTAAAACTGGGCACAAATGGAAATATAGGGTTAAAAAGACTTGGCTATGTTTTTATTTTGTCATTTTTCCCATAGCAACAACTTGTGCCACTGTCGCAACGTAATGGATTTGTCATTAATTCTATGCTGATTCATGTGACAGTTTTGAAACGGTGGCACAACCAGGAATAGGGGGTCAAATTTGCTTGGATGTGGTTTTCGGACAAAATATTCTGTCATTGTTGATATAACGATGGATTGTGCCACCATTGCAACCCATTACGCTTGTAGAGAGTTTGAAGCTGATTCATGTGACAGTGCTGAAATGGTGACACAAGGGGGAATACGAGGTGAAAATTCCTTGGCCATAGTTTTTGGTCAAAATATAACGTCTTTGTTGCCAAACGACGACTTGTGCTACCATGGCAAGCAAATGGGTTTGTAAAGAGTTTGATGCTGAGTCAAATAACAATGCTGAAACGATGGCACAAAAAAGTAGAAGGATTGAAAATCGCTTGGCCACAGTTTTTTGACAAAATATGACGTCATTGTTGCCATAGCAGTGGCTTCTGCCACCATGGAAACCCAGTGGGTTTGTGGAGAGATAGATGATGAGTCATGTGAGAGTGTTGTGATAATGACTCAACAAGGAATAGAGGGTCAAAATTGCTTGGACAAGGATTTCGGTCAAATTAAAACGTCATTATTGCCATAACGACGGCTTGCGCCACCATGACAACCCGCTGGGTGTGTGGAGAGTTCGATGCTGAGTAATGTCACAGTGTTGACATGGTGACACACAAAAAAATAGGGGGTAAAAATTGCTTGGCCATCGTTTTCGGACAAAATTCAACGTCATTGTTGCCATAACAACGGCTTGTGCCACTATGACAACCGACTGCGTTTGTGAAAAATTCGATGCTGAGTCATGTGACAGTGTTGAAACGGTGGCGAAACGAGGAATAGGAGGTCAAAATTGCTTGGAAATGGTTTTCGGACGAAAGATGACGTCATTGTTGCCAAAACGATGGCTTGTACCACCATGACAACCTACTGGGCTTGTGGAAAGTTCGATGCTGAGTCATGTGACAGTGTTGAAACGATGGCACAAAGAAGAATAGAGGGGCAAAACTACTTGGCCATAGTTTTTAGCCAAAATATGACGTCATTGTTGCAAAAGCGGCGGTTTGTGCCACCATATCAACCCAATGAGTTTGTGAAGAGTTCGATGCTGAGTCACATGACAGTGTTGAAACCGTAGTACAAGGAAGAATAAAGTGTCCAAAATCTTTTGACATGGATTTTGAGCAAAATATGACGTCAGTGCGGTCATAGCTACGGTTTGAGCCAAAATGACAACCCACTGGGTTTGTGGAGCATTTAATGCTGAGTCATGTGACCGTGTTGAAACGGTGGCAGAATATAATAAGGGGTCAAAGTTGCTTGGAAATTGCTTTCGGACAAAAGATGACGTCATTGTTGCCATAATGACGGCTTGTGCCATCAAGGCAACGGATTGGGTTTGTGGAGAATTCGATGCTGAGTCATGTGACACTGTTTAAACAATGACTCAAGGGGTCAAAGTTGCTTGGCCATGATTTTTGTTGCTTGGCCATTGCTGCCATACCACGTTGCTTGGTTGGCCATTGCTGCCATACCACGGCTTGTGCCAACATTAAAACCCACTGGGTGTGTGGAAAGTTCGATGATGAGTCATGTGACAGTGTTGAAACAGTGACACAAAGCGTAAAAGGGGTCAAAATTGCTTGTCCGTGGTTTCGGACAAAATATGACGTCATTGTTGCAATAATGACGACTTCTGCCACTACGGCAACCCACTGAGTTTTTGGAAAGTTCGATGTTGAGTCATATAACAGTGTTGAAACCGTGGCACAACGAGGAACAGGGGGTCAAATTCGCTTGAAAATTAAGTTCGGACAAAAAATGATGTCATTGTCGTCATTACGACGGATTGTACCACCATTACAACCCATTGTGCTTGTGGAGAGTTCGATGCTGAGTCATGTGACAGTGTTGAAATGGTGACACAAGGGTGAATACGAGGTAAAGCCGTTTGGCCATGGTTTTTGGACAAAATAAACGTCATTGTCCAAACGACGGTTTGTGCCACCATGGCAACGAATTGGATTTTTCGAGAAATCGATGCTAAGTCATGTAAGAGTGTTAAAACCGTAGCACAAAACGAAATAAGGTGTCAAAAGTGCTTGGCCATGGTTTTCGGACAAACTATATGACGTCATTGTTGCCATAGCGACGGCTTGCGCCACCATGGCCAGCCACTGGGTTTGTGGAGACTTCGATGCTGAGTCGTGTTACAGTGTTGAAACGGTGACACAAAAAGTAATAGGGGGTCAATATTGCCTCGATAGGGTTTTTGGATAAATTATAACTTCATTGTTGCCATAGTGACGGCTTGTGCCACCATGGCAACCGACTAGATTTGTGAGGGGTTGCGATGCTGAGTCAAATGACAGTTTGTGGATAAACTATATTTCTGGACAAAATATGACCACATTGTTGCCATAGCGACGGTTTCTGCCACCAAGGTAACCTACTGTGTTTGTGGAGAGTTCGATGCTGAGTCATATGACAGTGTTGAAACGATGAAACAAAAAGGAATAAGGTGTCCAAATTGCTTTGATATTTTTTTGGACAAAATATGACTTCATTGTTGTCATAGCAACGGCTTTTGCCACTAGGGTAACCCGATGTGCTTGTGGAGAGTTCGATGCTGAGTCATGTGACAGAGTTGAAACGATTCCAAAAAAGGGAGCAGGGATAAAATTTTTTCGCCATGGTTTTTGTCCAAATATGACATCATTGTTGCCATAGCGACGGCTGGTGCCACCATGGTAACCCACTGGGTTTGTGAAGAATTCGATGCTGAGTCATGTGACTGTGTTGAAATGGTGACAAAAGCGGGATATGGGGCAAAGTTGCTTCCCCATGGATTTTGGTCAAAATATGACGTCACTGTTGCCATAGCGACCACTTGTGCCACCATATCAACCCAACGGCTTTGTGAAGAATTCGATGGTGAGTCAAATGACAGTGTTGAAACAGTGACGCAAAGAAGAGTATGGGATCAAAATTGCTTGGCGATGGTTTTTGGACAAAATATGACGTCATTTTTGCCATGACAACGGTTTGTGCAACCATGACAACCCACTGGGTTTGTGGAAAATTTGATGCTGAGTCATGTGACAGTGTTAAAACGGTGGCACAAAAGGAATAGGTAATCAAGACTTCTTGGCCATGGCTTTTGGACAAAATGTGACATCATTGTTGCCTTAGCGACGGCTTGTGCCACCATGGTAATCCACTGGGTTGGTGGACAATTTGATGCTGAGTCAAATGATAGTGTTGAAACGGTGGTACAAGGGGGAATAGGAGATCAAAATTGCTTGGCTATGGTGTTTGGACAAAACATGACGTCATTGTTGCCAAAGCAACGGCTTGTGACACTGTGACAACCCACTGGGTTTGTAGAAAGTTCGAGGCTTAGTCAAGTGACAGTCTAATAACCGTGGCAAAAAAAGGGATAGGGGGTAAAAACTGTTTGGCCATAATCATTGTTGCGATAGCGACGGCTTCTGCCACCATGGAAACCCACTGGGGTTGTGGAGAATTCGATGTTGAATCATATGACAATTTGAAGCGTTGGCATTAAGGGGAATAGGGGGTTAAAGTTGTTTCCATGGTTTTCTGTCAAATAAGACGTCATTGTTGCCATAGCGACACTATGGCAACCCACTGGGTTTGTGGAGAGTTCAATGCTTAGTCATGAGACAGTGTTGAAACCGTGGCACAAAAGATAGCAGTGGGCAAAATTTGCTTGGGTATTGTTGTTGGACAACATCAGATGTTTTTGTTGCCATAGCGACGGCTTGTGCCGCAATGGCAACCCACTGGGTGTGTGGAGAGTTCGATGCTGAGTCATGTGACAGTGCTGAAACGGTGGCTTAAAGGGAAGAGGGATCAAAATCGCTTGGCTGTGAGTTTTCGACAAAATATGACGTCCTAGTTTGCCTAGCAGCGGCCTGTACCACCATGATAACCTACTTGGTTTGTGGAGAATTTGATGTTGAGTGATGTGACAATGTTGAAACGGTGGCACAACGGGGAATAGAGGGTCAAAATTGCTTGGTCATGGTTTTAGGACAAAATATGACCTCTTTCTTGCCATAGCGACGGCTTGTGCTTTTACGACAACCCACTGGGTTTGAGGAGAATTTGGTGCTCAGTTATGTGACAGTGTTGAAACGGTGGCACAAAAAGGAATAGAGGGTCAAAATTGCTTGGAAATGGTTTGCGGAAAAATATGACGACATTTTTGCCATAACAACTGTTTGTACCACCATGACAACCCACTGGATTTATGGACAGTTTGATGCTTAGTCGAGTGACAGTGTTGATACGATGACACAAAGGGGAATATGGGTCAAAATTGCTCGGCCATTGTTTTTGGACAAGATTTGACGTCATTGTTACCATAGCAACTATTTTTGTGCCACCACGGCAACCTACTGGGTTTATGGACATTTGTTGAGTCATGGGACAGTGTTGAAACGGCGTCACAAAGAAGAATACGGAGTTAAATTGCTTGGTTTTTTTTATGACGTTTTTGTTGCCATAGCAACGACATGTGCCACCATAGCAGTTCATTGGGTTTTGGAGAATTCGATGATGAATCATGTATGACAGTTTTGAAGCGCCGGCACAGATCGAATAGGGGGTAAAAATCGTTTCGCAATGGT
Organism: Trididemnum nubilum; assembly: GCA_963965965.1. NCBI lineage: Eukaryota > Metazoa > Chordata > Ascidiacea > Aplousobranchia > Didemnidae > Trididemnum > Trididemnum nubilum. Next base: position 25,379,538 of record OZ014481.1, on the reverse strand, counting down.
TTTTGGACAAAATGTGACGTCATTGTAGTCATAGCACTAGCATGTGCCACCATGGCAACCCAATAAGTCTGAGGAACCCACCATGGCAACCCACTGGGTTTGAGCACTCCTTAGGTGATTTGGAGCTTTTTATCTAGTACGACTTTCGGAAAAAACGTTTCCTAATGCATTAAATTTTTTTTTATTCAATGATTTTCAACTTAAAAATATAAGTTTTCGTGTTTCGACAGTAACTTTTAGGCCATCTTCACGGCTAGAATGTAGAAGCATAAGTTATTCATCTGTACAATTTATTATTGTAATATACAGTGCCAATGAGTTATCGCGACGCGTTTCATCCTTGCTCAAGGGTCTCATCAGGCGAAAAGAACAACACATTTTTAAACATGCAATGATTTAAATCTGCAACCAAAAATTTGGAACAAACATTAGCAACAATTTAGAATCATTGAACTTTAAAACATGCAATGATACAAAACTGCAATTACCAAATTTGGAAATAAAAATTGCATCGATAAACACATCTGCTTTGTCTGTGCAAATTTCTTTATGACGTCAAACAACTTTTGACATGTTCATATAATTTTTTTTATTTCCAAATTTGGTAATTGCAGTTTTGTATCAATGCGTGTTTGAAAGTTTAATGATTCTAAATTGCTGCTAATATTCGTTTCGAAATTTTTGGTTGCAGTTTTATATCATTACATGTTTAAATATGTGTTATTTTTTTTGCCTAATAAGACCCTTGAGCAAGGTCGAATAGCGTCGCGATAGCTCATTGGCGCTGTATATTACAATAATGAATTGTATAGATGAATAACTCATGTTTCTTAATGTGTTTTAGTCGTTTTGTTTGCTTTTGAGCGATTTTGAACCGTTTATGTTGTTTTTACTGTTTTTCAGCATTTGATGTTGTTTGGTCGTATTTTAGTTATTTCTGAGCACTCTGTAGTGATTTAAAGGGTTTCGATAACAATTTTGAGAAAAAGCTTGCTCTGTGTTTTGGTCGTTTTAGCTACTTCTGAGCGGTTTTGTGTGTTTTAGAACCATTTTTGACGTTTTTGACTGTTTTTTAGCGTTTGTGTTGTTTGGCTGTGGTAGTCGTTTTGCACAGTTTTTAGGTAATTGGTGGCATTTTGGGACGTTTTTTGGCAGGAAAATTTTGATTGGTGTTTTCTTCGTTCTGTATACTTCCAAGCAGTTTTAAGTGATTTGTACTCGTTTTTGACGTTTCTGATTAATTTTCAGCGTTGTGTTGTATGGATGTCCTTATCATTTTTGAGCACTTTGTAGGTGATTTGAAGCATTTTGGTACTATTTTGGACAAAATGTTTTTTTTCGTGTTTTGGTCGTTTCATCTTACTTCTAAACGGCTTTGAAAGATTTTTACCCGTTTTTAGGGTTTTGAACGTTTTTCAACATTTGTGTTGTTCGGCTGTGTTAGTCGTTTCTTAGGACTTCGTAGGTGGTTTGAAGCATTTTGGGACCAATTTGGCGACAAAAATTGGTTTTGTTTTGGTCAATTTTCGTACTTCTAAGCAGTTTCGAGCGTTTTGAACGGTTTTTGACGTTCATGCTTGTTTTGCGACATTTTTGTTGTTTTGCCATATTATTCGTTTCTAGACACTCCGTAGCTGATTTGAAGCATTTGGGAACGATATTAAGCAAAATATTTTATTTTTTCGTGTTTTGGTCGTTTTGTCCACTTCGAAGCAAGTTTTTCTGTTTCTTCGCTGTACCAAGCATTTCTGAGCACTCTGTAGGTGATTTGAAGTAATTTGGGACGTTTTTGAGCAAAATAATGTTTTTCATGCTTAGTCATTTAGTCCACTTCTGAGCGGTTATGGGCAATTTTGAACCGTTTTTGACCGGTTTTTAGCATTTGTGTTGCTTGGTCGTATTAGTCGTTTCTGAGCACTCCGTAGGTGATTTGAAACAATTTGGAACGGTTTTGTTTATCAAATTATGTTTCGTGTTTTGGTCATTTTATCCACCTCTGAGCGGTTTGGTGTGTTTTAGAACCGCTTTTGACTGTTTTTTAGCGTTTGTGTTGTTTGGCTGTGGTAGTCATTTCTGCACACTCTTTAGGTGATTTGTGGCATTTTGGGACGTTGTTGCGCAGGAAAATTTCAATTGGTGTGTTCTTCGTTTTATATACTTCTGAGCATTTTAAAGTGATTTGTACTCGTTTTTGACGTTTCTGAATATTTTTAGCGTTGTGTTGTTTGGTTGTACTTGTCATTTCTGAGCACTATCTAGGTGATTTGAAGCATTTGATAGCATTTTGGGCAAAATGTTTTTTTTCGTGTTTTGGTCGTTCCATCTTACTTCTGAACGGCCTTGAACGATTTTTACCCGTTATTAGGTTTTGATCGTTTTTCAGCGTTTGTGTTGTTTGGCTGTGTTAGTCATTTCTCAGGACTCCGTAGGTGGTTTGAAGCATTTTGGGACCAATTTGATGACAAAAATTGGTTTTGTTTTGGTCAATTTTCGTACTTCTGAGCGGTTTTGAGCATTTTGAACGGTTTTTGACGTTTTTGCTTGTTTTGCGACGTATGTGTTGTTTTGCCATATTATTCGTTTCTAAGCACTCTGTAAATGACTTGAAACATTTTGGGACGATTTTGAGCAAAGAAATTTTGTTTTCGCGTTTCAATCATTTTGTCCACTTCGGAGCAAGTTCCAGTAATTTTAGAGCCTTTTTGAATTTTTTTTAGCGTTTGTGTTGTTTGGCAAATTAATCGCTTCTGAGCATTCCGCTAGGGATTTGAAGCATTTTGGTCCAAATTAGGCAACAACTTTTTTTTCGTGTTCTAGTCATTTTATTAAATCCTGAGCAGTTGTGAGCACTTTTAACGGTTTTTGAGTTTTTGACCGTTTTTCAGTATTTGTGTAGTTTGGCTGTGCTAGTCGTTTCTGCGCATTTCTTAGGTGATTCAAAACCATTTGGGACGATTTTGTGCAATAAAACTTTTTTTTTGGCGTTTTGGTTGTTTTATCCTTTTCTGAGCGATTTTAAGTAATTTTATCAGTTTTTGACAAATCTGACTCTTCTTCAGCATTTGCGTTGTTTGACTGTTTTTTAGCACTTCTTGGTGATTAAAAACGCTTTTTGGTTATTACTCTTGGTGACTATATATGACGTCATTGTTGCCATAGCGACGGATTGTGCCACCATGGCAACCCAGCGGGTTTGCAGAGAAATCGATGCTGAATCATGTGACAATGTTGAAACGCTTGCGCAAAAGGAATAGGGGGTCAACTTTGATTGGTCATTGTTTTTGGACAAAGCATGACGTCATTGTTACCGTAGCGACGGCTTGTGCCACCATGGCAACCCATTAGATTTCTCGAGAGGTCAATGCTGAGTCATGTGACAGTGTTGAAACGGTGGCACAAAGGGGAATACGGGATCAAAACTGCTTGGCCATTGTTTTGGAAAAGACATAACGTCATTGCTGAAATAGCGACGGCTTGTGCCACCTAGGCAACCGAATGGATTTGTGGAGAATTTGATGCTGAGTCACATGACAGTGTTGAAACGGTGGCACAAAGAAAAATAGAAGGTCAAAATTGCTTGGCCGTGGCTTTTGGACAAAATATGACGTCATTGTTGCCGTAGCGACGGCTTGTGCCACCCTGGCAACCCGATTGGTTTGTGGAGAGTTCGATACTGGGTCATGTGACAGTGTTGAAATTGTAGCACAAAAAGGAATTGGGGTCGAAAATCCTTGGCCATGGTTTTTGGACAAAATATGACGTCATTGTTGCCAAAGCAACGGCGTGTGCCACCATGGCAACCCACTGGGTTTGTGGAGAATTCAATGCTGAGTCATGTGACAGTGCTGAAACGGTGGCACAACAGGAATAGGAGGTCACAATTCCTTGGCCATGGCTTTTGGAAAATATAACGTCATTGTTGCCATTGCGACGGTTATGCCAACATGGCAAATCACTTCGGTTGTGGAGAGTTTGATGCTGAGTCATGTGACAGTGTTGAAACGGTGACACAAAGGGGAATATGGGGTCAAAAGTTCTTTGCCAACGTTTTTGGACAAAATATAACGTCTCTGTTGCCATTGTGACGGCTTTGCCAACACGGCAGCCCATTGGTTTATGAAAAATTTGATGTTGAGTCATGTGACAGTAATGAAACGGTGGCACAATGGGGAATAAATGGGCCAATAAATCGCTTGGCAATGGTTTTTGGACAAAACAGGACGTCATTGTTGCCATTTTAACGGCTTGTGCCGCCATGGCGACCTACTAGGTTTGTGGAGATTTCAATGCTGAGTCTTGTGACAGTGTTGAAGCAGTGGCACAACGAGGAATAGGGGGTCAAATTTGATTGGAAATGGTTTTTGGACGAAGTATGAGGTCATTGTTGCCAAGCGACGGCATGTGCTACCATTACAGCCTATTGGGTTTTTGGAGAGTTCTATGCTGAGTCATGCGGCAATGTTGAAATGGTGATACAAGGGGTTTTAGGGGTCAAAATTTCTTGGAAATGGTTTTTGGACAAATGAGACGTCATTGTTGCCATAGCGACGGCTTGTGCCACAATGGCAACCCACTGGGTTTGTGGAGAAATGGATGATGAGGCATGTGGAGGTGTCAAAACTTTGTACTGAGGGGAGTAAGGGGTCAAAATCGTTTGTCCATTTTTTGTCAATATGTCTTATTTATCTGTATAGATGATTGATTTTCCATTTTTTGTCCATTCCGTTTTCCCCACTGCCCTATTCTAGTTTTTCAGCAGTTGAATGGTTTTTGACATATTTGAGTGTTTTTCAGCATTGGTGTTGTTAAGCCGTATTAATCGTTTTGGAGCACTCCCTAGATGATTTGGAGCATTTTGTTTGGTACGATTTTGGGAAAAAACGTTTCTTATTGCGTTTTAGACTTTTTGTTTGCTCTTAGGCGGTTTTAAGCGATTTTGAACCGTTTATGTTGTTTTTCACTGTTTTTCAGCTTTTAGTGTTTTTTGGGCGTATTAGCTATTTCTGAGCACTCCGTAAGTGATTTGAAGCGTTTTGATAACAATTTTAAGAAAATATTTCCTTTGTGTTTTGGTCGTTTTAGCTACTTGTCAGTGATTTACAGCGATTTTGAACGATTTTTGGCGTTTTGAGCGTTTCTCAGCATTTCTGTTTTTAGGCTCTATCAAGCGTTTCTGAGCACTTTGTGGGTGATTTGAAGCATTTTGGAACGTTTTTGAGCAAAAAATTGGATTTTCATGGTTTGTCATTTGGTCCACTTCTGAGCGGTTATGGGCAATTTTGAACCGTTTTTAGACGTTTTTGACCGGTTTTCAGCGTTTGTGTTGCTTGGTCGTATTAGTTGTTTCTGAGCACTCCGTAGGTGATTCGAAACAATTTGGAACGGTTTTGTTTATCAAATTATGTTTCGTGTTTTGGTCATTTTATCCACTTCTGAACGGTTTGGTGTGTTTTAGAACCATTTTTGTCGTTATTGACTGTTTTTTAGCGTTTGTGTTGTTTGGCTGTGGTAGTCGTTTTGCACACTCTTTAGGTGATTTGTGGCATTTTGGGACGTTGTTGCGCAGGAAAATTTCAATTGGTGTGTTCATCGTTTTATATACTTCTGAGTTCATCGTTTTATATACTTCTGAACTAGATGTTTTACATTCGTTCTGCGTCGTGTTGGACCATCATAAAAATTTAACATCAAAATCTTTTAGCACAGACGATGAAGCAAAATAATAATAATCACCCGAAAGTTTTTAAACATAAAAAACCTTCATATGTTTACGGAAAAAATATAGTCAACATTGATTTACAGTATTATTTGTTGTGATCTGGTAATCAAAGTCTACAACAGTCTTTAATAAATAGATCAATTGTACAAATCAGACAGCAATAAGATATAATTAGAAACAGTACCTGCATAAAAAATACATTGCGTTGTTTCAGAATTAGCCAAATAAAGAATACAAAATGCTAACATAAAACAGCAAATAATATTTAGTCTTCCGAAAAATATTTATTTCCAATTTTATTTTTTGTACAGCGCAATTTCATTTACAAAAATGTGCTGCAACTGTTTTGACGTCACTTCAGCAATTAACAGATTTGCAGTCATGCGTGTGCTAGCAATTTACTTTTGCATTTGCCTTCGAGGTTACCACTAATACGAGGATATATAAAAATTTGAAAAGGTCAAGTTCAATTTCTTTGTAATAGTGATTTTATTACAATATTCTCAGTTTTTGAATTGAGCTATAATAGAATAATCGACATGAGCAAGAAAGAACATACCGAGGTAACTTCGAAAACAATTAAAAGTTACTATTTTGTAAAATTGGGCATCTTGCAGCAGCTATTGGCATTCTGGTGCGATTTGCAAAGTATGAATGCTGCAGACACGCTTTCCATATTTTTGGCATCGATTTTTGGAAGCTGGTATGTTGGCTTTGCTTTTTTTGTAGCCAGAACCATAAACATTTGACATGCAAACATAGCACCATTTTCCGGTTTCGGATTTTGATGAATAGAGTGAACAGGAAGTTGAAGTTTGTAATTGCATTTAATGGTTATACTGATATTGCAATTAATGTAATATTGTAATTGCAATTAATGGTTATACTGATCGAAATAACATTCTTTTTGTCACTATTCATTTGGATCATTCTACAAAGAGTGCGTAATTCTCAAACGCAACGATTTTATTTTGATAATCTTTCAGATTTTACTTCAGAGGTGGCTTTATCACAAATTGTTGCAAGCTTTGGTAATTACTGAGATTAGTGATGAATAAGTTTAGAAAAACAGTAAAAAAAAGAATAGTATAATTGGCAGGGTAGAAATTTATTTGCCGGTTCTCATCTTTGATCAAAATTTTCAAAGCTATTCTACTCCTATTGTCCTCTTATCCAGAACTAGCAATATTGTTTGTATGCGATAAAGCCGTTAGATAGCTCCAATAAATTAGAAACATTAAAAATTTACCAACGACATCAGTGAATTTAGATATTTTAGTTATTTATGATCACAAAAAAATCCAGTATAAGTTCATTTACCAAATGGTTAGCTAATCGGATTGTTACTTGCAAAGTCTATTTGTTGGAGAATCTGCTTTCCGTTTTTATATTTTGTATCTACAAACATAATTTTTGTTGGTTTTGCATGTACACACATGAAAGCGAAAATTGAAAAGTAAAGAAACAGGATAAAAGCTGTAGGCCTGTAGTAGCATCTAATAAAAAATTAGTAAATGCAGTAACAAGCAGTACTTAATCGAGAGTTAGCGTCCCCCCATCGAGATTTAGACGTCCGCCCATCGAGATTTGAGCGCTGAATGATGAAACGATCAAGAGTCAGCTAGCACGAATAAATCCTACAAATTCCGGCCAAATATAGTCCCAAATTGCGGTGAATACCTTTTTTTGTTTTGTTTAGTCTTCACTTGATTTCAGGGAAAAAAACACTTCATTTTTCGGCAAAGACTTTTTTTTTTGGTCTTTACCTGGTTTCGGGGAAAAACCAATTGCGGGGACAGAATTACATAATTTCTACTGAAGTTTAGTCAAAGCTGCAAAAGCGTCCCCCCATGCAAAATTTTACAATTTAAGTACTGGTAACAAGTACAATATACCAGAGGTGGAGTCGAGGACACAAGGCTCGAGGCCAAGGCCAAGGACACAAAAAAATCCAAGGCCAAGGACAGCCTTTCCGAGGACAGACACTCTCGAGGCCAAGGACAGGAATGCTCGAGGCCAAGGCCAAGGACCAAGGACACAAGCGCAAGTGCTCTCCGAAAAAAAAAAAAAGGTCTTCACAAAAATTTTTCAAGCGATCTCCACAAAAAACGCTTTCCAAAAAATTTTTCAAGCGCTCCACAAAATTTTAACAATTCAAAAAATGGTGCTGTTCTCGAGCCGAGGACAGGCCAATTTTCGAGGACTTGAGGTCTCGAGGCCAAAGCCAAGGACTTGACCTTCGAGGCCAAGGACTTCAAAATGTGTCCTCGAGGACTCCACCTCTGCAATATACCGCATAGCACATTTGACAATGTGCATACCCAATATTTCTTTAGTTTGATGTGAATTTGATAAAAAAGTTGATAATATTTTATACTAGCTATAGGTTATTGCTTCGAAACGTATTTTTACGCAACGCTTCTAGCAATAATAAACTTGAATAACAAAAGAGGTAAAAATTGAAAATAATAATTCCGAAACAAGTTTTATCAAAAACTCTCCACTTTTTGCAATGTGATTGAATATCGCAAAGACATATGAAATGCTAAAATTTAGTGAAAGCAAAGCGGATGTCAGCGCACAATAAAATTATCAGTGTGCTGCAACGTCACGCGCAAAGACATTCGGGCAAATTTCTGTGTTGGATGTTTTCACTTGAACTTCACAAAAAAATCTTAGGCAGTCAAAATTATGCTTATGTTTTTTTTGAAAAATAAAACGAACATCTTTTTGCTGATACTACTACTTAGCAAAAACTAAAAATTTATTTATAATTTGCGTTTTTTTTTTGGTCACCTAAACCAATTTTGAACATAAAGACTACCAAAATTCATGCTGCATGCCACACACTTGATACATATGGACATTTTTGACTACTATATAGCAGCAATGCGAAAAAAAATATTGGCAAAGAAGAAAAGAATTTGCGCTTATGTTGGCCTCTAATTGTTTTATCTACAAGTACGTTTGTATTACTAAATCACAATTTTGATTTGTTAGCTACATGCTGAAAAAGAAGCCTAGTTTGAAATATGGTAAAATTATACGTAATTGTCTGAGAAATTCAGCTGTTAGCTTTTGAAATCGTAATGAAAATTATAATGCGGTAAATGAAAAGCTATTGTCACAACTTTTTTTGAACATCGATCGCAACAAAAGCCGTTCAAGAGGTCACTGGATTTAGAGTTCTTATTCACGTTACCAGGGTTTACGAAAAAGCGCGAAATTATTAATTACGACAGAACAATTGGAACTAACAGAATTAAATTAATGTTTTGAAAATTTTGCCGGAAACACAGGGTTGACCTTGAGAAACGTTTAATAACTTCGAATGTAGTTGTCGGTTGACGATGGTTTTACAAATGAGAGTTGAAGCAGTAAATTTTAGGAAAAGTGAAATTTTATTATTGTGGCTTGACTGCTTCATAACAAAATTTCGAAATAAATGAAGGGGGGGAGCTAATCGATCCCCCCTGGGCCGAATAGGGTTAATTGCTGCTCAACCTAGCACTTGATTAACTTTAGGCTATCGGTAGGCTTACTTGAACTTTTTCCTATCAAAGTTCTTCTCACACTGTCCAATGTATCAGCCCATCTTTTCAAAAACCAGTGAGCTGCCAATACAAAGAAGCCCAGTTTACCGGAGTTATATTGCCTAGCTGATGGGTAGCCTGGCTACCCAATCTCAGCAAGCTAACTCCGACTGTAATCCTTACCGGTACGGTACCTGATTAAGCGCTATCAAACCGAGCGCTTGGCTATCGGTAATTCTAAGCTATGGCCAAGCCTACTTTCTTTTTTCAAGCAAAGTTTCTCTTCCACTGTTTAGACTAATCTTTATAGCTTCTAAAAACAATGTTTTAACGTACCCCAATCGAATAGCTTATGCCTCAATTTCATTCCCCAAAATATAACTCAATTCCACTGCATAGATACCTTCCTTCCATCATGCCCCCATTCTAACTTTTTAGCAATTGAACGGTTTTTGACTGTTTTTTATCATTTGTGCTGTTTGGCCGTATTAGTCGTTTCTGAGCACTCCGTAGATGATTAAAGCATTTTGGGACGATTTTGGGCAACCCAAATTTTTTCTGATTTACCAGCGGTTTTGAACAATTTTGAATGGTTGTTGACGTTTTTTATACTGTTTTTTAGTTTTTGTATTGTTTGGCGATATAAAGCGTTTCTGAGCACTCCTTGGGTGATTTGAAGCAGTTTGGGAAATTCTGGGCAACGAAGTTTTTTGTGTGTTTTGGTCATTTTGTCCACTTCTAAGCGGTTATGAGCATTTTTGAACCGTTTTTGACAGTTTTTCAGCTTTTGAGTTGTTTTGCTGTATGATTCGTTTCTGAGCACTCCCTGGATGATTTGAACCAGTTTGGGACAATTTTGGGCAACAAACTTTTTTTTGTTGTTGTGTGGTTGTTTTATCTACTTTTCAACGGTTTTAAGCAATATTGAACGGTTATTGACCGTTTTTTAGCATTTGTGTTATTTGGCCGTATTAGTCGTTCCTGAGCACTCCGTAGGTGACTTCAAGCATTTTTGGACAATTTTGGGCAACAAAGTTCAAAGTTTGTTTTGTTTTTTTGTCATTATGTTCACTTGTGAACGGTTGTGGGCAAATTTGAGCCGTTTTTGACGTTTTTCAGCGTTTGTGTTGTTTGGCGGTATCAGTCGTTTCTTAGCTTTCCGTATGTGAGTCAAAGCATTTTGGGACGATTTTCGGCAACAAAATTTTTTTCGTGTTTGGTGAAATATCCACTTCTGAACGGTTTTGACTGCTTTAAAACCGTTTTAGACATTTTTGATTGTTTTTCAGTTCTTTTCAGTCAGTCCTTGTTTGTTCGTATTATTCCGTTTATGAGCACTCCCTGGGTGATTTGAAGCATTTTGGGACGATTTTTGGCAACATAAGGGCCGGTCACAATTTTTTTTTCTACCATGGTTTTGCAGATTTATTTCGTCACATCCTGTGTCCCAACCTTGTGATTCATACTCCGCTATTGCTTTTCGCTTGATCCACTTTATTTACAGGCTAATTGGTACGATGATACTGGGCAGGTAGGCAAGACTTTAGTTTGCAATAAAGTCCTACCGTATGCAGTGGTAGAATAGGCTAGGCTTGAAAGAACAGCAAAAAGCAATAATAGTAGTTAGTCAATAAGCCTAGTCTTACGTTTTATAATCAAGTCAAAATACTAAGACAAAAGTTGTGATACAAGCAAGTCAAAATAGCCTAGCCTAGTAATCTTTTTTAAGCATTTAAAGGATTGGGCTGCTGAATCTTAAGCGATTATTGCATTATAGACAGAATATCAGAGGGAAGCCTAAAACATATTTCGTTAATTGATGCATAGTTCAAGTTACTGTATCCATATTGCATAAATAAATAGCAGACCTGAGATAATATCATATCGGTAGCCTACCGGTATTGAGATACTGGATTATTGCTAGCCTAGTCAGATAGTGCAGTTGGATAGGTATCGTAAATGACTAGCCTAAACTGTGTAGGCCCTGAATCTGGAAAAGTGAAATGTCAAAGTTATTTTACTACTGTAATTTTACCAATGTTGTGATTGCTTTCAAATTTAGAGTCAGAATTAACTTAGACAGATTCACTTACTGACCTCATCACTCAGTCACTCATCTGCTCATACTCCTCACTCAGTACTGTCGTAGTAGATGAAATTAGGACAAAGTTTACTTGATAAATTGATACAGTATTAAACTGATAGATTGTTGAATTAGTTTGAAGGAAAACTTGGAAAAAAATACATAGGCTGATAACTTTGCCAGCTTCACACAGTACTGCACTGCTGCAGCAGATACACGGTCTGAAGATCTGACTGCTACATTATCCTGGTGATCAATTCAATTTATTTGGACAGTGAAAAGACTGTACAAGTCATCAAGGTCTACTGTCACAAAAAAAAAAAGAAACTTTATACAGTAACATGTAAGAAGGCTTTATTTCCCCGGAAGTTTTTATCTACTTTTTTATTAATTGTGACTTAAATCTAACCCAAACTCAAATGCTTGCTCTAAAACTACCCCCAAATCGAACCCTAACCCAAACCCTAACTTAAACCCTAATCTTAACTACTAAAAAAGCAAATAAAAAAAAAGCGCGGATAAATATTTATCACTTTCGTTTTATTCTTTCTAACTTGAAAAGTTTCGATGAAATGGTCACTTCATAACAATGAACATATATCAGTAAGAAACAGAGCAGATGGCTAAAACCTACCGGTACTACTGCCATAACTCAAAACAAAAACTCACAACATCAAACTTAACAATTATGCTTAGTATCAATGTATGGCGTATGCTCAAAAACTTGATTTCCTGGACCCTCTTATTCAATATTTTGTGTTATTTAAATCGAAGTGACTTGGCGAATGGAACGATTCTAGGACAAATGGGTCCCAGCCAAATGGGTCCCGGACAAATGGGTCCCAGACAAATGGGTCCCGGACAAATGGGTCCCCGATAAATGGGTCCCGGACAAATGGGTCCCAGGACAAATGGGTCCCAGACAAATGGGTCCCGGACAAATGGGTCCCAGGACAAATGGGTCCCGGACAAATGGGTCCCAGACAAATGGGTCCCGGACAAATGGGTCCCAGATAAATGGGTCCTGGACAAATGGGTCCCGGACAAATGGGTCCCAGGACAAATGGGTCCCAGACAAATGGGTCCCAGACAAATGGGTCCCAGGACAAATGGGTCCCAGACAAATGGGTCCCAGGACAAATGGGTCCCGGACAAATGGGTCCCAAACAAATGGGTCCCAAACAAATGGGTCCCAGGACAAATGGGTCCCAGGACAAATGGGTCCCAGGACAAATGGGTCCCAGGACAAATGGGTCCCAGGACAAATGGGTCCCAGGACAAATGGGTCCCAGACAAATGGGTCCCTGGACAAATGGGTCCCAGACAAATGGGTCCCAGACAAATGGGTCCCGGACAAATGGGTCCCAAGACAAATGGGTCCCAAGACAAATGGGTCCCGGACAAATGGGTCCCGGACAAATGGGTCTTCTACAAATATTATCAAAACAATATATTCAAATTTGGATATGTTTTTAAAAGATTTAAAAGTGAAGAGGCAACCATGCAGTGTCGTGGTACTTTAACGATTCATTCTAAGAGAAGCAAACCTATTGAACGACCAACAAATGTGGAATAATGAGACTCTCAAAATTACTTTTCGCTTTTCCGCTAAGAAAGCAATTACAAATTTTTTCCTCTTGGCCACTCAGCAGGGTTTAAAATTTTAAACAGTGTCAAAATGTATATTTTATCGACCACATAGAGACTGATAATAATAAAAAAAAATACACCCTGTCTAAGAAAGGGTAATGATTAATTGCTGGGGTGCACATTTGGGGAAGTTTTGGCCCCTTAAATGTTTATCTCTTAAATATTTGTTTACACTAATCACTTTTTGCATTTAAAAAAAACAAACTTTTAATGCCATTTGGATTGCATTTTACACCTTTTTACAGTCATTAGACTCGGCTCAGATGAGGGGAAGCAAGGTACATTTACATTCCTATTCATGCGGTTGCTTTTAGCCAGTACTTAAACTGTAAAATTTTGTATGGGAGGACGCTTTTGCAGGCTTGACCAAACGCATTCGGAATGTGAAAGTACTTTAGCGGAAATTATGTTTTTCCATCTTCGAAATCGAGTGGAAAGAGAAAAAGCTCTTCACCAATAATTGAAGAGTTTTTGTCCCCGAAATTAAGTGAAGACCAAATAAAAAAAGAAGGTCTTTACCGCAATTTGGGACTAAATTCGGCCGGAATTTATGGGATTTATTCATGCTGCCAGGCAGTTTTTCGTCTGTTCAACCAGCGCTCAAACCTCAATGGAGAAACGCTGAATCTGATGAGGGGACGTTAACTGTCGATGAAGGGACGCGTCCCTCTACAATTTAAAAACTGCTTCGAACTCTTATTTACTAGTACTCTTAAATATTTCAGCAAAAATGTTTGCTTGCGACAAAGAGAAATGGACTACAGGTAAACCAAATAAAAAAATTTGACATCACCGAAAATTCGTGTTTACTTGTTGTTAATTTTGACTCTAACGCGAACTTAAATTATTGCTCTAAAACGACCTCAAATTTAACCCAAACCCTAACTCTAACCCTAAATCTTCAATTATACTCGCTATAGTACGCCGAAGCTTGTAACGAGTTTTCGGGGCCCATCTCCACATTACTGCGCCTGCGAACTACACAGCTTCAACTTTTTGAAGAAATTGCAACGGTGGCAAGCCGTTGGCAACACTACGCGCAATTTTGACCGGCCCGGGATTTGAACCTAAAACCTCCCGCTCCAAAGAAGAACGCGTTACCGACTTACCGCTCGACCAACTGCCCAGAATTCTAATCTTATAAAACTAAATGAAAAGTGGGCGGATGAATATTCTCAGTTTTGTTCTACTCTCTATGACTTAAAATTTTTCAGCGAAACAGTCACTCCCAATAAAATATTCTGTATTGGTGTACACTAAAACAGAAAATTCATCACGGCCAATGTACGGTGCCAAAAAGCAATACGGAAACAAAAAGTTAGATAACTGTTTTATCAATGATTGTTTGCATTTGAAAAAGTGCGTTTACTTACAGTAAGTCAGGGTTATTCAAAGTTTTTCGATAGAGGGCTAAACTGCGCTCAATGAGATTGCGAGCGAGCCAATCAAGCCCACAAAAACAGAACTGAGAAAAACAATAGTTTGGTCAGCATTAAGATTTTGTGAAGGAAAAGAAAGGTAAACCCCCCCAAAAAATAAATAAATAATGCGATGTTCTCTCCAGTTGGTATCTTTCGTTCAAGATTGTTGGCGATAAATGCATTGACACTTGTTGGTGTTATGTCAAGGGGGATATAAATTGCAATTATTATTATTATAATTTTGGCAGGGTACCAAACGTACATTCTTGATGCTGGCCGGATTAAGCTTCTTTGCGGGAAGCAGTTGGCCTTTGGACCCCCCTTCTTTAAGTTGTTTGCCACAAACAATTCGTAAAGCTCAACTTGGAAAAGAGTGCCCAGATTCATTAAATTTTTTTTAATTAAAAAAAAAAGCCATAGATTAGGTTTTGGATAAATTTGAAACCAACTATTTCTGTATAATAAACTGGACTCTTTGGAAGGTGTGACACCAAGCATGAAATATGCTGGAAGATGGGCAAAGGAAAATATTTTGGAGGCTTTGTCCTTCCAACTGGTTGAAGCGTAAATATCACCGTATATTTTGAATATGTTTACGTCAAAATACACTCACAAGCAATAACTCAAATTTCAAAATTAAGGTTTGGTCTGCAATGGGCGTAAAATCGTGAGCGTTCGAGCCTATTCTTTGTTTATTGCACAAATTTAGCTTATATTCCGGTAAGTACGCTGAGCTACTGATTTGTATGTGCTGAAAAAAATTTAAATGCACCCACAATTTTACGCCCATGTGTAGATCAGGCCTAAGCCTGCTGTTTACGCATGGAAATACGCGTGATACCGTACAAAAAACAAACAAAACAAAAAAAACAGGCAAAATACATGCAATCAAATTTACGCGCGTAAATACACGTGATTGGTAAAACACACCGAATAGAATGTTAAAAAGTAATATGCAGTAACTAGCAAAATTGCCAAACAAGAAAGTGTCTACGATGAGCGACTTTTGGGATATTGTATAAACGATTTTTAATGCACAAGCAGTTGTACACACCAAACAGTTACGCAATTACTTATACTAATATCAGTTATATTCCTGCAACGACTTGAAAATGGTTGCCACTGGAGTCATTCAAATAAATTGCATTATTGGTTCCACGCCCTAAGTTAAGGACATCGTGACAGTGCCAGCAAAATACTTTACCAAATTGGCACCACACAAAAATTGGAGTTTTCAGCCAAGATGAAGCAACTAAGAGTTCGTCAGTTGTCCCCCAAACACGATCTTCTTCCATCTTACTGGTTTTTAAATATTCAGACGGAGACTTGCCGCTGGCTACATAGTTAATTTGGCGCATGTGTTCGCAAATGTGTTTCCTCACCAGGCTGTGATTTTTTCGGATCCACTGCAAACTAAGCTAAGGCAACGAAACAAGCAGTTACCGTCACCAATAACATCCACTATATATTGTTGAGAAGGAACGGTAAACTGATTAATGGTATTGCCTCGACTAAAATAAGCCAAAGAAGAAACAAACTCTAAGTGGTTGTTTGAACTCCTTTCTTCCTGCCATGACTTGGTTGGAGGATCAAATACCCATGTTATCACATTAGTTTTCTGCGACAACAGTACAACGGGGTCTTTGTTATCGGTGCTAGTAGCATTTCTTGTTTGAATGGATTGTGAGGTTGAAAGAAGATTTAAGTCCTCTTCATCTTTGGAGCTTTTGCTTTGACTTACACTACTGCTTGATACTTCGCCTTGTTGTTCTGTCGTAATGGGCTGGTGGCTAGTTGAAGAAAAAGCACTTCCCATAAACATAAATCCAAGGGACTTTAAATACATCATTTGTCTTCTTTGCGCTTTGACGTCAAAGTACAAACTAACTTTATTTTTGATGCGTTGGTCCAACTTCTTCTGCTTTGTACTTTTAGTTTTGGTAGGCAATCCAGATAAGGCAAGGGTTCGGTCGAAAGTGGCATCAATTTCAATGTCATGCAATTTAGAAATAAAGGAAAACAAATTTAAATGGCTGGCTTCACATAGCCGATTCAATTTGTTGTGAAAGCCTTCCAGCAAGTTTGTGGTCCGGGGTAGTTCCTTTAAAACTCTCTCATGACAATTCCACACTTCGGGGGGAAACATTGGGTCAAGGTGTTTCCTGCCAACAGTTTTTCCGTGGACATAGTATTCGTGGATATGAGCCACAACAGAGTCAAGCTTTGAGTCGATTTTGTCAACTAGGTCATCAAAGGTAGTTTTGATGTCATTGACCGGAACAAATGCAAGAGCAATAATGCAATGCAAATCTGTCCGGAGGTTAGTGCTATTCGGCTGATTAAGGCAAGCCTGCAAGCCTGCTTTTTGTGCACGCCTCCAAATCATTTGGCCGAAATGAAATAAGCATCCACGAACTTCAGCAGATGGAAAAACTTCCGCAGCGGCTTTCATGAAACCCAACTCAAAATCGGATAGGATGAAAGTAGGGTTGGGTTGCATGTTCGTCTCACTACAAATAAGTCGTACACCTTCACTAAGCAGTTCTATGTACGCTTCCTTTTGCTTACTCGAAAGCAAAGCATAAACACCAGGTGTCCAAGCTCCGTCCACGTAACTATGAATAGTGTACAATTGAGTAAAGATTTGAGGCACCACCTTAAAAGTCCCATCGGACAACCATGCAGACCCAATGCCTAAGACTTGTAAAGAACAAGTAGTTCCAAATATCAAAATCCTAGTTCCAGCAGCGGTGGTAACATCTTTTTGCAAAAAAAGTTGGTCAGCAATGTATTGGTACCTTTGGGGTATATCTTTTAGCTCCTGCAATGTTTGAGGAGGCCTTGGGTGAATGGAAGCTTGTTGGCGTCGAATTGCTCTTCGAATACTTTCTTTTTGAGGCAGTTTAGCGTAACAAGCTTCATTCAACAGATCTTGAGATTGCTTGACAGTGGTTATCAAGACTTTTTCGGGCTTTTTCGGGCATCTTATTTTAGGGACAGTAATGAAAATTTACTGAATAGGCCTTTAACGCTAAATCCAGAATTTTCAAAAACTGTGTATCTCGATTGAAATCTACCGAAGGTGATGGTCTTAAAAAAAGTGCCAATATTTAGTCCAAATTTAGGGGCCGCAATTCGTTGGGTTTAGCCGTAGTCTCCAGTGACAAACCGGAGAATTTACGAAGTTGGTTGGCGGGAGCTTATCAAGTTTGTCTTCAAATTATTTCTTGAGTTCGTGCTTACGTTTTTGAGTTTTGGGGGGGCATTACATGCTCTTCGTTATTTACCAAACATTCGTTATTCTTATGGTATTTCACTATTCATAATCGGTATTAGTAAATCGCTATTCATATTCGTTATTCGTTCGTCATTCATATGCGTTATTTCAAGTTTTTGTTTTTCGAATAACATATTTTTGGCTGTAACGAAAAACGAATCGAATGCTATATAAGCCTATTATTACATGATCCATTCGTAACAAAAAAATTCATTTGAAAAGAATGAAATCACTTCGTTAACTCTGTTCTGACTGTTACGTCACAATCGCATCACCTGTACTCCTAAAAGTTGCGATCAATTATAATTGTTTGGAATTGTTCCACAATACCACACATCGCAATTATTTCATCTCTTCGACTGCTGTCAATTAACAAGCTTCGGTCGTTTATTTGTTATAAAGAAAAAAATAACACTGGTATAAGTTTTAATAAACGAAGCCAGTTCTTCAAAAATAAACATGAAATAACATGAGTGAAAGGGAAAAAGTCGAGCTGGGCAACTTCGATTTGATGGTAAGAACTATCTAGTAAGTTGTGGAACGAAAGTACTCAATCGATTAATACAGCAGGAACTTGAAAAATTTGAGCTATTTCAAAAGTTTGTTCACTCGTTTTTTTTTTTGAACGACGATCAAATTTAATGTAGTAACATATAGTTTTGTAATTATTTATTGAATGCCTTTTATATTCTTTGTTGAAGCATTTATAACAGTACTGTTCCAAAGTTTCAAATCAAATCACATCTTTCATTATACTCGCTGTATTAGGCCAATGCTGTTTATTTAACATGCGTAACTATTTACCGCTTACAGTTGGCCAAGCCAATACTTTCTAGAAAGTTCCAACTTGATAGTTGCGCAGCTTTTCAACGTCACAGTTATTTTAACTAGTTTATTTCTCAAACTTTATCTTCGTTAGTTAACAATTACGCTACTGTCATGTGCAAATTTCTGACTGTGACGTTACAATGATGTGATTTTTACGCATAAGTTAGTTTTTTTTTAGATTTTTCGAGATTGTTCCTTTTGCCTATAAATAACTTGAATATTCTTGACGTACAGAATAGAAGTGAGAATAAGTTTTGACGTGAATCTGCTGTTAAATTGCATTGCAAGTAGTAGCCTATTACGCCTCTCAGAATTCAGTTAATGCTAAGTTATGTAATAAAAATGTAGTAGTTCTGTTATATTTCTGGAGTATGTCGAAGGTAAGGCGTCTTGACCTGTGCCCTTTAGCCTGTAGCGTAGCCGGGGGGTTGGGAGGTATTTAGTATTACTTATTTCTCAATCACTTCTCTCAAATTTTTTTTCCATTAGCCCCCCTAATTATCTTTCTCTATAAAATATAGACGAAATAAATCACCCTTTTCCTGTCTGGTTTCAAGTACCAAAATAACAGCAAAATATATTTAGTAGTTTATTGTCATACTTTTTTTCGAAATTAAAATCTAGCATATTTCATTTGGATCTAGCATTTTCTAGTATATATTTGTATCATTTTTGTTTTGGTCTAGCATTTTTGTGGTTTATGATTAAATATATTCTCCAAAGATGAAAATTTGATTTTTTCGAATCTTCAGCACGAGTATGTTAATTGGTAGCGCTTGAAACGTAAATTCGTAAAACAATGTTTTTAACTAATGGCGGCCGTTACTGCATTTATAGGATGTTTTGTGGTGGCAGTATAATGATAAGGTTGTGCACCCCTGCTTTTTAGCTTCAATTTTTTTCTCACCTTCGAAACAATTTTTGATACGGATGTAAATTGTTGATATATAAATACAGCTGTTTAAGTTTTTCAAAATGAAAAACAAAACGGGGTACAAAATCTTTAAAACAACTACAGTAATTGGTTAGTCCTGTGCTCGTATTAAATAATTGTTGTCGTCCGCTTTTTTATTAATCCTATTTCACTCTTCGATATTTTAGAAGAATAAATAAAATATTTTATCGTACAAAACGCTTGATTATCCGACTAAAAAGAAGTTTTCTCTCGTTGATTGCGCTGGGGCAAGCTTAATTAAATTCAAAGCAAATTAATTTTGTCTAGGTATAGGAATAGCACCTGTCATTACTATAAACAAGGAGAACTATTCAGTTTCATGCATTTTGTATCGCTGAGAAAATTTCATCAAGCGATAGAGATTTTGCTCAGCGCACTCAATTCAATAATTTTCAAAACAGGGTTATGCAATTAGCAATTTCCAAAAACCATTGGTGTCGAAAAACTAAATAGTTGTAATTGGAAATTGATAACAATCAATCAAAAACTTTCACCTTTTTGAGAAAATGTTTCATTAACTTGCGAAAAAACGTTGTACTTTTGCAGGTGGAAAAAAAAACAAACTAACTAGCCGTAGACCACAATGATTCGAACGAAAAGATCGAGACTACGAAAATTAGTTTCGAGACCGTGACCGCTCGACACGTCAGCCCTTACGATGGCAAATAGTAACAACAAAATTTCACTCATCTTTTTCATGCTAGTAACAGATACTGCAATAATCTATACCTTGGTAAAGCGTAACTTATATAGCCTTGATTAGGTGATTAGGCCTACTTTCATCTTTTTGTTGCTATTATAAAAGCAAGAAATTGCGGTTATTTTTAACGAAAGTTATAAAATTGCATAAAAAGACTAACATAGATAGTGAAATCAGAGTTCAAAGTTTGTGTTCATTATTAACTTAATTTATTTACAGGCGCAGCTAAATATTTCCAAACATTGTGTTGAGCAAAGTGGCGATGTTTAGCTAACAGCTTTCCCCAGAGTTGTGAGTCTAGCCGGCTTTTTGGTGACACCCGGGGCGAAATTTTGTGGTGTCACTCTTCATATAATGTATAGTAGGCTGCAAGTGCGCTACCAGGATTTCGTTAAGGAGGAAGCTTTGATCCAAAGAAACTTTTTTTGTCTAAAAAATGTCTCAATGAGCAGCGTGACTAGCAAACTGATGCAACTAACCGTATAGCACAGACGGGGAACTGTGGGCGGAGCCTCAAAGAGGCGGAGGCTACTGGGCTACGTTTGTGATTTTTCGGAAAAAGTAGCCATTTTACCGCCTTTTGGATCAAATTTTGCGCGTTTTTGGAGCCTTGTGAAAAACTAAATTGTAGCAATCAGAAGGTATTTGCAAAAAATAAATTGTCCAGTCCCTTCAGCCAGGGCTGCCCGCAGGGGAGGCAAGGGAGGGCACCTGCCCCCCTGGAAATTCAGATGTAAAGTATTTTTTATGCTCAAATTTTCAAAATACGTCTAAATTTATCTACCGAAACTAAGAAAACAACCCTTTGTGAGCTGTTTTATCTTGTTTGTTGTGGTGCATAGGGCAGGGTCAGGAGGAACATGATTGCCCATTTTACGTGAATTATCATACAGCATTTTCTTTAAAAGCGAGCGTAAGCAATATTCTCTACGATTAAGTATTAAGCTGTTTGATTAAATAATCAGTTTCAAACGTAGCATCTTAATTAAGCCCTTATCAGCAGTACTCCAATTGTAAAATTTTGCATGGGGGGACGCTTTTGCAGCCTTGACCAAACGCATTTGGCATGCGAAAGTACTTTAGTGAAGATTACGTAATTCCGTCGCCGAAATTGAATGAACACCAAAAAAAAGTCTTCGCCGGAAATTGAAGTGGTTTTTCGCCAAAATTAGGTGAAGAATTAGGTCTTTTTCGTCTAATCTTCCAGCACTCAAATTTCGATGAGGGGACAACTAAATCTCGATGTGACGCGTCTCCCCGCGTCCCCCTACAATTTAAGTACTGCTTATCAGGAACTAAATACAATGCAACGTTTAATATTTCAAATTTACGCTGCGCTAAAATAAACACTATAATATCAATTTCTTCACCATTGAATTAATTTTGCTCAGAAACCGAAATCAAAACCAAAGTTGTAATCAAAAGGGTAACCAGGGGTGCTTTCTCCTTTGCATTGGCCTGTAGATCAAAAGGCACGGTAAGCAAAATGCCAAAATTTTTGCGCTTCTGAGGCAGTCTTTTGCAGTAATACGGCCTCTACAGTGGTGCAAAGCCACTTTTAAAACATTTATTATTATTATTATTTTGCTGGAGCGGGGGGGGAGGTAATTTATTTGTCAAAAATAAAGCTTACAAATTAATTGCTACAAACTCCGAAACATGGCTAAGACTAAGCGGTCAAAATTGATCGCTTAATGCAAAGTGCTCAACGTAAGCTTCATAAAAAAAGAGTATGAGGGGGGGGCTATTCAACGTTTAATTTATTTGATTTCAACGAGTTTTAGGCTTGACCTATGAGCAACGTGGGGGTTTGATGGGGCTAAGCTATTCAATTCTTTTAAATGCCTTGCAAATTGTATCAATTAGTTTTTTAAATGGCTCTAAAAAGATGCAAAGTTTTATTCGAATAGCGTTAAAATGGCATTTCTTTTCTGAAATATCACAAAAATTGCCCAGCAGCTAGGGTTTTGACCGAAGATCCAGGTCTGTGATATGCTTTAGTTGCACCAGTTTGCTCGGCACGCTGCCTAATTGAAGGATTTTGCAAAAAATTTCAATCTTTAGGTTATTGAATCCCCCTCACCCTCCTTAACAAACTTAGGTTGCATTCAGTGGCGCAACCAAGAAGGCTAAAGGGAGCTTAGCCTCCTCTTTTCCAAGTCACTTGGAAAACTTAACTCACATACAGTAGCGTAACAATGGGTTCGGAGGGGGGTTATAGCCCCACCCCCACCATTGGCCTGTCGACCAAAATGCAAAATAAGGAAAGTACCATGTTTTTAGCACTTCTGAGACTGTTTTAGCCCTGGAATGGACTAAAAAGTGATTTGAAGCATCTTTTGAAACATATATTCAGGGGGGCTAATTTGTCAAAAACAAAACTCACAAATCAATAAAAACAAAAAATGCCCAAAAATAAGCAATAAGATTTGATTGCTAGTGTAAATGTGCTGAACATAGGTTCATCAACAAATATGCACTCAGCAATAGGGAGAAGGGGAGGGCTATTCAGCATTAGTTAATTACCAATCACTTCTATGAAACATCTTTCCATTAGCCCCCCCCCCCCCCCCCCGATTATTTTTTTCCAAATAATATAGACGAAATAAATTACTCCGAGTGAGTTTTATTAAGCTATAGGATTTTATAATTTACCAGTATGAAAACAAGGGAACTAAAGTTTTACCATTAGCCACCTCCCGCATAGCCCATTTATGCAACCAGTTTAATCATGTTTGCACAGCCAATTTTTATGCCACGTTTTTAAAGCAATTTTTTATCAAAAGTTTACTTTTTATCAAAATAGCTTTAAAATCACGTTATTTTTGCAAAAAATGCAAAATTTTTGAGCGTTGGGGGCTCCGCCCCCAGACCCCCGTACCACCGGCGGCTGGAGGCTTTGCCCCCAGATTACCAGCCTCTGGAAACTTGGAGCTTCGGTCCCAGACCTCCAATGGTTTCCCGCGACTTGGGGCGCCGCTCCCAGACCCCAAAACACCTCCCCAATTGCGAATTTCTGGCTACCCACTTGATCACATATGGAAATGTTAAAACGTGGTTTAAATTTGATGAACAAATATAGAGGGCTGAAAGGGCTAGGCAATTTAAGAATTTCAAGTATTATCTAATTCTAAGCAGCTTTGTTCTTTCCAATGGCCTTAAAAAGCGTTCGAAATGTGATCTAAATGACGTTAAAGTGGTTATTTCTTTAAAGAAATTGAGAAAATCGCCCAGCGACTGGGAGCTTTGCCCTAAGACCCCCATCCATAATACACTTGAATTGCATCAATTTGCTCAACATGTCGCCCAAATTTCACCATTTTTTGAACAGGATCATTTTAACTATTGGTTCAAATCCCTTAGCAAAGTCTTGGTTGCAGTTGTAACGGTTTATTTCATCCAGTAGGTAATGGATACTTCGCTTGCCCCCCCACCCCGAAAAAATTTCTGCGGGCACCTCTGCCTTCAGCCCCCCTCCTTACTTACAGGTGAAGTCCAAAACTACTTTCAACGTTTGTATTTTGGGTTATATTTTTTAAGTGACTCGGTTTAGGTGTACTGAAGCTCATTAGCTTTCCTAATAGTTGCGCCACTGGTAGGCTGCAAAACATTTTATTTTAAAGATAACGGTACTATTTCCTTACTGTAGATAGCGGTTGTTATTTGACTAGCTCAATAAATTTTATTGTAAGATTCTAAGACTTGAAAGTATGAGCAGAACACGTCTAGTATCAGGCGCGTAGCCAGAAATAAGCGATGGGGAGAGGCTATTTGGGGGACTGCCAGCGCTCGAAAAGTTTGTGTTTTTTTTTGCAAATGTAAGGTAATTTTAGGCTTATCTTAATAAAAATTAATGCTTTCCAAACGTGGTTTAGAAATTAGCAGTGCATAAACATGATTAGACTGATAGAAAAAATGGGCTATGTCAAAGGTGACTAATGATAAAATTTCAGTTCTTGTATTTACAAGCTGGTAAATTATGAAATCCTATAGTTGAATAAAACTCACAATGATGTTAATTATATTTGAATAGCACACAGAAGATATGCCTTTGTAGGCGAATTATATATTATGTCGATTTTATTGTCGCTGATTGCTATGTGGTCTATAGACCATAAGTTTTACCTCTCAAAGAGTGATCTATTTTGTCCATATTCTATATAGAAAAATAATAGGGGGAGTAATGGAACGAGATTTGAGAGAAGTGATGGTAATTAACTAATGCTGAACTCCCTGCCCTTATTCCTAAACTTAAATATGAATATAATTTTTTTTTCATGAAACTTATTTTTTGCATTTTTCAGCAAGCGATCAAACTTTATTGCTTATTTTCGGCTATTTTTTAAAGTTTTAACCAATTTGTGAGTTATATTATTGAAAAATTAGCCCCCTACCCCTAAATAAATCTTTCAAAAGATGCTTAAAATTACTTTTGAATCCATTCCAAAGTACTGAAGATTTCCATTAATGTTAAACACTTTGTTTGTTTTTTTGCTCGATTGGTATCATAAAATAGTGTCACCATAAATATGGGGCCGCAACTAAAGTAGGGGGCCAGGAAAGCGGCGCCCCCCCGAACAAAAAATTTGCCCTATCAAACTGGCTAGCATGCTCGTATTCAGTGTTTCCTATAAGCGCAAAATAGTGTAAACAATGCGAAATTTTTTTCGTTTCGGCCTATTTAATTTCCACCAATTGCAGCTGCACAACCTGATTACCTTTTTTTTTAAATAAACAAAGATTCCGATGACGTCACTCGTTTTCGGAAATTTTTATTTTGATTATTATAGTTATAGGTTTGGGTTAGGGCTAGAATTAGGGCTAAGGCTAGTGCTTTGGGTTAGGTTTTTCAGCCTTAATTACGAAATGTCTGCGCGCACGGAACGTGCGCCAAGCCTTTTCCTTTTTTTTTTTTTGAAGACCGACGGAAAATTCGGAGAAATATAGCTATCATCAGCTCAATGACCTTTTTTTTTATTTGAAATACTCGTATTGTAGAAAAAGGCTCAATTTTTTGGCTTCATCTGAAAAAAATTTTGTCCACCCTAATACAACGCTCTACTTGCGGCACTGCACAAAATGGTGACACCCGGGACGGGCGCCTCCCCCCCACCCCTAGCGACGCCACTGCTTTTTCACCCCTGATTTTTGCCTTTAAATCGCTTTTCGTGTTTGGGCCAGATTCAAGCTAATGTTGTCGGGTTCGAGCCTGTACTTGTCGGCCCGTTTACAACTCTAGGTTTCCCACCATAATAAAGTTCTCTCCACATTGCCCGATGTTAATGGGCATTGCAACAGCTTAGAGAAAATTTTGAAACAGATGTAAGGAGACTCGTCAGCAGTATTTTGAAACAAGGACACTGAACAAACTACTGGGCCCCAAAAATATTTGCTTACTGAAATTGGATGGCCGTCGGTATATTATTTATTTTCTATGATCCATTTTCAGCTATACTCCAGCCTATCTTTTGTTTTGCAAGCGACAAATAAAAACAAAAGTAAAAAAAGGATCATTACTTTGACTAACTATAATTCCACAATACCTGGACAAGATTGTCTTCTTTCTGAGCACATCTACAGTATGCGACTGATTATAGGACTTTTAGTTTGTGCATTAAAAAACACTAAAAGTTCAAAGAGCTAAGTTTAAATTTTAGTTACATTTAGATATAGTATAAACCAAAATGCGAAATGTAATTAAGGCGGACGATTTCCTAGTGCTAATTACTTATTATTATTAATGATTCAAACATATTTAATGACTTTTTTTCGTGTATGAACACAAGTGTAGTGATTTGCCTTCTCCAACGCGAAAACTTAAGATTTTGGTATTTCTACAACAGCTTTTTAGAAAGATTTTTGAAGCTACAATTTTGTTTCGAAAGCAAGAAAAAGTATCCGAATACGAAGTTATTTAGTTGCTACATTTCTTTTTTCCAGCAAACTGAGGATCTCGAAGAAAATAAAGTTATAATTTCACAGAAAAACTTTTTCAACTTTTTGAAATATGTTTGTCATAAACTATCCCGAATAAAAATTTGAAACTGAAATCACTTTCGAAATAAGAATATTCGTGTTTTTTTCCGAAGACTGCATTTATAGTATGTGGCCCAAGTATCAGGTATTGGTATTGCATAGTTTTGTTTTGAAGGTGAAGGTTTTTTCTATATACTCTGTTTTTTATAGTATCCATTACATTTTGAGTTGAGGCTGGTTGTTCTTAATCTTTTTTGCCAATTTTCAGCTTATTTGTCTTAGTATGGCCGTAAATTTTGAGAGCATCGATGTCAATTTGAGCGACCATGTTTGAAAAACTGTTTAATTCCGAAAGCTTTGTCAGCTTAACGATTTTCTTATAGTTGCCTGTGCTGTGTGCATATTTAACGAAATGAGCAACAGCACCTCGGGTATTGTTGCATTTACTGAAAAATCATAAAAATGTTATTGCTTTGAATTAGTGCAAAACTTAGCTTCTTTTTGATTTGGTAGTTATTCTTTTTCATGCGCTCTTATTTTTTTTTACTCATGAAGCTGCCATTCTTGTTTATTTGTTCTTAAATTTTCAGCAAAAATGGGCCTCGTGTTCTTATAAAATTGTTCTTATAAAAAAGGATAATCAGAAATGTTACACTGTATCGCACACGCAACACTTACCGCCATACAAATTTTCAAAACTTATTAAGTCGGTTTTCATATCATGATAAACCTACATTTTTACGTTAGCTTGCGTTACTTTTTTTAATTATTTTTTGATTTCATTTTGGTGTTAGATTTTATAGGTGAATGAAATTTATTCTAGCTGGGTGAAAAGTAGTGTTAATTTGTCAAAGTTTTGTCAATTATCAAAGTCCTAAGAACTAAACAACATTGTGCTGTATAAACTGGCTGAGATTGCTAAAATCTAATACTCTGCTGTACATGGCGTTTTGTATAGAAGAGAATTTGATTTATAAATTTGGTTCGTGTGACGAAGCGGGTATTGTTCCTAATTTGTTCACAAATTTTGTACAAAAACTTTCCAAAGTATATACTTTTGTAAACGTGGTAGTTTTGGAATTATTATTAAAAACATTGTTTGGTTGTTCAAAACTTATAAATATTATTCATTACTAATTGAAATCAATGCCCCGTAATTTGCATATATATAGTTTTTAAGTTTGGTAAGCAAAAATAAAACTATTTTTTTATGCAAAATATACTCGCACCATTTTGGATCAAAAAATAATGCAAAACAAAGCAACAAATGCCAGTTTTAAATATAAAATAATTTGTTAAAACAACGTGTGTTACTCCTTTTCGTGAAAACTCAGCGACCTGTTGATTAAAGCTTACGTATCACCTCAGCTTTAGTGAAGTATCTCTCCTGACCTAAATGATTAAAGAAAGTAATGCTATCTTTCCGGCGATAAAATTACAAGACGCTGACATCTTCGTTTTTGCTCGATGGCAAAATGATTTTTCGATCAGGCTTTGGTGGTTGTTATATAGAGGTCGTCTTAACGATATGAACTATTAACTTCATTTTAGAACTTTTTAACTTCAAAGTCATTATTTATTGACTTCCTGTGTATAATTGTATATCCTTATAAGATTCTTTGGAGTTTGACTGAAATGTTTGATGATCGGATATGGATAATTGTTTCAGTAAGTTTTCGAAAAAGAATGATTTCTCCTTTTGTCTCATTAGCCTTCTGGTGCCCTTTTAACAGTTGCATTTTCCCAGAAAAGGAACTCTTAGTTAGTTTTACTTTCTTCATAAGCGTAACCGCGCTGTAAAGATTTTGATTGAAAGCGCTTATGTCGATCTTTAAAGGGTTCTGTCAGATCTACCGGTAGTTACAAAATATTTCATCAAATAAAATTACTCTATGCCCATCAGCATTTAAACGCGTGCAAGAAACTGCTATTCAAACCCCGTTTATCTCCACATCAATTACGGCTGGAGTATAAAGTTTCATAAGTTCTATCGAAGTAGTTGTTTGCCATAAAATACTTTTGGTCATGCTGTTGCGTGGATTTGGCAATATCCAATTCCATCTGCCAGAAATCCTATCGACTGATTATTTTAAGTAATTATTCTTTGAAACTTTAAAAATGCTTATAAATTACTTTGAAAAAGCAAAAAAAAATTTAAATGCAATGACTATTTTCGTCATACCTTTAAACAGGGATGAGGAAGTGGTGGAAGCGGCAAATTTTAATGGTAGCCTAGCGGAAGCTGGAAGTAGTAAAAGAGTGCCACTTTTGCTTCCACTAAGTCATTCATATCGAACGTTCAAAGTTCGAATGTAAGGTGCAATTTTTTGTCTAATATTCGACGATAAGTTCTTGTTTGATAAACCAGCTTTGCAAAGAAACCTTTATCAAGGTTAGCAGTTCAATGTAGACACCTTTCCCCGCTATCAATTCAACAATGAACCAAGTATAACCTACTAATTCATTTTAAAATGTAAAAGCTTTTAAAAACTCGCTGTCTTACTTTTAAAGATTTAGAAAATATATTCAAAAATTTGGGGCTTTGCCGATTTTTTGTAATCTAGCGGCATATTTTGATATAACGCTGCATTCAGTAACATAAACAATTAAAATTTCCGACTGCAGCATTTAATTTTTCTCACTGTAACAATGTATTCTTGAAAAAGTAAATAGCGGAGAATATCCTAACTTCACTCAAACAAAGTAATAATACTGTAATATTATACAACTTTCAAATATGGTGCTATAAATAGTGTATGTCTTATTGCCGACTACCGCTGCTGCATAAATGACATTTTTTCCAAGATGTTCCAGTTAAAGATTCCACGTTGGTAAATTACGTACCGGTACCTGACAAAAACTATATACCGGCCAGTTGGTCGACCGTAACGTCTTCGTCTCTGAAGCGGGAGGTCTTAGACTCAAATCTTGGTCCGGTCAAATCGGACACAGTGTTGCCAACGGCTCGCCACCGCTGCAACATTTCTTCAAAAGGAGCTGTGGTTTGGCGTAATACAGGAAGTAATGTGCAACAAAAGATTTGATTTGTAAAAACTAAAATTTGCTGTGTACGTATGTAAACGAAATCGTAGGATAAAAACTAAGCTTCACCTGATATTCAATTAATATTTTTTTTAGTGTAGTAAAAATGTTTAAAACACCGACCAGCGGCCACGCATTGCTGGTGCCCAGCGACATAATAAACATTATTGCTTTATTTTGGCTTAATGTGGGCTTGTGACGGGGTATGCGGTTCTCTATTTCTAGGTGCATGAGTCAGCACAAATTTACAAGTTCATGCTGGCAATAAATTATCTGCCTTGTCTTTTACTACTTTCCGAAAATTCTTTTGAAGAATTAAAACAAAACCGCCAAACAATTTGACCGCTCAAAGCACCCACAGCGCAAGAAGATTTAAATGTTGAAAAAAATTGTTCTGTTAAATTTGTGTAGATTCAGTTTTCGAAATAAAACTTGTCATACTGATAACGCTGTATTTCAAAACAAAATGGGCTTTAAAACTTGATTGCTCGGTTTATAAAAATGTACTCAGATTTTTCCGCATACTTGTTGGTAATAAGACTTCCACTGTACATTTTTGTGGTACTCATGCCAGTACTGTAACAGTCTAGGTCTTGTGACGAAATTGACCAGCATTCATTTGCCTCGGACCCATTTGTCCTGGGACCCATTTTTGCGGGACCCTTTTGTCCAGGGACCCATTTTTCTGGGACCCATTTGTCCTGGGACCCATTTGTCCTGGGACCCATTTGTCCTGGGACCCATTTTTCCTGGGACCCATTTGTCCTGGGACCCATTTGTCCTGGGACCCATTTGTCCTGGGACCCATTTGTCTGGAACCCATTTGTCTGGGACCCATTTGTCCTGGGACCCATTTGTCCTGGGACCCATTTGTCCGGGACCCATTTTTCCTGGGACCCATTTGTCCTGGGACCCATTTGTCCTGGGACCCATTTGTCCGAGACCCATTTGTCCTGGGACCCATTTGTCCGGGACCCATTTGTCCGGGACCCATTTGTCCGGGACCCATTTGTCTTGGGACCCATTTGTCCTGGGACCCATTTGTCCTGGGACCCATTTTTCCGGGACCCATTTGTCCAGGACCCATTTGTCTTGGGACCCATTTGTCCAGGACCCATTTGTCCTGGGACCCATTTGTCCTGGGACCCATGTGTCCGGGACCCATTTGTTCGGGACCCATTTGTCCGGGACCCATTTGTCTGGGACCCATTTGTCCTGGGACCCATTTGTCCAGGACCCATTTGTCCGGGACCCATTTGTCCGGGACCCATTTGTCCTGGGACCCATTTGTCCTGGGACCCATTTGTCCGGGACCCATTTGTCCGGGACCCATTTGTCTGGGACCCATTTGTCTGGGACCCATTTGTCCAGGACCCATTTGTTCTGGGACCCATTTGTCCGAGACCCATTTGTCCTGGGACCCATTTGTCCTGGGACCCATTTGTCCGGGACCCATTTGTCCGGGACCCATTTGTCTGGGACCCATTTGTCCGGGACCCATTTGTCCAGGACCCATTTGTCCTGGGACCCATTTGTCCGGGACCCATTTGTCCGGGACCCATTTGTCCGGGACCCATTTGTCCTGGGACCCATTTGTCTTGGGACCCATTTGTCTGGGACCCATTTGTCTGGGACCCATTTGTCCAGGACCCATTTGTTCTGGGACCCATTTGTCCGGGACCCATTTGTCCTGGGATCCATTTGTCCTGGGACCCATTTGTCCGGGACCCATTTGTCTGGGACCCATTTGTCCGGGACCCATTTGTCCGGGACCCATTTGTCCAGGACCCATTTGTCCTGGGACCCATTTGTCCGGGACCCATTTGTCCTGGGACTCATTTGTCATGGGACCCATTTGTCTGGGACCCATTTGTCTGGGACCCATTTGTCCGGGACTCATTTGTCCTGGGACCCATTTGTTCTGGGACCCATTTGTCCGGAAACCAATGGAACACACGTGGTTAACTAAACAAAGATTCCATTGACGTCACTCGAATTCGGAAATTTTTATTTTAATTATTACACTTATAGGTTTGGGTTTGGGGTTTAGGTTAGGCTTCGGGTTAGGGTTAGTTTTTTAGGCTTTATTTCAAAATGTCTGCGCGAATGGAACATTTGCCAAGCCCTTTCCTATTTAAATTGAGTACTGTGTTATATATAAATTCTTTAGTTCTTTACTAAACTTCAAGAATTTCATCTCTGTAATTTCCTTTGGAATTTGATTCCATATTTTAATTCCATTATAGATCAGCAATTTTTGAGTTTGTGCTGTGTTAACTCTGGGGAAAAAGTAGTTTTTTTTTGCTTTTTCTTTAAGTGTTGTAAGTGTGTACTTCATCCAGTATTATGAAAAGCCCTTAGTTAGACCTGGAAGTGTGAGATGACTTATTGCTTATTCTGTACATCAGATTCAGATTTATTTTTTCATACTAAATTTAAGCACTTCACAGATAAGTACAAACAAAATGGGAGACAACGAAAAGACCATACGGTCATCAGTGTCAGCTGCCACCCTACTAAAGGTTAATATTTTAATAAATACTTTTGATGCCAATTACATTTGTAAATTTGGAGATTTTTCAAATAAAAATGTCATGTTTTAGCAAATATTAAACAATCAACATAATAAAAAGCAAACATAGCACACAGAATAATTAGCAAAAAAAAATCACAAGAAAAAAAGAAAACAAAAACAAAAAAAATCATAAACAAACTAAACAAAAAAAAACAAATAAATAAATAAATAACAAAAAAATAATAATAATAATGATAAATAAATAGAAAAGCAAAACAGGAGACCAAATGCTAATAATAAGCCTAATCAATTTTTCATCACTAATTATTCAGTATAGCAGTTAAGCAATCGTCTCTTATATTGATATTTGAAGGAGTTATTAGAAAGATTTTTCATATCAGTGGGTATTTCACGCCATATTTTTGGGCCTAAGAAAGAAATGGTTGATTTGACTTTTTCAGTTCTTGCGGAAGTTTGGACAAAGTTTGACTTAGTAGAAGTTCTAGTGCAATAATGATGAAACTTTTCGACCTTGGAGAAACCAAAATACAAATTTGAAATGTTATTATTGTGAACTGAATGCATAATTTTAGCTAATTGCAACTTCACAATATCATTAAAATTTAACAACTGAAATGTTTGGTATAGAGGGGAAGCAGAATGATGCCAACGGGTGTTGGTCATAATTTTTAGAGCTTTGTTTTGAAGGGTTTGAACAGGTTATAGAGAGGTTTTGCTTGCCTCTCCCCATAAGGAAAAACAGTACTGAAGGTGAGGATAGATCAGTCCATAATAAGCACACTTTAGAGTGGATAAATTAACATATTTTCTGAAATTTGTTAATGCCCAATTACCATGGGCAATTTTTGAGCATTGATTATGTATATGTGGTTTCCATGAGACATCTTCATCAATTATTACTCCCAAATACTTTACATGCTTGACTTGAGCAATATCATTCTTTCCTATTCTTATATTTAAGGATCCACCTTTAGACTTTGATTTGTTTACTTCTAGAAATTCAGTTTTGTCATAGTTTAGAGATAGTTTGTTAGTTTTTAAACATTCGTCTGCTTTGATTAACTCATTATTCATTTGATTTTCTAACAATGTTTTTGATTTGTTGGACATAGTTAAACTTGCATCATCAGCAAATAGTCGAATGTGGAGATTACAAGCGTTGGGCAAATCATTGATATAAATGAGAAATAGTAGTGGCCCCAATGTCGAGCCCTGAGGAACACCACAACTCACTGACTTTACAGAAGATTCTACCTGATGAACAACAGTATATTGCTGTCTGTTTGTTAAGTAACTGCTAAAGAATTTTAGAGGCAAACCTCTAACTCCATAACAATTTATGTTTTTATTAAAATATTATGACCAACTGTATCAAAAGCTTTTTTGAGGTCTAAAAAACTGAGCATGTTATTTCTTTACTTTATAGACCTCTTACAAAATCTTCATATATCTGATTTATAGCCAATTCAGTAGATAGATTTTTTCTAAATCCAAACTGATATTCATAAAGTAGTTGATTTATTTTCAGATAATGATACAGCTGACCATAGATACATTTTTCAAGAAGTTTTTAGAAGAGGCATAATAGGGATATGGGCCTGTAATTGCTACAGTTTAATTTCGAACCATTTTTGTAAACTGGAACACCCTCAGCTGGTTTAAAAATTGTGGGAAAAGTGGCTTGTTCAATTGCAATATTAAAGAGTTTTGTTAACACAGGTGCTAATAAAATACTGGCAGGTTTGATAAATTTGATCGGAATGCCTTGAATGCCAGAGCTTTTTGAAGGGTTGAGGTTCCTCAAGTGGTATAATATTTGTTCCTCTGTTACAGGTCTCAAGAAGAAAGAATAGCAAGTATTCTTTATCAGAGTTAAAGGAGAACAGTCATATGCTTCTGATGAATTTGGAATATCATCAGATAGTGATTTGGCTACTGTCGAGAAATAATCATTGAAAGCATTGCTAGTTTCACATGGATTGGATACATCACTCTCATCCGAAGTTATGATTTTAGATGGCAGAGATGAGGATTTTTGTTTGTACTTAACTATGTTGTTAATAGATTTCCATAATAATCTCGTATCATGACAGTTTTTTTCAAGTTGATCTTTATAGTAAGCTTTTTTGGCGAGCTCTTTCATGTGGGTTAGAAGGTTTCTGCTTTTTGTGTTCTTGTTAATATTGTCGGAGGTTTAATTTCTGAACATCTCTTTAAATAGTATATTTTTGTTCTTGCTAGCTCTTATTATGTCTGTAGTTATCAAAGGTTTGCGTCTCAGTTTTAGTTCTTTGCAAGACATTTGTTTCATGGGGGCGTGTCTATTTATTATGCTTTTTATCTGTGAAATAAATTGATTAAATAGTTCATCAGCTGAAATACTATCACTGAGATTCAGAAAACCGTTGCAAAACACTGACATCTCTAGAAGAAAATCAACCTGAATAAAACCACTACAGTCTCTTTTGTAACATCTGTATTGTAATTTAGGCAGTTTAAAGTTTTTTGACATTATCAAGACTGGAAGATGATCAGATATGTCAGAATATAATGCATGGCTAAGAATGTGTTGATTGTGGTTGTTAGTATAAACATGATCTAGTAGTGATGAGGAGTTAGCAGTGATTCGTGTTGGACTCGCTATAACTTGAGAGCATCCCATTACTATGTAGAGTATTAACGTAATCAGCAATATTGCCATTTTTATCACTTTTTGAGATGTCAATATTAATATCACTAGCTATATAATAGGTAGCAGAGAGGGCATTGAGCAGCTCAGTTGTGTTAACAAAAGAGGTTTGAAAATCAATAAAATTTGATTTGAGGTGTCTGTAAATTGCTCCAACAACTACTTTTTTGTTGTTATCCATTTTCACATCAATCCATATGTCTTCACAACCTTCTATATTAAGATTAGGTTTAGTAATCAGATTAAAATTAATACCCTGTTTTACGTACAAGCCAACACCTCCTGCATTTGTAGGTGAGTTGTGATGCACAAATTCAAAACCCTCTAGGCTGACATTATGGAAACCACCATCCCTCAATTTTGTTTCTGAAATAGCAATAATGTCAGGGATTTTGCCAATAGAAATGAGTAGATCTTTTGCTTGGTTTAATTTTTTTGCTAGACTTCTAGTATTAATATGCAGTAAAAAAAAAAATGTTTTGTAGCTTGATATTGCTCATTCATATTAGTGGGAGTCAGATAAAAACTTGATGAAATATCTCTGATGTTTACCTGAGAATCTATGGTCTGAAAAAAAGCTTTAGTATTGATATCAGCAAAAAGTTCATGAAATGTATCATTATCCACTTTTTGAAAAGAAAAAATATTCTCATAGCATAACTGGCAAAAATAGGGTTCAGTGGAATTTCCCTGTGACATGAAATCGTTCAATGTTAAGTCAGTGCATTTGAAATGCACCCAGTCTTGACAGCGGTCACAGCAGATGGCCCTCTGGTTTGATCTACATGATTTTTTACACAAAACACAAGGATACCTGATACGCATCTGAAAAGAAGTTAACATGTGACAAAAGGTACAGTTCGATTAAGAAATAAGCTTAAAACAGAAGACGGTTGGAGAACAGAAATAGTTCGTCAAAATCTGAAATTGTCATCAATTAAAAAGAGGCAGTAAATATCAGACAATAAATTCCAGATTTAAAATACAATAGTTTATACTGTGACTCGCGTATCAATTTACCTCTACGATTAATGCACACAAAAAGGAAATGCTGTATCAATGCATGACCATATAATTATTTTACCATTTACAAAATATATAATACTGTACCAGAATTACTAAACTAACCAGAGCCTGGACCCTGGAGTTATGCTGATACAACAAGGTTGCTAAGATTACTATTGTCGTGAAAAAAAACAAAAACAAAACTTTTCTTTACTTAACAATAGAAGTAGTTAGATGTGATTAAAAGTTATGAGTATGTTTTGTTATTGGTTCAGATTTATCATTTTATTCTTGATCAAATTTAAATATCTTGACCAAATTCAAAAATTTTCTTGACCAAGTTTAGATATAAAGGAAAAAAACATCACCAGAGTTTGATTCTAGGTCAGCAATATCAACAAACGCAATAATAATAGGTAGTGACTATTTCACCGCAAATTTTCAAGACAAAGAGAAAAAAACGTAAATGAGAAATATTTATCAGCTCTTTTTTCAAGTGCTTTATTAGGGGTTAAGATTAGAGTTTGATTTGGAAATAGTTTTAGAGTAGGCATTTGGGTTTGGGTTGTATTTGATTCAGAATTAATACAAAACAAGATAAAAATTTCCGGTGAAGTAAATCCTTCCATAACTATATCAGCAACCAGAAAATATGCAATTTGATGTTATTCAGCAGCATGGATGATATAACTACATATTATTTGGCATTCAGGAAAAAAAGGGTTCTGTTGCAGTACTTTGGAGCAAATATATTTTAAATCAAATAAATGTTGAATCAAACAAAAAATGTACTAATGTTAAACAAACAAGTTTACTCATATATTGGCGCCACTTGGGGAAGCATAATGGACACTCCAAGTTTACAATATTAGTACATCAGTCAAATAATAAAGTCTACAGTTGAAATTGCTTCTTATCTATTTTAATTAATTGAACTAGGGTCTTGCAAGAATTTTTGTAAAACACCGGTATTCAAAGAATTAAAAAAATTATTTTGGTGGACTAAAGTAAATGGTAACAGCAAAAACTTTCCAATATTTTTGTGACAATTCAGTCTAGCAGTGTTAATTTCAGATTGTATAGTATTAACTACGACAGTATTAGTCAACAAAAATTTTCCAGCATAAAGTACTTTTGCATTGTCAGGAATAGTCCAACTCTTAAACTGCAAGATTTTGAATATCTTCAGAGCATTTAATCAAATGCTTTTTCTTTTTTATTGACACATACACATTACCTTTTACAGTCCAAGTGTTTTCCACACCAAATTCTTGTTGTGCTTCTTTTAAAAGCTGTATTCTTCGTTTTGTTAAGGATTCTGTGATCATCATTCCAGTGCCAGCCAGTTTCCTTTTAGAAAAGAAGACATCGTTTTTGATGCTTCTTTTAACAAATTTAATAATTTTCGTTTTTTTTTGGTGATCTCTCCTTGTTATTTTTCTTGCCGGCAGAAGGTAAAAAATGGGCAATGTCAACATCATTTGGGGAGAGCTTTTCAGTCATTTGTAAGGCTGTATTGAGTTTTTCAACAACATTATTCACAAAAACTGAGTAGTTATTTGAAAATAAAATGCCAGTGCCATGAACCACAAGGCAGTTTGATCTGCTATACTGTTCAAGGTCGTCCAATTTTGTTTCAAGATATTGCATGCTTCGCTTCAGACTAGCAACTTTCTTTTCAATAAAAGTTATGCTATTCCGTAAGGCATTTAATTGGGAAAGTTGATTAGGTCTGCTGGTTTCAAGTTCATTGTTGTCATCATTGAAACTTTCATTACACTGTAAATCTATGGCCTGTTTTGAGGGGCAATCAAAACCTTTAAAGTTTTTTTCATATTCAATCTGCTTCACTTTTATATCCTGGAGAGCACCAAAGATTTCCTGCATCTGGTCTGCGAGCACTTCCATCACTAATTTTACATTCAATAAAAGAAAGCTAAATAGTAGGCTTCTTTTTATTATTATATTCTATTCCTATTCCATTACCCTTATTCAAATACAAAGCTGTTTCCATTTTGTACAGGTCATTTAGCTGAAATAGATGTAAGCATGAGAATAACGGTTTAGTATCAGGTATGTGTCCTGATGTTGTTGTGAGTTATTATTTTTGTTGCTTTTTTTGCAACTTAATCAAAGGTAAAAGAGCTGGTGCTGAAGCACCACCCCATCCGCTCATACAGTAATTTAGATGAGAACGGATGAAGTTGTAATAAATCAACATCAAAGTTTTGCAATCACCATACTTCTGTAAATGATACAATACCCAACAACCACTGGCTAATTTTGAACTAACTTTCCGAATTTAGGGTTTTCGATTTAGTGAATGATCAATCTGGACACCCAAAGATTTACCACATGTATTTGCACTACATGTATTTTAACACATCTACTACGCAAACATGTAAAGTGCTTGCGTAGACCTAACTGATGTTCGCAAATGATAGCTACATATTGTATAATTGTTTAAAATACAAAATTGCATTTCAGGCTGAAAAAATAGCCTACTAAAGCTAGTTCAAAAGAAATCTAGTATGTAGATATGTTTGCATAACCAAATGGTTTCTGATGTAGTGATTAATCGCCCAAACTACACAGCATTGACTGATTGATGCCTACTTTTAAGCCATCGTGTTACCCAGGAAGATTGATAGGCAATCCACAATTATCTGGCTATAATACAAGAGGTTTTAAAAGATTTTTTGGATGAAAAAAATATACAGTAGCAAGACTTACCAAGTGTTTGGGTATGTTCTTCAAATAATCGTTTGTAGCTTAGTTTTGTTTGCAATGATATTTCAAACTTGTAACAGTATTTATATGAGATTTAAGTTTTGGTGCTGACTGCAGTCTCAGTTGCAGCAAGATTTAACCAACTTAAAACTGGCCAGTTGGTCGAGCAGTAACACATTTGTCCTGAATGGGAGGTTCATATTTTTGGCCAGTCAAATCAGACACAGTGTTGCCTACAGCTTGCCACCACTGTAACATTTCTTCAAAAGGAGCTGTGTTGCCCTTCGCAAATGTGAGGAGATTGCCTCCATGTTACACACTTCGGCATAATGCAATGAGTATCGTGAAAGATTTGCTGTAGTCAGAACCTCACAACATATAAACTGGCAACAAAAGTTGTTTGTTTAGCTGATTACACTGGTCAACAGCAAATTTCAAACAGAAATTCTGGTGAGTTTATCTTGATGTATTTTTGATGCGGATTCCAAAAATGATTTTAGTTTTTCTCTAGCACAAATTTTAAATCAACTTTTGTTGCACAGAGCTGGACAGCGCTGTTTCGAGCTTTTAGCTCTCATCGGCAGCTCTCAGCTTCTCTTAACAAAGTTATTCCCCAGCTGGACAAGACTCTTGGCCGAACTGGACAAACCTTAAGGGTTTGCACAGCGGCAGAGGCTTTCTAGGGAATAAACGATTTTTCACTTGTGGTACTTAAAATAAACAAGTGAAAAAATCGCTGAACCCTTGAAGTAAAGATGACCATAGGGTATCCCTACTACAAGGGTTCCCCTTGTGTGACCACGGAAATCATAACCGACAAGTTTGACGTCCTTCGTGGTCGACCCCTGGGAAATCATAACGACTTCCACTGGCAGTTAGGTGGCCAGATCAACCACCGAACCTGCAGCTACAAAGCAGCTCTAGTCATAAGATGCACAGAGCTGGACAGCGCTGTTTCGAGCTTTTAGCTCTCATCGGCAGCCCTCAGCTTCTCTTAACAGCTTTGTTAAGGAATAGCTTTGTTAAGAGAAGCTGAGGGCTGCCGATGAGAGCTAAAAGCTCGAAACAGCGCTGTCCAGCTCTGTGCATCTTATGACTCGAGCTGCTTTGTAGCTGCAGGGTTGGTGGTTGATCTGGCCACCTAACTGCCAGTGGAAGTCGTTATGATTTCCCAGGAGTCGACCACGAAGAACGTCAACTTTTGTTGTTACGCATTTTACAATCCAAATACAATGGAACATTGCATTATGATGTCACAGACTAACATTCTTAAGTGGTGAAACAATGTAAGTGCAAGCTCTGCGTGACAAGGACAGCGTGGAAGCAGGCAGTTGTGCAAGTTATTTAAGTAGTCTACAGTAAGTGTAGTGAGTGAAAAATGTAGAAACATACGCAAGCGGAACTGAGGGAATTAATATTAACATTATATGGCAGTGTGTTATGTTACATAAAGCAGTTATTTGATATTTCTACCTGTGTAAAATAGGTATATACACATAGGCATCGATTTTGGAGGGGTGCCGCCCCCTCGCGTCTGGCACTGAAGGGGGCAAAATATATCTGGCACCCTCGTTTTTTTGGCAACTAATACCCACTTGGCTCCAAGAAATCTAAATTCCAGACTGAGATAGAACCAGAATGCGGTGCAGACCTGTTTTTTTTTTGGTTGTCACCTGAATTTGGGGGCAAAATTTCGGACTGAAATAGAATTATGAAGTTTAACCAAACTTCGCAAAAACAATTCGCCCCCTCGAAATTTGCGTAATCAACAAAAAATCGACGCCTATATATATACATTTACAATATTTCTAAAAGTATGGTAATTTCCAAAAATATTCATAATACCTAGAAGTGCATAAACCATCCAGATCGGTTTTGCTTTGTCTGTGAAAAGTTCACAAGCGAAAAACAATAAAAAAATATCACTCATGATATCAAGAAGATGTATGCGGCATATTTTGGTTGCCCATTAGGTGGCTACGATAAGACCTGGGCTGTTGGGCGTACATTGCTTGCGATCTCCTTTCTTGAACAGCGGAATAATCACACCTGTTTGCCAGTCTCTGGGAGTTTTGCCATACTACCACGCAACTTGACACACTCACGTTAACCAGAGAATTCCATCTCCGGTCAGCGCTTTCAACATCTTGGATCTGATTTCATATCCACCAGCAGCTTTTCCAGATTTTATCCCTTTAATTGTTGTTGCCACTTTTGCTGAAGTGAAAACTGCCTCTTCCCCTAAATGTGTCACGAATCGATCGATGCCTTTACAGGATTCAAAAGATCTTCGGAGTATTCTCTCCATCGTGAAAGGTTTCATTCTCATCCATAAGAATGTTACCTGCAGAATCCTTGATGGCGTACGTGACACTCGATCTCCTGCCACGTAAACGGCGGATGGTCTGCCAAAATACTTTGTTTGCCGAAAAATAGTTGGAATCCAACTAACGACCAAACTCTTCCCATGACTTCTCCTCGGAATTCTTTACTGTCGAACTTGCCGCTTTTCGCGCCTCAGTGTACCGGAATTGCAAATCAGATGACAACCTGCCCTGTAACAAGACCTTGAACGCATCTTTCTTTGCTCGAATAGCTTCTTTAACCTCTTGGTTCCACCAAGGTGTTCTTTTCTCACTATCGCCCGCCACTCTAAGCCGTTTTGCCCACAACTTTCAGCAGCTGATGAAATTGTCGCTGATCTGAACAGCAGCTTTTCCTTCTCGATGATCTCGGATGCATTAGGAAGTTGTCTTTACTTAGATGATAAACTGGGTGCAAACTGTTTCTTTCTTTGTTCTCCAAAGCCTCCCATTTGATCCGGTAAGTCACAGACGACCTGTTGGATTTCCTGTTTGGCCAAGGTGTCGAAAGTCGCAAGGAACATACTACTGGACGGTGATCAGTTGACAATGCAGCACCTTGCTTCACTCGAACGTCCAGCACATCAGAAAACAAATCTGACGAAACTATGCAAAAATCTATCAATTTTTGATCCATACTAGGTCGATACCATGTATACTTGTGAACCTCTCTGTGCTGGAAAAATGTATTCATGAAGCGGAGTCCGTTCCTACAACAGAGCTGCAATAAATACCTCCAGGTCTCATTCTGTCCAGTGACTCCTAATTTTCGGTCACGCTCTTCCACGTAACTGTGTCTGTTCCAACATGTGCGTAAAAATCTCCCATAAAGTCTGTAGATTCAGTAGGTGATACTCGTAGAAGAGCATTATCTTCTTCATCCACAAAAGCCAGATATTCACTCGTGGCATTGGCGGCATATACCTGCAATAGGCACAATGACCAATCCAATGCCTTGAGGTTCAACATGCAGACCCGTGATCCCAAAGGAATCCAATCTGACACTCCATCCGACAACCGGTGGCTTGTGAGAATCCCCACACCCGCTTGAGCAGACATACTAAGATCAGCATCAGAATAGAAAAGTTTCCATCAGCCATCCAGATCCACAGTTCCAGAGCCACGTCTTTTGGTTGAAGAAACTCCGACAATATTGAGATGATACTATGGGAATACGGTTAACTCCGTCTTTTGTAATTATATTTTTTGGCAACTCTTTTTTTTTTCTCTTACGCAACGATAAATAATCAGTCTTTCTCTTTCGGCTGCCCACGTGGCACAATAAGCTACTATAAAAATTTATCTTAGTTAATCGACGATTGTGGTAATATCTGTGAATTCATTTTGGACAATAAACAACTAATGGAGAACAAGCAATGACTCGAGTAATCTATCAAGCTGGAAAACAATTGTGGCCCCTCGCGAGACAGGCTGGAAGGAGGATTGCCACAAACTGGTGACCACGCCAACGACAACTTGATCGTCAGAACACATACAACCGGCATCTATTTCAAGAAAATTTCAACCGGACGAACTACAACGATAAAGAACCGGACTCGGTATCGCGGTAGGCCTACTAGCCAAGCAATATTTACTGTATGTTTAGCTACAATCCTTTCGATGAATTTTTAAGTTTGGCCTCAACCCCTTTTGGCCGTGGAAGGGGCAGCTGGCCCACTTCGTGTACCTTACCGGGCACACCCCATTTTTCTGCCTTTCGAGACCTGGGTGCGCCAATCAAGCACCCAAAATTCTATGATGATGACGGCCTGCTATGGTTTAAAGTAGCCGAGGCAATTTTTAACTTTCGTGGCCTGAGTGATGACAAACGTAAATGCGAGCTCCTATTGTCCGCTTTGGACCACAGGCATTTATCAATTTTGGAGTTCTCGTTGGCACACCTAGGAGAGCACCCCTATGACAATTTGAAATCTGCGCTTTTAAGGCACTATGCTCCCACGAAGGAGGAGAAGCTGCATCAGGTTCTGTATCAAACCACGCTTAGTTTTGAGCAGAAACCAAGCGAATTGCTTGGCAAAATGCGCAGTCTCATGGGTCTAAATGTAGTGCTACCCCCGCATGTTTTACGCAAACTATATTTGGATCAAATACCGTGCGAAACACGAAAAATGTTATCAATGCATGGCAGTGAGGATTTAGATGGCTTGGTCAAAATGGCAGATCAAATTCATAAAAATGACAGTCGTGTCTCTCGTACTGCTGCCAGTTCAGCAGGCCATTTCTCTCATGTGACCAAAAAGCCTACGACTTCATTATCGCTGGATTCGGTCTCTGATAAACTAAATGATTTGAGAGTGTGCGTTGAGAGGCTGAATGCTACGGTCAGTAACCTTTCTCGATCTCACCCTGCTTCACACAACAACTTTTCACCACAGCATTTTTCGACTCCTAAAAGAGACGGTGAATTTTTTAGTGGCCCAAGAAACTTTTGTAGTTCTTCCCAAACTACCTCTCAGGGCCAAGCTGTTCACGCATCGTATTCGAAAACACACCATTGAAACCAAACTAGCAAGGACATTTCTTTAAGATCTGAAAACGAGTTTAACAAGCCCAACTCGGATTTGTGTTTCTATCACGCACGTTTCGGCGCTAGCGCCTGTTCTTGCAGGCAACCGTGCAACTGGCGTGGCTCACGGAGAAGCCTGTTTTGCAACCCTAGGGACAAGGCAGTTGGTTTGATAAATGCTAATTTAAGTGTGTGGATGGTAAAAGACCCTAACACTTCGGTAAACTTTATGGTAGATACGGGCAGTGCGGTCTCACTTTTGCCATGTTCCCGTTCTGCAGGCGACAAAAGATTAACAGGTCACATGACGGTAGCTAATGGCACTTTAGTTTCGACATACGAGACTATTCCGCTAACGGTAACCTTCGGTTTTCGCAAGAGTTTTAAATGGAACTTTTTACGCGCAGGTGTTAGTTGTGCTATTTTAGGACTAGACTTTTTGACTCACTTTGGTTTTGTTTTGGACTTAGCAAATAAAACGTTGCACCTCCCATGTCATGATAAGGTTGATGCTAAGCTCACTCGCCCTCGTTGTGGTAGTGCAATAAAGGAACCCGATGTTTCGATTGCTGAAGATGTTGAGCGTGTTGACAATAGTTTTTCATCAGTGGATGAGGCATCGCAAAGAGACGTTGTTTTGGACCATAAGTCCTGTCCCGAACTGCCAGCTAACTTTGTTGAAAATAGCCTAATTGATGATCGTAGTTTTGACTCAGTTGATAGGCTTTGCACCTTTTACTCCGATTTGTTTGACGTTGACAATTTTAAAAAACCGACAAAGCATAAGACTCAGCATCATATACGCACCTCCGGCCCACCATGTGTTGCTAAAGTTGGAAAATTAAGTCCAGAAAAGTTGGAGATCTTACGCACAGAGTTGGATAAGCCATTTCAGTTGGGAATCATTTACAGAAGCGAGAGCGAATGGGCTAGCCCTGTGCATCTAGTCCAGAAAAAAGGCGGCGGCTGGAGAATTACTGGAGACTTCCGTCAACTAAACCGCCAAACCATATCAGACCGCTACTCCATTCCCCTTTTATCTGACTTTGTCGGTGATATGGAAGGTTCAACCGTTTTCTCAAGCTTTGACCTGTACAAAGGTTACCATCAAGTGGAAATCGCCCTAGAAGATCAATGCAAAACGAGTATCATTACGCCGCTGGGCAACTTTGCATTTCAACGCCTCCCCATGGGAATCTCTTGCGCAGCCAACTCTTTTCAACGTTTCATGCATGAAGTTCTTCAGGGAATTCCTAATGTCTTTTGCTTCATTGACGATCTCCTCATCTTTAGTCGGAATGAGAAGGAGCATTTCCGACACCTACAATTGGTCTTTGAACGCCTATCCCAATACGGCTTAATCCTGAATCGTGACAAATGCATTTTCAAAGTCCCTGAAATTGACTTTTTAGGACACAGGATTAGTCACAAAGGAGTCCTACCTCTGGTTCAAAAAGTTGAAGCTATTCAGAATTTCCCCATGCCTAAAACCATGTGACAACTGCGAAAATTTTTGGGGATGATCAACTTCTACCGACGTTTCATCCTGCAGGCTGGAGCAATATTGCACCCCCTAGAACGGCTTCTTTCCCCACAGAAGAACAGCAAGAAAAGCATCCCGTGGTCAGAGGAAAGTACTGATGCTTTTGAGTCCGCTAGACACATTTTGGCAAATGTTACTAGTTTAGCTTTTCCGATTAAAGGAGAAGAAACTATTTTGACTTGTGATGCTTCGGATGGAGCGGTTGGGGCCGCTCTTAATCAAGTTGTGAGTGGTGAGTTGACACCGATTGGTTTCTTTTCAAAGTCGTTGAAAAGAAAAAAATTATCCTACTTTTGATAGGATAATTTTTGGCTATATTCCTAGCGATAAAACATTTTCGATATTTTCTAGAA
The DNA here is from genome assembly GCA_963965965.1 of Trididemnum nubilum. Taxonomy (NCBI): domain Eukaryota; kingdom Metazoa; phylum Chordata; class Ascidiacea; order Aplousobranchia; family Didemnidae; genus Trididemnum; species Trididemnum nubilum. Next base: position 25,334,608 of record OZ014481.1, on the reverse strand, counting down.
GGACGCGATTTTGTGATTGAAACGGACCATTCCGATTTTGTGATTGAAACGAACCATTCCGCTTTAGTTTTTGCTCTGAGGTCTAGCCATAGGGAGTATTCTGGTAGGCGATTGAGACAGCTGCAATTCATTTCTGAATTTACGTCAAATATTCACCACATTGAGGGAAAGCAAAATGTGGTTGCGGACTGTTTGAGTCGACCCCCTGACATTGGCGCTGTGTTTGGTGACTTCCAGACGGTAGATTTGCTCGAGATAGCTGCTGAGCAACAGACTGATTCAGAGATAAATGATATGATCAGGGATAAAACTGATTCCTTGTGTTTGGAGAAGGTCACTATCCCTTGCTCTAATGAATGTATTTGGGTAGACAAATCTTGTAATGTACCTCGAATTCTAATTCCACAAAAGCTGCGCTTCCGCATTTTTGACGAAGTTCATTCTTTAGCGCATCCTGGAGTGAAAGTGACCAGAGAGTTGATTGGTCAGCGATTCGTATGGAAGGGAATGCGAAAAGATGTGGCAAAGTTTGTTAGAACCTGCATCCCCTGCCAACAGTCTAAGATTGTTCGCCACAATAAAACCCCTTTGCAAAGGTTTAAAACTCCTGACGCTAGATTTGCCCACATACATTGCGACATTGTAGGCCCATTGGTTGAGTGTAACTGCTTTTCGTATTTGATGACCTTCATTGACAGGTTTACGAGGCACGCAGAAGTAGCGCCCCTTAAGGGCACAAGCGCCAAAGAATGTGCTGACGCATTTTTGCACACTTGGGTTGCCAGATTCGGTTGCCCAACTGAGTTAACTTGTGATCGCGGAGTTTACTTTACTTCGCACTTGTGGAATGAATTGTGCAGTTTTTTGGGTTGTAAACTAAACCACACTTGTGCGTATAGACCCCAAGCTAACGGATTTTGTGAGAGAGTGCACAGAACTTTGAAGGCGGCTCTTAAAGCCCAAAGAGAGCCGCACAAGTGGTTTTTCAACCTGCCTTGGGTTTTACTCGCTCTGCGATCTGCCCCTAAAAGTGATCATGGATTTTCTTCGGCGGAATTGACATTTGGCACTACCCTGTGACTGCCTGGTCAGTTTTTTGAGTCGCCTAAATCGGTCTGTGAGACGACATATGTAAAAGAGCTTAACTCCTTAATGTCGTCTTTGAAAGCTCCGCCGACGAGCTATCACACCCAACGCGACACTTATGTTGAAAAAGCATTGGCAACGTGTGATCATGTCTTTGTACGTGATGAAACGAGAGGTGGATTTCACAGAGCGTACAAAGGACCATTTCGTGTTGTGTCGAAACATGCCAAGTTTTTTACCTTAGATCTTGGCAGCAGAATTCACACGGTGAGCGTTGATAGATTGAAAGCCGCTAATTTGTTAGAAAACGTAACAGACGACGATTGTTTGGACTGTACATTCAATTGCAACGTAGCTTGCGAGTCCTCTAATCCTGTGGAGTTGGCAGCAGCACCGTTTGATGAGCAACCTGCTCCTGTTTTTCGCAATAGGTTGGGTAGGATAATTCGCATGCCCGCCCGTTTTGACGATTTTGTCCCTTTGTAAAGCTAAACAGTTCCTTTTCGGTTAATTTGATGCTTTAGTTTGTTTTGATTAGTTTTTTGTTGGGTACAAGCATCCGTTTCTTTCGGAGGATTTACAGCCTTATCACGCGTGAGTTATTGTTCATTGCTTTGTTTTTCTTTGCGGTTGCTTGGATATTTCAGTTTTGCTCAGAGAGTTACACCACGGCTAGGATGTGTTAGAATTTTTTTCTCGGGTTTTCGGCGTTGTTTTTTATGGGTGGACGACTGATCACCGTGCACAGCTCTGGGTCGTGCACCCCGGACTCCATTGGAGATCTCGCCGATTTTTTTTTATCCGGTGCGGTTGCCGAGTTCCAAAATTTATTCTCTATTTAATCCTTCCTTCTGAGTTTCAGCTATCATACCGCTGTTACTGTTCTTGATACTCCCCTTTTCTGTTTGAAACCTTGCGGCTGGATACTTTTTAGTGTGTGTGTCTGTGACGTGCTTGGTGTAGCCTTGTTTAGGCTCAGCAGTTTTTTTGCTGAGATCGGTTTCGCGTTTGGTAAATTAATTTTTTTTGTAATCTCACCTTTTTTCTTTTTTTTTTCTTAGCTAAGCTTGGTGGGGGGTCGGTTCCTAGCTGCTCTCCGTTTTGCATATGAAACTCCAAAATAGGACACCTTCCCATCTCCATCCCTGGATTTTTTTTATTTTGAGTTTTGGAGCAGACTTCGTTTTTGCTCTATACCAAATTATTTCAGCAATGTGTTGCTCAAATTTCTTTTGTCCCTCGCTCGCAGCCACTGACGTCTGAGCCGGAAATATGCAATCCTTTGTGGACTTTGGCACAAAAACTGTCTTAAAAGATTACTTTTTCAACCACCCATTGGATATTTTTTTAACTTTTCTTTTTTTTTGTCCCCTGCCTAAAGCGGAGGCTGATTCTTTTATTTGTGTCAGTTTTCTCGTTGTGTATCACTTGCTTGTTTTAATGCTCCGCTGTGATTACATTAGCTCGTTTCTTTGTTCATAAGTTTTTTTTTTGGTATTCCCACAGATTTGTCATTTGATAGATTGTACCAATCGTAGATTGTACCAATCGTCCGATGCCTTGGTGGGGGGTATTGTGGGAATACGGTTAACTCCGTCTTTTGTAATTATATTTTTTTGGCAACTCTTTTTTTTCTATTACGCAACGATAAATAATCAGTCTTTCTCTTTCGGCTGCCCACGTGGCACAATAAGCTACTATAAAAATTCATCTTAGTTAATAGACGATTATGGTAATATCTGTGAATTCATTTTGGACAATAAACAACTAATGCAGAACAAGCAATCACACGAGTAATCTATCAAGCTGGAAAACAATTGTGGCCCCTCGCGAGACAGGCTGGAAGGAGGATCGCCACAATACCGCTTTGCTTCCTCAACTAATTCTAGCTCTTTTCCTGTGAGAGTGAGGATATTTCAATAGCGCAAGAGCAATTGTTGATGGTTGACCCGTGATTGTGCAACATTATCTCGAGTTCGAATACTCTGCGCTGCCTCCATTCGCCTCTCCAAACGTGTAGCGGGAACATTGGTGGAGCTGCCATTAGGGCTGGCTGGTGGAGATTGTCGCTTATTTTTCGAACGAGCTTCTCTGACTATGACTCGAACGCTGTAGGGGTTTCGCTGAATGACGACCTGGGAGTCCTTAGGCACTCCCATGCCAGTCGAGGTTCCACTTGTGAAGGTGGACTCATTAACGTCGTTCACGTAATTTTCATTATTTGTACTCATTATGATTTGTTTTGCAGTTTTATCTAACGGCGTAGAGGTTTCATATCAGATTTGTCTTTCTACGTTATATGCTTACCTCGGCAGATGGGCATAACCAACCCAGGTTTCAGGTTTTCCAAGTTGTGTGATTTAAACTGTACTTCGTCTCGCTTCTACCATCAGATCTATCCGGCATGGGTTGCACTATCAGGAGAATTGAATCTTCAGTCCGTACAGCTCTGCAAGTCATTGAGGCACATAGACTTGTTCACCTCGTTAAGGTGATACTTCATGGAAAAGCTATGCCATATCACGCCTAATATGCCGAACTATGTTATACTACGCCTACTGTGCCATACAACGCCTACAGTGCTATATTATGCCTACTGTGCCATAGTAAGACTACTACAGTATATGCCTTTCTATACTCGTATGCTATAATGCTGTGTCTACAACGCCATACTACGCCTTTACGACATACTAAGCTGTAGTGCCTATTGTGGGATACTATGTCTACTGCGCCATAATGTCCCAACTATATGCCGTACTTTGATGTCATTCTATGCCTACTAAGTTACTGTGCCCACTGTGGCATACTTTGCCTATTGCCTACTGTTACATAATGAGCATACTATGCCTATTGTGCCATAATAAGCCTACTATATGCCATAGGACAGGGGTGTGGAAGCGGCAATTTTTGAATCACTTCGCTTCCACCCTTAGCGCTTCCGCTTCCACCACTAGATGACGTAATTTTTTTTTGATTTTTTGATTTAAAACTTTTCTACCAAAAATTTATTACTGGTAAGTCGAGATAAAAAAGCATTGTTATCATCATCTTAAAAATGTTATATAGAACCAAATTATATGATTGTATTCAGTGGTGTGTCATCACAAGGATTGGCGATGGGCGTAGTCAGGAATTCGGATTTGGAGCTGCATGTAAGCGAAAAGTCCAATCACATGGTCGTAATGTTTAAACTGATTCGAATTTCTCTCAGGGTTCACCCAGAAGTTTAAAATAGTGAACAATTACTAGGGGTCTGGAGACGAATCTCCAAGCGCTCGGGATAATTTTATTTCAATTGCATCTGCGCTGTTTAGCGTAAATCTTTACTAGGCTATAAGTAGGTAGCTCTTGGGCGAAGCTTCCACATTTGCAGAATTTTTAAAAAATATATTGCTTGTTTATGTGGTTTGCTCCAAATTTTTGCTAGCAATGTGTATTTTTAGGACAGTAAAATAAAAAAAACATAGCAAGAATTATGCGGTTATATACAGCATAGGCGTAGCCAGGGGGCAGGCCTTTTCCAATTGAAATGACACCAATGATAAAAATGTGACAAACAAATCTATTGTTTCTTCGGTTTCAGTTTCTTTTAGAATCTTCGCGTACAACAGCACAGGCATACAACAGTACTTAACAATAATATTGACAGCCAGGGGACCCGGGCCCCCTCACTTCAATTTTTGCTGACGAATTTAAATGTATAACCCGGGTGAAATTAAGAGTATTTGTCCTAAAAGTTGCAACCTCAGGCCCTCATCTAACCTTTTTCATGAACATAATGCAATAACCAGCGGCGGATTTATCATATGGCACAGTGCCATCACGGGCCCCGCGGTCAGATGGTAAGATATTTATTTGTTCATCTCCTATATTTGGCAGGAAGATGTGGCAAAAACCCCGAAAAGAACAAGGGCCCCTTGCAATGTAAATCCGGCCCGAGCAATAACATAATGGTAAATAGGTCTAATAATCTGTTATACCATTTTTCAATAACAATTCTCCATCACCTAGCTAATTTTTATGCGACAAAATACTTTTGAAAAAAAAAACTTGGGAAGATGCTCATTGAGCAAATTATAGAATTTGATTTGGGGGGGCAAAGGAGCCCTGAAAGTACATGTACTTGGGAATAACTGGTTATTTTCATGACAGATCAAAAATCTATAAGGAAAATCTTACAGTGGATTATTATTTACTGCTAAAATATTGCTGGAGGCAATGTACCTTACTTCCTCCTACTTGGGTCAAATCACTAACAAAATTTAGCACCAAAATGCAAGATCTTGGGCGTGTTTTGGACGTAAATTACAAGTGAAAGAAGGATTGAATAATTTAATTTTTTAATTGGCTTTCAAATCTTAAAAATCTAGTTCTTTCGAATGGCCCTGAACACGTGCGACATGTGATCCAATGGTATCAAAACAGTTTTTTTCCAAAAAATTACAAAAAATCGACCAGAGGTTGGGAGCTTCGTCCCCAGACCATCATCGGTGATATGTTTGACTTAAGGTGCGTTTAGACTGGACGCTAAGCAACGCGAAGCGAAGGTTGGCGACCTTCGCGGGTGGTCGATTACGTCACTCGCGAAGGTTGCCAACCTTTGCGAGTGGTTGCTTACCTTCGCGAGTGGTCGCTTACGTCACTCGCGAAGATAACTAAAGTTTTGCGAATGTTTGGAGAGGCTAGCAGTCGACAACTGAACTGAAAAGGTTGATTTGATATCTATAACCTAATAGGCGTATTTTTTTTCGATGGATGCTAATTGGCAGTTAGCCACTTTGCTTTGGTTGCGCCATCGGAAGCAAAAAAGAAAAAGATGGTGGGTTCATCCAATATTGCAAAGAAGAAACGAACTGGGTTGGTTAATACGGTATTATTTAGCGTACGGTATATTTAAGAAAGGTATTTTCTAAACCTGTTTGAAACAAGTTGATCGGCAACTACCGAAAAACAACTTTCAATTTTCCCTCATAATACACAGTAGCCTAGTTGTAACCACAAATCGCTTACCTGTTCGTAATTCAGCAACATTTTAGGACTAGGCATCTTTTTTTCGCAACTTTTTGCATAACATATCATCACAAATATTAGCCTACAGCCCTGCATACAGGTGATTTTTTGGTTGCAGAGTAAGAGGTAACTGTTATGGAACTTAATGAACTGTCACCACCCTGCTTGCAGTTGCTGTGGTTTGTAGCTAAAAAAAATTGACTTTTTCGTACAAACCTTTCTCTTCGCAAATTCTTCAAGGCATGCGTAACACAAACTAAAACTGAACATTGAATTCCGGTTGACAATAAAAATGCCATTCACACAGTTCTGTAAAACGTCACTACAATGATGCTGTTTATGACATCATAAATACTTCTCAGACATCAACACAGTAAAAACTAAGAAGTGCATTGCCGGCATTACAAAAAGATACTGTACAAGCTAAATGCATCACGATCTCATGTAGTGTATCGCAAATATACGAGTATAGCAACTGGATTTACCAGTTATGTTCGCCCCCTGGTTTTCAACTTCAAAATTATTCTCGGTTACGCCCTTGTACTTTTAGGAAGTGGAAAGACCATTTTTTAAGTCACTGTTCCTAAATGATCCTTATAAACAACTAACTTGTTTTAAGAACAAATTAGAAACAACGCCACCAAGCCTGGCTCCCCGGGGGGCATTTCGGAGCTGTGCCCCCCTAAATCACTGGTTGTGCCCCCCTAAATCTCTGCTTGTGCCCCCAAGCGAGGGTTGTGCCCCGAAAGAAATTAACAGGCCCGGTGACATTGGAGTGCATTTCGGGGCCTGTGCCCCCCAAAGCGTGAGTGAAATTACGTTCCAGGAAGAAGAACACGAGTGAACGCGAAGACTGTGCCTAAGATTTCCTGCCGAAGACCTTATCTTATTTTTTTGGGGGGTCTTCACCCTTGAATTTGTGGGCAAGAAGCGAGATACGCATCATTACATTCCGCCGTGCCCCCGCCCCCCCGCGCGAGACTTGTGCCCCGAAAGAAGGTAAATGGCCAGGTTGAAGACCTTTTTATTTTGGTTGGTCTTCACTCCCAAAGATGAAGGTAAAATTTATCTGTGCCCCCCAAATATTTTTTGCCCCCTGTGACGCAACTCTGGCGCCGGGCCTGAATGCCACAGAGGTGGAGTCGAGGAACAAGACTCGAGACTAAGCACGTACCAGGAATTCATAATAGGAGGCTATTTCGGGGGCCTGGGGAGAGCCCTATTCGGAATATATCCCTCTATTCCTGAGTATATATCCCTATTCCTTGAGTATATTCCCTATTCCTGAGTTGATAATATATTTGTTGATGAAACCTATGTTCAGCATTTTTACACCAGCGATCAAATTTGATTGCTTATTTTTGGTCATTTTTCAAAGTTTTCATTGATTTGTGACTTTTATTTTTGACAAATTAGCCCCCTAAACGTATGTTTCAAAAAGATGGTTCAATTCACTTTATAAGTCATTCCAGTGCAACGAAATAGTCTCAGAAGTGCTAAAAACGAGGTATTTTCTTTATTCTGCATTTTGGTTGACAGGCCAATGGAGGGGGCCATAGCCCCCTCCCCCCTGGCTACGAAACTGCTCGAAACCAAGGACATAAAAAAGCCGAGGCAAAGGCCAAGAACCGATTTTCCGAGAACAGACCCTCTCGAGGCCAAGGACAGGAATGCTGAAGGCCGGGGACCAAGGCACCACACGCAATTGTTCTGCGGAAAAAACGTCTTCGCCCAAACAAAATTGAAAATCGTCCGCGAAATTTCAGGTGGTCTCGAAAAGAAAAAAAAAGTCTTCACGCCAGAAAATCGCAAATTTGCCGTAAAATTTTCGGCGTAATAAAAGGGCATAACCTTGGCCCATTTTCAGCAGATCAAGAAATAGTGCTGTCCTCGTCCGAGGACAGGCCATTTTCGAGGACTTGTAGGCTTCGAGGCCAAGAACTTCAAAATGTGTCCTCGAGGACTTCACGAATGCAACGCCACATTCAGAACTCAATATGCCCCTTTCAGAATTCTCAGTTTACGCACTATTTTACATCTATACTGCCAAACAGTTTGACAAGCCTTCACCGCTCTCGCAAACTCAAGAGATTTAGTAAAAAGTTTTTATTCAAAATTGCTCAAGCTATAGCAGTTAATAGCAAACAATAAAAGTCACAATAAAACCAAAACTGTAACTAAAACAGCGGAACTGCATAATCTTCAAGGTCGACTAATAGCCAGCGGAGCATTGAGAAAAAGAGATTATACCATGCCCCAACACACTTTCATTATAAACGCGCTTCAAGATTGTTGCGTGTTTATATTGATTCACGCTATGGGTACAGGAAGATCATGTGTAATTTATTGACGCAAGTATTTATCATCATCATCATCATCATCATATTTATTTATTTATTTACCAAGTGACGTCATATCACAAGAAAAAAACTGCAACTTCCTCTAGGTCTATCACCAAAGCATCGAAATATGCAATTCCTTTAAAACCAAACACACAAACTTGCAGAGTCAAAGCGATATTTAGTCACTTGGTGAGGAGACAGCGAAGGACCGAAAGGTCATCTAAGTCTACTGCCACCTCACCAAGTTAAGGTTAAAAAAACAGCTTCTAGATTTTCTCAGTCTGCTACTTTTTATGATAAAAAATTTTACGCAAAATTAAAACAAAGTGTTGCAAAGATATGTACATTTTGTACAGTGTATACACAAAACTCACAGTCACCATGTAAAGAAAATGCAAGACATTAGAATTGTTCTAACTCTAAGCATACTAAAAAATAAAAATGCTGTAAGTACAGATTGGATAGAAATAAAATTAATAAAGTTCATAATGCTTATTTATGTTTTATAGAATTTAAAGTGGGCAATTGGAGTGAAAAAAAAAACCTCCTTGCTTTGTTTTGTAGTGTTTGCCGATATGTCATTAGTACTGGTACAATTTCCAATACCAGTATATATCAACCTCAGTCAGTTATTGCAAAATTACTAATAATTCAAGGGCACATCAAAATGAGAGAAGACGTATTGTAATAAATGTGTGATAGATGAATGCACCATCTCATGCTATTCAAGCAATAGAATAGGTTATTGTTGAACTCAAGCATAAATATGCAACTATGATTCCTGTAATTACTACTGCATTGCTGATAGAAAGCTGTTATTCTAGCTTTTATCGGTTTCATAGTTTGATAAAAAATGAGCTTTAACAGCTTTTTTAAATCTGTAGAATGAAACTTCTTTCATACTGCTTGGAATTTCATTCCAAACTTTAATTCCTGCGAATGATAGAGACTTTTGCCCTAATCTTGTTCTAGTTCTTGGAAGAAAGAAGTTGTTTTTGTGGCTCAATCTTGTCTTATGTGTATAGCAGTTTTTTATTAGGTTAAACTTATCTGAATTTGCAAAAGATAATACATTATTGTGAATTTTGTACATTAGCTTTGCAGTTTCCAGAAAGTAAATATCCTTGAGTTTTAAGCATTTAGCTCGATAGAACAAAGGATTAGTATGCTCACGATATCCACTTCCAGTTAACAATCTGATGCTTCTTTTTTGCAGAATAAAGAGAGGTGCTAATGTTGATTTTGAAGCAGTCCCCCAACTACTTATGCAGTATTGTAGATGAGAGTATATGAGGCAGTGATAAACAGATCTTAAGGTTTGCTCATCTACAAAGTGTTTCAATTGATTAAGGGCCCAAGATCCCCTTGCTACCTTTGAACATTGTTCCTTGATTTGTTGTTTCCAGTTTAGATTGTCGTCTATGAGAACACCTAGATACTTTATGTGATGTGATTGCTTGATTGGATTATTATCTATTGATACTTTGAGTTCAGGTTTATTTTGTTTTGTTGTCACTACCATAAACTCAGTTTTATTAAAGTTAATTGATAATTTATTCACCTTGAACCAATAGCTTACATTGACTAATTCATCATTAATATTTTGTTGCAGTGTTGAAACATTAGAATGGGAGAGAGAAAGGTTTGTATCATCTGCAAAAAGATAAATTGTGGAATTTGAGGCAAGTGGTAGATCATTGATATAAATATTAAATAACAACGGACCTAGAGTTGATCCCTGTGGAATACCGCAAATAACATCTCTTGACTTGGATTTATATTGATTTACAATTGTATACTGTTGACGGTCAGTCAGGTAACTTGCTAGTAACTGTAATGGTAATCCTCTAATTCCATACTTTTCTAGTTTCTTGATCAGTATTGTGTGATTGATGGTATCATATGCTTTTCTTAGATCTAAGAAAATAGAGCATGTAATGAGCTTTTTATCCATATTGTCAAGTAGCTTATTGTAAATATCTAAAACAGCTTCATTTGTTGAGCAATTTTTCTTAAAACCATACTGGTTTGGACTAATCAAATTATTGCTCACAAAATAATTGTTTAGTTGATCAAGTAGACACTTTTCAAAAAGTTTGGCAAAAGGATTTAAAATAGAAATAGGGCGATAATTACTGCATAACTCTCTTTCGCCTTTTTTGAAAATTGGAACAACTTCAGCAGTTTTTAACACTTTTGGAAAATATCCTGTTGATATGCATGCATTAAAAATGTTAGTTAGAACTGGAGCTATAACAGAGCCTGACATTTTTATATACTTTGCAGGAATTCCATGTCTTCCTGTACTTTTTGATGGATTCATAGCTCTGATGTAATTTACTACTTCTTCTTCAACTATTGGTTCTAGAAAAAACGAATTGCAACTACTCTGAATCAAAGATGTGGCACTAAATTTGCCATCAATTATAGCTGGTGTTTCGATTGTAGATGCAAGGTTAACTCCTATCTCTATGAAATATTTATTGAACAAGTTACTGATGGCCTGTGGACCTTGTGCACTTTCACTTTTGGAAGCATACATTTTATTAGGAATGTTATTTTTCTTCACATTTTTCAAGTGAATAATTTTATTTATAATTTTCCAAAGCGACGAGGTGTCATGCTTATTATCATTCACTAAATTTTTAATGTAAAGTCGTTTTGCATATTCCTTAATATGAGTCAGTTTATTTCTATAGACTTTGTATTGTGCCCATGTATTACTGTCATTTAATTTAAGGGCTCTTTTGTACAATAAATTTTTTTGCTGGATTGATATAAGGATTCCTTTGGATAACCATGGTTTGTTTTTTAGTTTTGTTTCCTTTCTGCTTTGTTTTCGTAATGGTGCATGTATGTTTAATGTCTTATGAAAAATGTCAATAAACTTTTCAGTGTAGTTGTCAATGCATTCCTCTTTGATATCACCTAATAGCTCCATTCCTTCAGTTAATTTGTCTAGAAATTTTTCTACTTCAAAATTTTTTGTATCACGAATTAGGGTGACATTTGATTTTTCACTCTTGGGCAGGCTTAAATTAGAACACACCATTACTGGCAGGTGATCACTTACATCTTCCACCAGAATAAAACTTTTGTGTTCACCCACTACATTGTTTGTATAAACATGATCTAAAAGAGTTGAGCTTGTAGTGGTTATTCTTGTCGGGTGTGTAATTAAGGGAATGCAGCCTAAGCTATATGTTAAATTCATGAAATCTTTAATATTGATATCAGAGTTGCTTTTCAACAAATCTGCGTTGAAGTCTTCTCCGATATAATACATCAATTTTCTACTATTCAGTTTTTCAATGGTTGATTCAAAACTCTTGCAAAACTCTGATAATTTCTGTTTAGGGTGTCTGTAAATTACTCCCACTATACATTTTTTGTTATTCCCTAAATCTAGTTGAATCCACATATCTTCACAGTTAGGAATGTTTAAATCAAACTCCTTGCAAATTGTAATTGATAAAGACTCCTTAATAAACAATCCTACTCCTCCCCATCTTGTAGTTGTGCCTTTGTGGTAAAAATAAATTATCAGGTTTGTCAAAAATCAGCTCCATATTTTAATGCAATCACAAACACAAAAAAAATTTTGTTTATATTGGTACAAATTTATAGATTATACAGTTGCAATGAGCTATTGCGACGCGTTTCGACCTTGCTCAAGGGTCTCATCAGGCAAAAAAAAACAAAAAACTATGAAAGTCTCCAAAAAGTCAGGTAAGCACAGCACTGGAAAATTTGTTTTACAAGCGCATAAGTAATTACATCAAAATCTGCAGTACAACTCCAAATACGGGCAAGTTTGCCAGAGTAAAGGGTTGGGCTAAAAAGCACAAATGCAGCATTGCATGTGACCACACAACAGGGCGACTTATAAAGACAAGATCAAATAAAATTTCGTGAGAACTTGCCAAATTCTCAAAAGTTTTGAGAATTTTTTAATTCTCAAAAGTTTTTTGTCATCATTTCTTATTGTGGTAAAAATGGTACCCACTTAACTTTGCATTGTATACCTGTAACAATTTAAGTTTGGTTTCACTTATAGCAATGATATCAGGTAAGATATCATAATTTGTTAAAAGTTCATTCAATTTATCAAAATTTGCATTTAAGCTTCTTATATTCACGCAAAGCAAAGAAAATTTACACTTTTTGTTAATAATATTGGCTTCGGCCTGTGAACAGTATTTTGAGTCAACCAAACCAGAATTTAAATCATTTAGTAAGCTTTTTATCTTGTTGTCTACCTGTAAGCATTTAGCTGGGAAAAACAAATTATTTGTGTGATTAATATCAAAGTTTAGTTTGTCATCATTTCTCATTTCATTTAACAATTGCTTATCATCTAGGGTTTGAAAAGGAAACAATTCACTGTAACAATTTTGGCAAAGGGATGGTTCAGTAGAAGAACAAAGTGTGTGAAATTTAAGGGGACTAATGACTGTGCATTTGAGATGAATCCATCCACCACACATATCACACTGAATAGCACACTGGTTCCTTTTACAAGGTCTTAAACATATTTCACATGGACATTTAACTGGCATTATCAAGCAGTCAAACCAATGAAAGATCCTACACTAGTAAGACAAAATAGCAAATTTAGAATCAGCCACAAAATACGCGGAAAAAGTTGTTTTGAATTTAAAATGAAAACAGGTGAAAAGTATCTTTCAATATACTGGTAATTATAAATTTAGACAGAAAGGTACAGAAAAAAAAAAAGTCAGATCCAAACTATGTACACAAAAATACAAAAACTACAAATGTCAGATCCTGCTATGTAGGCACAAAACACCAAAAGAGTGCTGAGTGTCAGGTTGAAGTAGCCTTCTTATTCATACACCCAAGAGTTGTTAGCACAGCAATAATTGTTAAGTTCACCTTCTTTAAACCATAAAGCTATTTCTTTCTATGCTGTTTCCACAGAGTCAGATCCATGACATATGTTTCTCCCAATGTCAATACAATAATCTCCACGAATTGTTCCAGGAAGAGAATCAACAGGGTTAGTCTCTCCAAGCATTTTACGATCAGTTTTAACTGCTCCTTTTCCTTCCCAAACCATTGCCACAACTGGCCCAGACAACATAAATTCAACAAGTTTTGGGAAAAATGGTTTTGAACTGAGATCTGCAAAGTGCATTTCTAGCAAATCTTTACTGGCAGTCGTCATTTTCATGGCACAAAGCCTAAAACCTTTCTCTTCAAAACAGCAAATTATTTTGACAACTAAACACCGCTGAACACCATCTGGCTTCACTGCAATGAAATCTTCAAGAAAAAGTTGGATTTGACCAAAGAGGGGGAAGGCTTGAACCAAAAGTTAAAATATTCCACCACCAACTATCACTAGGCCTACCACTAGGCCTACCGTTTAATCCTGACATTCAGCGTTAGCAACGCCATTCCAGTTCTTATTCAAATAGAATGAATAAGAACTTAAAATAATTTAATTGAAGCAATATTTATTCTACAGTATTTCACGAACAAATTTCATTACATATATTAAGCGATTAAAATGTGCACTGTAATTTAACAATAGCAAAGAACCGCCGCCAGAACGGCGAAAACTCAAACCAAGCACCTAAAACGAGACCAAAAACTACTACAAATTAACACAAAGATGTATTTTCCAGACCGGCAAGTTTGGTCTAGCGGTAACGCGTGGTCTCTGGAGCGGGAGGTCTGAGGTTCAAATCCCGGGCCCGTCAAATCCGACACAGTGTTGCCAACGGCTCACCACCGCTGCGCTATTCCTTCGAAAGGAGCTGAGTTGCCCAGGCGCAATGACGCGGAGATGGGCCCCGCTTATTCGTTACACGCTTCGGCATAATACAGCGTGTATAATGAAAGATTTGAGATTGATTTGATGTCTTCTCCAGCTCAAGTAGTAAAGCAATGTATCGGTAATTCGAAGTTCGCAGGTTCAAATTCTGTTTTTCGCATTGCTTGTTTTAGTTAGTCGCCGTTCTGGTGACTCTTCCCAAGGTTTTTTGCGCTGGTATCGTTTAGGCTACATTATACGTAAACAATTAAGCATTAACTCTGGACCATTTCAGCCAGATAACACGTAAACGATTAAAACGATATAACAAACTTAAAGTATAAATCAAATTAAATTATACAGTAAATTATACAGCAACTTGTATTCAAATGTGCAGGTGAATATCATCGTTTAGTGATTGAACTGCAACTGCAACGGGTTGAGCAATTCCAAACATACTTTCGAATGTCTCCTGAGCAATTTAAAAGAATATTAGCAAAAGTTGGTCCGGAAATCTCTAAGCAAGACATCAATTTTAGGCAAGCTATTTCTCCAGACGAAAGTCTCGCGATTACTCTTAGGTAAACCAAACAATTATCTAAAAACTGTTGTTGTTGTAGCGCATATTTATCCTCCTGTCACCGGACAGCGTCAGACGCTAACCTATTGGACGATCCGCACACTTTTCATTACAATGACTGATTGGAGGAATCCGCACCAGCTTAGGAGTTTCCGATGATCTAATCCGTTTCTTAGGATTTCTTCGGATTCTTGTCCTCTGAATTTGCTGCTTGTTCGAAGCCACCAAGCAGAGACAATCATCGTAAAGTTTCTTATCCAAGGACGCAACAACGTGACCAGGGTGCGGGTTGAGCCCAGACCATTCGATCAGGGTCATCTTAAACACGACGCCTTTACCCATTTCCCGTGCTTCACCGGGGCAGAATAGTGAAGCCGCCCACCCAGAGAACCGTAAGAGGCGGTTATTGGGTACTCGGCATGGTCAACTATCGGTGCTGAGCTGCTTGACCTTTGCGTCTTGCAGAATTGGCCTCCCGCTAGCGGCGCCTTCTGGGAACCATGCCTGTTGGGATTTCTTTCTTTTAGTATTTCTTGTGCCAGAAGACTTTCTCAATTGGCTAGAGTAACTTGATGCGAGTCGATTCTTACTATTGCTATTAGTAGTAATGAAAGCTTTTTTTCGAAGTGGTCGAGTGGATAGAGCGTCTGCTACTGAAGCGGTAGACTCGGGTTCGATTCCCGGTCGGGTCATACCAAAGACTATAAAAATTGGGATTCACAGCTTCCCTGCTTGACGTTCAGCAATTAAAGGGACAATGTGAAGCTTCCGCCGTGTGTGGTAGACAGGTGGGCAGGTGACAGCTTGACTCGAAGACCGAAAGGTCCCTTCGCTGTCTCCTGGCCAAGGCAACTTGGTGAATAAAATGTAATTACAATTCAACCCCTTTTGTGCATCTGGCTGCACTCTTTAAGACCCACCAACGGTGGTCGCCGTCGAGTGGTGGGAGTGCCCTGCTTTGGCAGGGATCGAAATGGCCACCAACCTCCGGGATTATCCTATGCCAGTAGCACTTCTGTGCTAAGGGTGATTCTCTTGTGTCCTCTTGGGACATAGGAGATTGCCATCCCTCGGAAGCAACCCGGTAAAACAACAACAACACGCGTTTACCCATTCGGCCACGCTGCCGACTTTGGTACAGTGTAATGCAGCAAATGGTTGGTTGGTGATTTAACTAACGCTGGCGATTAATTTCACCGAGGAACCGAATTTATGAATTGTTTTATCGCTCAGACAACGTTGCTATGTTGCAGATATTTAGCGACCGGGGATTCATATACTTCAATCGCCGCATCATACCGGACTCATAAATCTACAATATGTTGCATAATTCCCGAAACTTGCAGAAAAATATGGGAAATGTACGAGGAAGAAATCGTGCCGCAGCCAACCACACAAAGCTGGATTGAAAATGGAACAGCATTCCAGCCTAATTGGCAGTTCCCCAACTGTGTTGGGGCGATAGATGGCAAGCATGTGCTTGTGCAAGCTCCAGCACAGTCTGGCTCGAGTTTTTTCAATTACAAGCATACGCACAGCATCGTTCTCATGGCTGTGGTTGATGCTCGCTATAGATTTATTTACATTGACATTGGAGCATTCGGTCGGCAATCCGACGGCAACATCTTTCAAAACTGCACTCTTGGACAGGCCCTCAGAAATCAAACATTAAATCTACCTCCTCCAACAAAATTACCTCGGTCCGAGAGAAGATTGCCGTTTGTTTTTGTGGGGGATGAAGCATTTCCATTGATGGAAAACCTCATGCGACCTTTTTCAGGACAAGGTTTAGATTTAGAAAAGAAGATTTTCAACTAGGCTCAGTCGTGCCAGAAGGATCGTGGAAAATGCATTTGGTATTCTTTCAGCCAAATGGAGAGTGTTGCGACGCCCGATAGCGTTAGCCCCCAGCAGAGCGGACCAAGTGGTTAAAGCAGCTTGTTGCTTGCACAATATACTACGAAATGACACAATTCAATCACGATGTCCGGCAGCATCATTCCCTCAGGAAAGGGAAGGAAACCACGGAATGATGAGCGTAACGTGGGATGATAGTGCAAATGAAGAAAATGGCAATACCCTAGAATTATATTCAAGAAGAGAAATCAGGAACCAATTTGCTGAATATTTTGCAAATGAAGGCACTGTCCCTTGGCAAATAAATGCAGTTACAAGATGTGCATAGATTAATAATTGTTACAGAATTGAGTTACCCATGCACAGGGCCGCAACTACAAAGGGGGGGCAAAAGGGGGCGGCGGCCCCCTAAACAAACATTTCGCCCAGCCAAACTGCCCAGCATGCCCATCAAACGTTCCCTAGCGGCAGTTTCAAAATGTTGCCTTTTTTCATGAAAAGCAACAGAGAACTCGGAGAAAAGTATACGAAATTGGCGCAATGACCTTTCTTTTATTTTTTGAGGTCAACAGAGAACTCGGTGAAAACTACACTAACCAAAAAATTTTGGTTAGTGTAGCCCTTCAGAAACAAATTTTGCCCTTTCTACAACAACGTTCTAGTTGCGGCACTGGCCATGCAATAAAAGTATTATTTAGTTTCTAGCATCTTTTGTTGTTTTTCCAAACTTCGTATTGTATTACAGTTAATAAAAATTCCCAAATTCCTTTTTAATTACGGTAAACTTACATTCATCTTCAAATTGCAGTTCGTGTAGCGTTTCCAGAATTTTTATCTTAAATTGCGATAACTTCTTCGGCGGTAACTCTCTCATTTCAGGAAGTATGGAACTTAAAAATTTTTTGTTTGCATCTTCTTCATCTTAAAAAACGATTCAAATTAGAAAAATACAGGAAATCGTATCAAATGTGTAACTTAAAATGAAACACATCTTTCAGCAGATTAGCACTTGTGATCACATTGTTGAACTTGCTGAAATATCGCAAATGAACTTTTCAACAATTACAATAAAACACAATCTAACAAGTTTAGTCTATTTTTTATAAAATAGGTCCACTTACCCAGATCTTATTGTGCGTGAGTTTAAAATATTACCTATGATTTTAAAATATCCGCGCATAATTTAAAGCGGAAAATGTAAAAAACGCACTGGTTGCAACCGCATACAGTTCAATCATTAATCATGCATTAAAAATCTAGGCCAGTGGTTCCCAATCGGGAGCCACGAGACATTAAGCAGGGAGCCACGAGACATTAAGCAGGTGGCCACGGGACCTTGGACAAAAAATACTTATTTTGGTCGAATATATTTATCGGAACAAAAATGCTGGGGAATCCCTCAACAAAAATTCTGCAAAAAACACCTTCGTTTTGAGATGAAGACCTTTTTTTTTGGTCTTCAACAAAAGTTCTGTAAAAATACCACTAATTTTGATCTTCAACCGGTTTAGTATTGCGACAGCCAATTTTCTAGCCGCGCAGGGAGCCACTGGTGTTGAGAGACTATACAATCTACATGCTTGATTGCAGAGCTAGCATACTTTTTTCTATAATTTGTAACAGTTTTTCTTCAACTGGATCGAGGTCTTTTTGCTTTCGCCGCTTCTTGGATTGAATAGTGGAAGATGTGGTAGTTGTGGAATGGGTTTCAGTTTTGGTGGTGTTATTGAAGCTACATCCTTCAATAACCACCAACAACCGGCGGTTATTTTCAGCCATTTCGTTGGTGCTATCATTATGCACAGAAGAACTTTCCAAGCAATATTCTACTTCATTCTCGTATTGCTGCATACCTTCCGAAGGCACGTTCACAATGGGAATTGGAGTTATAGGGGGGGGGGGGGGGGGGGGGGGGGTAGATGAAATAGAAGACGAGGCAGTTCTGCAAAATGCAAACTTAAATTGTGTTATATAGCAAATGAAGTTACAACTATAAAATGTAAGCAAGCAAATGAAGTAATGAAAGCACATTTTTAAAAACTAAGTTAAATATCTACCGTTTCTTAATTAACAGCTCAAGTAAAAAAACGTAGTATCGCCGTGCCAGTCAGATAGATGTAAACAACGAAACACCTAGGTCTTTTAAACTTAAACTTTACTAGAATACTGGTGCAGTAGAACGCCAATTATCCGAACTAATTAAAACCAGGGGTGGTTCGGATAATCAAACAACATGCAATATTAGGAAAATTCATCATTTAGGCTACAGCAACATGCAATACTGCATTACGAATTACGAAAATACATCATTTACACTACACAGAGATTGTGATTTATTGTATATCATTAGTGCTGGGACTATTGTAATCACTCATTTTGTTTGTTTTAAATTTCCTAAAGTCGTAAGTATAGTAATTGATCTAATGACTTTGGTTGAAGTCGTGTTTGGATAACAGGCGTTTCGGATAATAGGCGTTCGAATAATCTATAAACCATATTAGTGACTGATCTTTAAAAAAAAGTTACTCGCTTAGGTGATTTAGGTGTACTAAATATCTATTAACATAAATGATCACATTTGCTCTACTGCTTAAGCCGATAACAAAACACGAGACGCGAGCGTCGGTCGTTCCAACTAATGTTCTAGGTCGCAAAAATGGTTCTATAAAGCTCATAGACTTCATCAAAGACCGTTCCATGCATCTAGAAGCCGCGCTACCAGACTTGTATAAATCTTTCTCTTTCTTTTTTTGTCGCACATATTTATCTCTGAGGGCTTTCCAAGTTTGACGTGCGTGACAACCTACGAATAATATAAATAATGGTTTTTAATCTTCATATCCATGTGCAGGAGGGCCAAAACCCGGGGGGGATATATCCCCCCAATAATTTGGCCGTATCACCCCCCATAATTTGAGTATGGTCTTCATCCGCAACCTCTCCAATAATTTGATTCCAGTATGCATCCGAGTGCAGGTCTCCACTTGAATTCGGGAAAAAAATGTTCCGTTCTTGGTGAAGACCTTTTTCTTTTTTTGTTTTTTTTTGTGGTCTTCACCTGAATTTGGGGAAAAATTTTTTTTCTTTGGTCTTCGCTTAATTCGCTCACCTAAAAACTGGTCTTCACTTAATTTGCTCACCTGAAAAAAATCGTGGTCGAGGTCCATCCCCCCAAGGTCAAAAAAAGGGCAAAATTGGGGTAAAATTGCAAATTATCCCCCCAATGCTCAACAAATCTTTGCACCCCTGTCCATGTGGCCAAAAAACTCATTAATATTGCAATACAAATATTATACATTTAATCAAAACTTTTCTTGATGCGCTTAATCAAACATCACTAATGGCTATCGACTGTTTTTTGGTATGCACTATCTGTTACATGTTTCAATTACGAAAGGCTTTATTTCACCGAAAATTTTTATCTAGTTTTTTATTAATTGTGCATCAAATCTAACCTAAACTCAAATGCTTACTCTAAAAGTATTCCCAAATCGAACCCTAACCCAAACCCTGACTTAAACCCTAATCTTAACACTTAAAAAAGCAAATGAAAAAAGCGCGGATGAATATTTTTCATTTTCGTTTTATTCGCTTTAACTTGAAAATTTTCGGTGAAATAGTCACTACCTTCAATTAATTACTAGTTTTGTTTAATCTCTCATTCTAGGCTAAATGGAAATTTAATCACAACAGCAATTTATCATAACACAATAAGTACTCATCACATCTAAAAGAGAAAATTTTAAAACCCAAATCCAACAGTGTCCCCACAAACACAAAACAAAAAAAATCTAAATTTAAAATGTGAAATCAAACACCAAAAACTGTGTAAAATTACTTCAATTAAATCCAAAATTTAAATGTTTTCCATTTACGATAATTGAGTACATAATTTACTTAAACTAAATCAGTAAGTTAAACAGCATTGCCTTAGAAAGACTTTACATATTGTAAGTAATTTTTTCTTTCCCACCTTTAGCAAATAAAAACCAGGTAACAGTATAAAGCTCACTTGTGATATGCAACTCTTCCCCTATTTTTTCCCACGCATTATCTTTCATGATTTTGTTGTGATAAGTTTCGGAGGAAACGTTGTAAATACATGGAAAATTGTGAACACAATTGATTCGAGTTTCATTGAATGACAAGTTGAAAGACATTTTGTGTCTAGTGAACTACGTAATTTAATACAACAAATCCTGAAGATACTTCAAAACGTAAAACTGTTAGAGCTATGATAAAATCTCCATCCAAATTAAAGTTGGAACTAGTTATGCATTTGTGGCTTGTTGAAAGTAATAAATCTAATCTTGCAACTCAACTGACAAATATAAATGAAATTAGCCAGTTAAGTAATACAAAACTAGAATTTATTAAAAGATATCCACAACATTGCATTGAAACTAGCGCCATCAAGTGGTAAAAGCAGCAGCGATAAGGTGGAAAGCGATTCACTAACTGACACTTTCTCGTCCCCGATTGAAACACCGCAGAAAAACTAACGGCCGACATTGGTTCCATGAAATGGAATCAGAAGTGCAATCTTTCAAAAAACTATGCGCAATCACAATCACATCTTACCATTTTCAAGTGCTCTGTTGTACTTGTATTAATTGTAAGACATCACAGCGGCGACACGCAAACTTGTGACATCTGGGTAAATGAAGATGATACATGGTTTTAAAAAAAAGTAATTGACATAACATGTGCAGTACAACAGTGTGGAATGGCGTTGCATTGGAACACCGCAATCAAAACAATACTAGCAGCTTGACAGCTGCCATGCCAGTGAAGTTTATAACTAACTGCCAGATTGCCTAATGCCGAACAAGGATACATGAAATGGATTTAGAAGTGTAGTCACTCAAAAAGCATACGCAATCACATCTTGCCACTTTCAAAGTGCTCACTTGTACTAGTGTTAATTGTGAGACATCAAAGCCGCGACAAACAAATTCGTGATATCTGGGTAAATAAAGATAATACACGGTTTAAAAAGTAATGGACATAACAAGTGTAGTAAAACAGTGCGGAATGATGTTGCATTGGAACTCGCAGTGAAACAACACAAGTAGCCATAATGTATCCTAACCAGTGAAGTTAACAACTACTTGCCATTTTGCTTACTAGTCAAGGTTCATTAAATACACAATTTTATTGATATGCATATCAGTATGCAACAGAATCATGAGTGTAATCCCTCAAAAACTTATGCATAACCAAAATCACATCTTACCGGTACCATTTTTAACCATTCTTTAATAGTAACATTAATTGTGAGAGATTACAGCAACTACACAAAGTTGAGAGGTTGGAGTAAATAAAGATTATATCTGGTACAAGGTTTTAAGAAAGAAGCAATTGATGGAAAATATGTAGTAAAACAGTGCGCAATGGTTGTAGCATTGCATCATCTACAGTACAGTATAGTATGCTGGAAGCAAAAAAATTTAAGACCAGTAATCAATAAGTAGAGTTACCATATTTTTCGAACAGAGAATCGGGACAACCGCAGTGTTCCAAATGCACTAAACTGTAGACAAGAAAAATCAGGCCTTCGAGTAGTTTTTGCGTAATTTTTTACGCAGGTGCGAAGCCAGAAATTTGCAATGGGGGCTATTTTGGGGGTCTGGGGGCGGAGCCCCCAGCGCTCGAAAATTTTCCTTTTTTTTGCAAAAATAAATTAATTTCAGGGTTATTGTAATAAAAAATAATGCTTTTAAAATGTGGCATAGAAATTGGCAGCAAACATGATTCAACTGGTTGCATTAATGAACTATGTGGGAGATGGCTAATGATAACATTATAGTTCTCTTGTTTACATGCTGGCAAATCATAAAATTTTATAATTCAATGAAACTCACATGGAGTAATCTATTTTGTCTATATTTTATAACAAAAACTAATTGTGGGGGGCTAATGGAAAGATATTTGAGAGAAGTGATTGGTAATTTACTAACACTGAATTGCCCCCCACCTTATTCCTGAGTTTATAATATATTTGTTGATAAAGTTTATGTTTGACGTTTTCACACAAGCAATGAAAAATGATTGTTTATTTTTGGGCATTTTTCAAAGTTTTCATTAATTTGTGACTTTAATTTTTGACAAAGTTGCTCCCCCCTGAATATATGTTTAAAAAGATACTTTAAATCACTTTTTAGTCCATTCCAGTGCAAAAAACAGTCTCAAAAGAGCTAAAAACGTGGTATTTTCCTTATTCTGCATTTTGATTGACAGGCCAATAAGGGGATGGCTATAGCCCCCCCCCTGGCTACGCTACTGTTTTCAGGTGATCTCAAAAAAAAGGGATCTTCACTCCAGTGACCCACAGCTATTGCACAAAGTTTTAGGTGATCTCAAAAAAAGTCTTCACTCCAGCCGCCAACATTTGTTTTCCAATTATCAGCTTATCTTCAATTCGACACAAAAAAACGGGACAATTTGACAAACCGGCTGGGACCCCAGGACATGGCCTTAAAACCGGGACTGTCCCGGCTAAACCGGGATGTATGGTAAGTCTATCAATAAACATTTTTCTGCTGTGATTGTGGTGCAGAATCTACTGATACACTGTTGTTTTAACTCTTAAAATCTGTTACAGTTAATTGCATTACATGTTATACTATTACTACTACTAGCTACTGAAACTACATTTTTTTTTCCATCATCATATTTATTTATTTATTTACCAAGTGACGTCATATCACAAGAAAAAAACTGCAACTTCCTCTAGGTCTATCACCAAAGCATCGAAATATGCAATTCCTTTAAAACCAAACACACAAACTTGCAGAGTCAAAGCGATATTTAGTCACTTGGTGAGGAGACAGCGAAGGACCGAAAGGTCATCTAAGTCTACTGCCACCTCACCAAGTTAAGGTTAAAAAAACAGCTTCTAGATTTTCTCAGTCGACTACTTTCTATGATAAAAAATTTTACGCAAAATTAAAACAAAGTGTTGCAAAGATATGTACATTTTGTACAGTGTATACACAAAACTCACAGTCACCATGTAAAGAAAATGCAAGACAACATTAGAATTGTTCTGACTCTAAGCATACTAAAAAATAAAAAAATAAAAATGCTGTAACTACAGATTGGATAGAAATAAAATTAATAAAGTTCATAATGCTTATTTATGTTTTATAGAATTTAAAGTGGGCAATTGGAGTGAAAAAAAAAAACCTCCTTGCTTTGTTTTGTATTGTTTGCCGATATGTCATTAGTATATACTAGTACAATTTCCAATACCAGTATATATCAACCTCAGTCAGTTATTGCAAAATTACTAATAATTCAAGGGCACATCAAAATGAGAGATGACGTATTGTAATAAATGTGTGATAGATGAATGCACCAAACTCATGCTATTCAAGCAATACCGGTAGAATCTGGAATAGGTTATTGTTGAACTCAAGCATAAATATGCAACTATGATTCCTGTAATTACTACTGCATTGCTGATAGAAAGCTGTTATTCTAGCTTTTATCGGTTTCATAGTTTGATAAAAAATGAGCTTTAACAGCTTTTTTAAATCTGTAGAATGAAACTTCTTTCATACTGCTGGGAATTTCATTGCCAATATTCTGTTTCAGCCCTATTTCATTGCCAATGATCTGTTCACAGATTGAGTTTGCATTTAACTTTGTAATTCTATATCACAAAATTACTTTGTAATGAGATCACTGGCAATCCCTAGGCTACTTATCATTTACCAGCATAATTTCGGCAGAGGTTAACTCTTTTATAGTTAAACAGTGGCAATAAACAGCAATCTGGCAACCACATGGATTAACATCAGACATGTGGTGCATTTACAGCTTGATGCTTATAGTTACATATTTACATTTTACAAGGAAAAAAAATACTATAGCGGTAAATAAAATGTCTGCTTGCAGTATTAATTCTCTTTCATTTACAAACAAGCTTCAGACTTTGCACCAAATTTAGTATTCATTAATTATAGGCAGGGGCTATTTTGCCTCTCGAGGCAAAATAGATCTATGTTATTTTGCCACTTGGAGGCAAAATAGTCCTAACGGCTATTTTGCCGCAAGTGCTGAAACAGCCCTCTTTAATCTCAACCCAAACCCTAACCCAAACTCTAGCCCTAATCCTAACCATAATCCCAACCCTAACCTTAACCCAAGCAGAGAAAAAACACTATTTTCCCTCTAGAGGCAAAATAGCCACTTCCCTAGGCATGCAGTGGCTATCTTTATTTGTAGCTCAATTTTGAATTCTGCTTTTTATAACCAACATTGGCTGTTGGAGTCTGCAAGCACATCAGGAGCAGAAGAGTAGCCACTATCGCTGTTGAAGGTAGGCTACCTTGAGGCTAATATATAGGCTACTGGAGGTGGGTTAGATTTTAGCCTTCATTTAAAATTGTTTGACATTGTGAGCTTAAGCTAATTAAGCCCAACAGATTCATGGTGTAAGCTTACCTAAAAACAAAATAGGCTATTAAATTGTGAAGCTGATACAATACTTTCTGCTGTGCTCTGTAGAATGAAAAGTTTTGTTTCAAAAGCTAGATGTCGTGGGGCTAGGCCTACTGCTTTGGTAAGTTCATTCTACTGCAACAAATAATGTTGGAATTTTCTTCAGGCATTGCATTTTTCGTTTCCCAAAAGATTAACAATAGTAAAGCATCGTAAGAACTTGCCAAATTAAGTTTATAGGCTGAACTAGGGCTATCCCGCATATAACCTTGCCAACAGCCTACTCTTTGAACTAATAATGCGCTATACCATACACACATATACTATTTACGTTATTGCCAAACCAACTGCAATCGTAAAAACCCGATCACGGCCTACAAGCAAGCAATGTTGATCAACTGCTCGCGAGCGTTGCGACCGGTTGCAACCTTTCGCTAGCTTTCGCGAGCTGTCGATGACGTCAAATTTTGGTTGCTTCGCGTCCAGTCTAAACGCACCCTTACACTGTGTACTCGACGTCTCTCCTGCTCTAGATATTTTTGCTATTCAACTTTTAGTTTAAGCCCTCTACCTTTAACAAAATCCTGGTTAAGTGCCAAACCAGGACCATGCTTCTAATCTTTCATTCTATGATATCTTTGCCCCACAAAAAGTTCGTCTTTTGAAAATTTCTGATGACGTCATTGCATGTGATTTAAAGTTTAGAGCCCCCCAATTGTAATTCTTGTCGCAAACGGTACTTGGCTATAATTAAAGGCGGTGAATCATCCAGCCAATTCCAGTGGTTTACAATAGCTAAAATTGAACTATAATTTTTGATATTTTTTGTTTTAATTTTGGGACTGCGGTTGCAAAGATATTCAACAAATACAAAAAGATGTCCCCCCAAAAAAAGTTTTTGGAAACTCTGAGTTTTGATCTTCCCGCCAAAACCACAGTAGGCCTAATGGTTTAGAGAACTGTGGTAGGCCTAATAGTTTAGAGATAGTTTATTTCTAAATAGTTTAGGCCTAATTACTAATTAGGCCTAACTATCTCTAAACTATTAGGCCTAATAGTTTAATAAGATTACAGTAGGCCTAATAGTTTAGAAAACTGTGGTTTTGGCGGGAAGATCAAAACTCAGAGTTTCCAAAAACTTTTTTCGGGGGACATCTTTTTGTATTTGTTGAATATCTTTGCAAACGCAGCCCCAAAATCAAAACAAAAAATATCAAAAATTATAGTTCAATTTTAGCTGTTGCAAATCACCAGAATTGGCTGGATGATTCACCGCCTTTAAGACAAACATTATAACATCATGTTTAAAAGTCATACAATATTAAACTTTGTTTAAAAACGTTATAATGCTCTCCTCGGTTTGCGTTACAAGAATATAGTATCGCAGTGAAAGAAAGTATAAATATCCTGGAACTGGAAACTTTGTTTATGTTGGTGAAAATACTGTGTTATACAAGATGTTTAAAAAATGGGCAAAGCCCTATTTTAAAACGTTTTTGAGAAAATCTTTAAATTTTAAGACTAAAATAGGGAATTTTTGAACACTTATAGTTTAAAAAATAAGTTGATTAGCTACATGGTTCATCTTTGAGTTGATAGGGGTGGGGACTGTCCAGTAGCGTACGCAGGATTTTCGAAAACTATTTCTTTTTTACTGTTTTTTTAAACTTATTCACCACCAGGCGCGTAGCCAGGATTTGGAAAAGGGGGGGGCTTATTTGAAAGAGTGAGAAAAGTGCAAACGACCTTGACCTGAATTTTCATTGTTCTTAAATCAGAATCACACGGTTTGTCCGAAAATTGAGAGGAAATTTCTCGGAAAGCTCGGAAATTTGAACGTTTTTTCCGCCCAAAAATAGGTGGTCTCCAAAAAAAAAAAGGTTTTCACCGAAATTGAGACTGATTTTTTGGCCGAAATCGGAAATCCAAACGTTTTTTCCGCCCCAAAACAGGTGGTCTCCAAAAAAAAAAGGTCTTCACCAAAATTGAGACTGATTTTTCGGCCAAAATCGGAAATTCAAACCCTTTTTAGGCCGAATCACGACATGTACTTCACAACTTCGACACCCAATTTCCTTTGGGGGGGCTGTTTTCAATTTTTCACCTAAAATCGGCCTCAAAAGCACCAAAAACGTGCGATTTTGCATACTTCACAAGCCAGTGGGGGGCTCGAGTCCCCCCCGCCCCCCCTGGCTACGCTACTGTTCATCACTATTCCCAGTAACAACCAAAGTTTGCAACAATATCTTATAAAGCCACCTCTGAAATAAAATCTGAAATATTGTCAAGATAAAATCGTTACGTTTGAGAATTAGACAGTCTTTGTAGAATGATACGAATAGTGGTAAAAAGAACGGTATTTCAATCAGTATAACCATTAATTGTAATTACAATGTAGGAAACAATTTTAATTTTTGCTTTTACTTCTGAAATCATTTGTGATAATACACTAGAAGGTAAGCCCATTGGGTACTATATAAGATTTTGGAAAATCTAATGACGAGCAATAACCAAATTAATGTAGGGTTTCTTATATAAGCTTCAAAAAAACTCAGAATTTTTGAATTTTCAAGAAAAAATACTCTCCAATATTATACAACGTAATCTTTTGCAAAGTAAGCAAGCAAAAAAAAAAAACTAATCCGACGCCAAAACCTACTACAGTACTCTAAATTGAACAAACCATTATTCTAAAAAATGAACCAAGAATCCGAGAATCAAGTTAGACCAATTTCTTGTTTTTATCATTCAAAAGTCCGTCAAAAATGGTACAAAAATAGTTTGAAAAAATTAGCATTCACTACACTCCGTCCGACACATTTTGAAAGTTTTTTTCGTAAGCTCGAAGTAATTGCGTTTTTATTTACCAAGTTGTCAACAGACAGTGAAAAAATTGTTCATATTGCGAGAAAAAGCTGTCGTTTGCCCACCTGTCCACCACACACAGTGAAAGCTTCACACTGCCCATTTTACTGCTGATACCTAGCCGGTAAACTGGATGTGAATACAAGCTTTTTTCAAGTTTTGGTTTGACCAGACCGGTAATCGAACCCAAATCTACTGTATCAGCAGCAGACGCTTTATCCACTCGACTACTGATAAAAAATGATAAGATTGGTAAGACAAACAGTGGTATTAAATGCAGAATGCTAGCTGTACGATTTAGCAAGAGTAGCAACAAATGCAATTTTTGCATTGCCAGATCTGTCAGACTGAGATTGAAAACCATAGTACGAGTTTTCCAAGTGAAAATTCTTACTATATTATATTAGACTACGAATCTTCAGCATATTAAAAATTAAATAAAATTCATCCAATTTTATTGACGTTTGTTACAGCTATGTCATAAACATTTACTAACAAAATGTGAATGAGAAAAAATAGTGGTTTGATGCTAGTTCTTTCATAAATTTTGTACAAAAAATACTAAATTTGGAAGTGTTTAGCAAAAGGGACTAGAATAGTAACAAATATTCAGCTTGCAATTAATTCACGCAACAAACTAATAATTTAGATATTTTAGCACAATGGGAATAATCTTTTAGTTTAGTCCGTAATTATCTCTGAGTTACTGAGTAAAACTCCAGCTGCGACGCCGCGTCACGGCAATCAAACGCTTATTAACATTACGCAGATGAAAAGCGAACCGATCGCTTCTGATAGTCCTTGACTTATGTTGAAATTAATTGAAGATCAAGGTAGCAAAATATAATAACAAAAAGTTCAAACTTTTTGTCAAAAAATTGAGCTTCTCGTGGAGCAAAAACGGATTTTTTATCTTTTGTAATTCGGGAGTTATTAACGTTAGAATGTGTTGTGTCAAATCGATCCTCCCCTGGGCCATTAATCAAAAATTTTTGCCTGGTCCTAATAGGGTTAGTCTGCTTGTCGCTTCACGTAGACATCAGCGCACGTTACACAAGCACATATTACTATTTATGTATAAATAAGGGTAAAGCAAAAGCTGTCTCATAAGTTTCATCAAAACTTGTAGGAAAGTATATCATAAGAGTTTTGCTCACAATAAAAACGGGAAAAATAGGTTGCAACAAACCAAGGTATTAAGTTATAATTAAAATAAACAATTCATATCGCCCTTGAACTAACACCAACAAATGTCGATGAATATGACTAGGTGGCCATAGCAACATGCGAAACAAAACAGCTTTACAGAAATAAACTCAATGCACAGTGACACACAACAGACGTATAAAGACTACAATAATAAGCTTCAAATTAAGAAATCAAACAGTGGCAACATCCTCCAAGGATAAATTAAAATAAGTTTATGCTCTCACACATATCTTAAAAAGAAACAAACTTTCAATTTCATATTTCATCTGAGATAGAGGCAACGAATTCCATGAGTTGAGTGATTCATACGAACACACAGTTAAAGTAATAGTAGATCTACTAGTAAAGCTAAAGCTAGTTACATTTGAAACCCGATTACTATTATCAGCATTGACAAGCAAGCTATATCCAGTGCTAGCCAAATCAACGCTAGAGCAGATACAAATACGTCGAAGCAAAACAATTTGTGAGTAAGCAAAGCAATTTTGAATTGAATACAAAATTTAATTGC
The DNA here is from genome assembly GCA_963965965.1 of Trididemnum nubilum. Classification (NCBI taxonomy): domain Eukaryota; kingdom Metazoa; phylum Chordata; class Ascidiacea; order Aplousobranchia; family Didemnidae; genus Trididemnum; species Trididemnum nubilum. Next base: position 25,304,921 of record OZ014481.1, on the reverse strand, counting down.
TGAAAAGTTCAAATGTTATGCTAAAAGTTATAACTCATAATTTGTTATAAAAGCGATGCTAGTCAAATTTGCTTTAAAATCTCGTAAATGTGCTTTAAACGACACGAAAATAAGAAAAAAATAACCAAAGGATTAAAAATCATGTCAATGTCAAATCAGTCGCAGAACCAGGTGTTTTTTTGATACATCACCAACATTTCGATTATAAAACTTGGAAATGAGTACTGCCTGGCTCCTGGAAAAGCCAAGCAGCAACTCTATGAAGCATTAATAATCACCAACGTCTTGGTTGATTTTATGGTGGGAAAAGAAGAAAATGTCACAAGTTTAGCCAACAGTACTAAACCCAAACCATGAGCAATTTTCATTTGGTGTGTTGACCATGAGGCATGTTGAAAGAAATACAAAACAAACATTAATGGAACTTGATACTTTACTTCTGCTTTTCAATTTTTTCACGAAACGAGAAAATGTCATATGTTAAGTCAACTGCACTTAACCCAAACCATGATCAATTTTCAGTAGGGTGTGATGACCACGAAGCATGTTGAAAAAATAAACAACAAACGTTAATGAAACTTGATGACTTTACTTCTGCTTTTCACTCTTGCAGTTCCAATAATCTTCAAATTATCTTCTACACATTGGAGGACCTACAGTAAAACAAAAAATAATTACTCCTACCAGAAAAAGTTTAAAATTCTGCAAAGTGTTGAAAACCACAATTAGCAGTAGACATATCAAAATGCGTACCAATTATGCATAAAATACTTGTACTGAGAGAAGAAATCAAAATTTTTAGAGGCAACCATTTGACGCAAAATGTTAAACTTGGCCAATTTTAATTTTAGTCCGAACTAGTGGGGACATGACAGAACGTGCTAGCGAGCTCGTAAAGGCCATTCTCGCTCGCTAAAAAGCGCTAACGAACAAAAACTCTTCGTAGACAAACTGCCATTTCTGAGCCGTCTCGCCCAACACACGTTAAAACAGTTCGCTCGAATTTTTTGCGAGATGTTCGTAACTTGTGTTAGTACGTAATAAATATCTCATTGTGACGTCAGATGCATTTCTACTTCAAAATAATGCGTTCAAGCATAGTGTTTGTACTACATTGTTATGGAAAAAGATACCATAACCTATGCGTTATTATTCTATGCCAGGGATATATAGAAACATCAAGATCGGGATTGCTTGCTGAATTTTAGGGCGGACAACAGAAGGGTTACTTGGAAAATTTTGTTTATTGCATTACTATACCAACTATTGTGCAAAATATAATGCTTTCAACCAAAGTTAACATAATGACAAAAATAACGTAATACTGACGTCATTACAGACGTTATCAATGACGTCATTATGATACCCATAGACAGGAAAATACATAAAAAATGTGCAATATTTTCCAAATGAAAGTCGTGTGCCATTACTAATTGTAAGCTATTGATTGATTTTTTTTGCATTTATATACAGTAGTGTGCAAATTAATTGGGACAAAACGAAGAGTGTCAAAAATTAGGAAAATTCTCAAAAACGCGTCTTTAATCCAAATTATATCAACTCTAGCACGTTCAATAGTTAATATATCCTTCTTTTGCCTTTATGAGCATTGAAATTCGTATTGGCATGAAATCAACTAGGGTTGAGCAAATATCTTTAATTTCTTCATCATGGTACCAAATTCGTATTTTGGCTTCTATGAGTTTGGTTTTAGTTGTGCAGTCACATACTTAAAGACACCTTTTTATGATAGCCCACAAGTTTTCGATGGGGTTTAGGTATGGACAGTTGCCAGGCCAGTCTAGCAAAGTTAATTTCGATTTTCAAAAAAATGTTTGCATTTTTTTGAAGTATGGCATGGTGCATTGTCCTGCTGAAAAACACCACTGCCATCTGAGAATGATTTTTGCATTGTTGAAACCAAGTCTTTTTCCAAAATTTAGTTAATTTCATCATTCCCTCGCTTGTACATAATCTTCCAGTATCATTAAGAGTGAAGCAACCCCAAAACATTTTCTTTAGGGGGTGTTTCGGGGCCTGTAGAATATAAAAGGTATTGAGGGGTTCTCCAACACTTCGTCTTACATATTGAGATTTGAGTCCATGCACTTCAAAATGGCTGTCATCTGAAAACAACTTTTATTCATTCCTGTTTTCCCTTTTATTGTATTTGTTACCCCATTTTAGGCGTTTCTTTTTCATAGCAACTGTTGGAAATTGCTTCTTGCAGGGACTTCTGGCTTTTCTTCCAACTTCAAGAAGTCGCTTTCTTATGGTTGACGAATCCACGTTGACTCCAGCAGTTGCTAAATCTCTTTGAAGGTCCTTACTAGTTTTTCTAAGGTCTTTAAAAGTATTTTGTAATATCATTTTGTCATCACGAGTGGTCGTTTTAAGCTTTCATTCATGCTGATCCCGCCTTTTAGTTGTGGTGACGTCACCATTGGTATCCATTATTTAAAAAATTCGTCCCACATTTGATTTTGACACATTCAGCTTCTCTCCTATATTTCTTATTGTCATATTTGAGTGTTGTCATAGAGTAACAATTTGTGCCCTCTTTCTTGGAGCGATATTCATTTTATTGCAAGCAGGCAAATAGTAATATGCAAAAATCAAAATAAAATTTTTGGCCACGAATAAGTTTACTTCATAATTTAAAACAAAAAAATCTTTTAATCTGAAAAAATAGAGCACAAAAGCAGTTAATAGTGGTTCATATTCTTTACTTAGCTTATTAATTATCATTACAATACTATCCACCAAACATTCCCTAAACTAACCTAAACAAAATTCTAAAAATGCAAAAATATAGTTTTGTCCAAATTAATTCGAACACTACTGTACCTGTCAGGGTCCACGACAACTGACCGCGAACCAACTGACGCCGATTGGCTGAGAAGGCCGATCATAAAAATATTCTACCACCTCATAGCCATCTTGCCCAAACCCTCACTTAGAAACAAAATCACTAGTAACCGTTGGTTCGCGGTCAGATGACTTGGCTTGACGAGGCTCAGCTAAAAGTTAAGCAAAAACCTTCCAATCATGGTTGTCGAAAGTAACAACACTCTAATGCACTGCGCCAAAATGGCGATGTAAAATGGACAAAGGGTTTGATAAGAGACACAATATATATATATATATATATATATATATATATTTACACATCAAGAAAAAATGTGTCTAAGAACGTACACAAATAATATCCACTGTGGTTATTCACCAATGCGATATAACATACACATTTAGCCAAATAAAAACACTTCTTTCTAGAAGTTGAAAAGATTTGTTTTCAAACGTTTAGGCAAAAACTGAACAAAATTATAAAATTCTGACGATCAGTTGCTATGAAGAGAAAAAGTAGAAAAAGTTGGCGCAATAAATAACAAAAACTGCTACATGGAAATACAGTAGGCCTATGTCACCGTTTCTGTTGATGAAAAACAAAAAAAACAAAAGCTTATGACACTTGTGAGGGTAAAAAAAAAACAAAAAAAACTGAAATATAAATTATATGCCAATCAGATTATGGTACTTGTAATACGCTTGACAATAAAGAAAAATAATATTACTAAACTACTACAACACTACAGTTCACAGTGGTTAGTCGCAGGTCAGTATTAGAAAAAAAAAAATACATTGAAGCTCAACATAAAAGGTGCAATGATATGTAAAAAAAAAACAAAAAAAAAACTGAGCTATGGCATTAATTTTACAGAGGATTTTAAATAACAAGCACATTCCTAAATGCGTTTCAACAGCAAAGTCATAAAACCTTAATCACGACTGTGAGTCAGAAGTATAGTGCAGAAATTCTGAACATGCATATTAGGGAAACAGTTAGTTTCTGCTTCACATATCCTTTCTCTGAGCTGATGGGCAGCATCACTAGGTATGCTCAAAGAGCCTTTGCATTCAAATAAAATCTGGCACACTGAATGGTGAAACTTCAACGAGCAGCTATTATTGTGTCTCTCTTTTGGTTGTTTTGTTAATGAAAAACTAAGACTTTTAAGCTTTTTTTATCCAAATAATTTGGTCACTTTCACCACAACTGCATAAAGGTGTATAAACTGTAAACATCAGGAAATTTATCAAATAAAAAGGAATTCAGCAAATTATTTGGATAAAAAAAGCTTAAAAGTCTTAGTTTTTCGGTTAACAAAAGAATCAAAAGAGAGACACAATAATAGCTGCTCGTTGAAGTTTCACCATTCAGTGAAATAATATCCAAAAAGTATATATATTTCGTTACATTTTAAACTGATAAGTCTTACTCTACATTCTGAAACACCTGCTAGCATTGTAATGTATAGTCACTATAAGGCACAATAACACCTGCACACAGAAGTTTCATCTTTACATCCTTTGGCTACGAATCTAATGTTCGATTTAAAATATTTGAAAGAAAAGTAAAAATTACTTGAGTCCTAACTAGGAAAGAAACAGCGCAAAAACTACAATTTTAAGCAAATTGAAAAACACTCTTAACTAAATGATAATTATTTGCTAAAGAGGTCACAACTGAATACCAAACAACAGTTACCTTTTGGCAAACAAACATGCTGTTTTGAATTTACAAATAAATATCAGTTAACCATGATACTTAAACTTGAAGCACTTAAAAACACAAAAGCTTCCAGCTGCATAAAATAAAAAAAAAGTTGACTATATCTGTTTCCTTATTTGATTCACATTACAGTATAGCCCACATAGTACACGCGCCACAGTGGATGGACACTATTGCGCAGATGTTTGTGAATTTAACTTTCTAATGGTGTGTGCCATTTTCTCGGGAGGTGCAAGAGTGCATTGGTTGATTCTTTTCAACTCATTCTTAGCAAAGCAGTTGGATATTGCTTGCAGTATCAACACAAAATTATTGTGCCCTTGAGTACCGGTTTGTTCAGCCAAAACTACGTACTTGTCGGATTCCGCAAATTTTGTTGCAGCAAAAATAATTGCCGCCTACTGATTTTTTGCGGACAACAGCTTACTTCATGCAGATTGCAAAAGAAACAGTTGCAATTTTACTCAGAATCGTGCGAAATTTTAAATTATTACTTTATTAGTATTGCTACTGGGTAGGAGATATCACCGATTGCTTTGCTTTATGTTTGTTCCGTGTTGTAAACAAAAAGATGAGAATGCTATTTGTATTCTTATTTATGACTTGACCAAAAGTTGTACCCCAGTATTCCACATGCAAAAAAGAGCGCATTATAACCAATTAATCAAATCACTTGTTCAGGTTACCAAAAAATTATGAATGATAAGTTTTTTTAGCTAATTGTGCAGAGACTTTTCAATCCTTTCCGATAAATACTGCAATATTTTCTGGTTATTACGAGAAAGATTTTAGTGTATATTACAAAAGTTTATGTTTTAATTTTCATTACAGGTGTTTTCAGTGAATCGACTGTTAAAGGTTTGGAATTTTACAGTGATAGTCATCCTTCTTTTCAAGACACAGCTAGATATATCAAATTTATTTTAAATAACTGGAAAATCATGTCGTTAAAATCTCCTTCAAAAGGTACGAGATGTATCTTGGTACTCTGCAATTTTTTACTAATCTACGACTATAGCAATGATTCAAAGATACGTCGTTGCCACAGGCTGATCAATATTGTTCATTTTACCAGACATAAAAAAGCCAGAGGTGATTGAGTAAAAGCAGTACTTAACTATAGCATGCCGTTTTCAAATTACGTTAGGACGTCGAATCCAACTTATAAGCTCTTCCATTGGCTTAGAACACCACCGTAAATTCTAGTATTCTTGACATGCTATTTAATAAACTTTACATTGTGTTAAAGACTAAAAATTTTTTATCGCTAAATGTTTATGTGTAGGAATACGGAAGCATGATGCTGTTTCTGTGCTGCTTTGCAGTGCAATTGCACAACTGTATCCTTGCTAACGAATCTGCACGAAGTAAGCTGTTGTCGGCAAAAAATCAGAGGGCAGCTTTATTTTTGCTGCGACAAAATTTGCGGAATCTCACACGTATATAGGCTAGTTTTGGCTGAACAAACCTGTGCGCAAGAGCACAATAAGTGAATAACTTTGTGTTGATGCTGCAAACAATATTCAACTGCTTTGCTAAGAATGAGTTGAAAAGAATCAACCAATGCACTCTTGCATCTCCTGAGAAAATGGCACACACCATTAGAAAGTTAAATTCACAAACATCTACACAATCAGCAATAGTCCCCATCTACTGTGGCATGTGTACTGTGGTATGTTTGCTATACTGTAATGTGAATTAATCCTAAAGAAACTGATATAGTCAACATTTTTTTTATTTTTTATTTTACGCTGCCGGAAGCTTTTGTGTTTTTAAGTGCTTTAAACTTAAGTAGCCTACCATGGTTAACTGATGATTGTAAATTCAAAACAGTAGGCCTACAGCATGTTTGTTTGCCAAAAGGTAACTGTTGTTTGGTATTCAGTTGTGACCTCTTTGGCAAATAAATGTCATTAGGTGAAGTGTTTTTCAATTTGCCCAAATTGTACGGTAGTTTTTGCACTGTTTCTTTCCTAGTTAAGACTCAAGCAATTTTTACTTTTCTTTCAAATATTTTAAATCGAACATTAGATTCGTAGCCAAAGGATGTAAAGACGAAACTTTAGTGTGCAGGTGTTACCGTATTGTGCCTTACAGTGACTATACAATGCTAGCAGGTGTTTCAGATTGTAGACTAAGACATTTCTGTTTCTATATACCTATCCCTGACCTGCTACTAACAGCTTACAGCTCACCTCTCAAGAAAACTGACTAGACTAGGTTATTCTTGCACTCACTAATGCTTGTAATACTAATAGCCTAAGCTTATGATATGCAGCATAGCCCAGGTAACCAATAATTTCATATAGATAGGCTTATGCCAACACTTTTTATGTTTATGCATATCGATATTAGGCTACTAGTAATATGGCCTAAAGTTGTCAGCAAAAACTGCAAATTCAAAATAGGCTAATCCCAGAGCTTAATTCCATTAAAAGGATCTTTCCAGAAGGTCTACATTATAACAATTATCAGAGCAAACTCTGAGCCTCTATCACTTTTCGAAGCCTAGATCCTTTCTGTTCTACGTTGTAAGAAAGAAAAATTGGGACTACCATTGAAATCAGTAGCCTTGTTCAACAGACCAAGTATATATAGTCCAATGCCTTCGCGGATTGCTTTTATTACCTAAGCAACTCTTCTAAACTTTATGTTTTCCTTGAAAAATTAAACTCACGAAAAAAACGGCAATTTCGCCTTGCCGTCTTAACTTACGCTAACCTGCTCCACTGCACACCAAGTACCTCTACGAAGACACTTTAGCTGACTAAAATAGCCCTTCTGTTGTCCACCAAAAAAACTGAAATCGCTGAAGCGAGCAATCCCGGTGTTCTATATATCCCTGTTCTATGCAAGCAAATTCCTCAACTGGTGATAATTAGTAAATGAACGACAGAATTTAATTATATTTTTGGACCAATGTGAAATAAGAACAACTTTTTCCATACTACAATTTTTTTAAACGACGTAAAGCGCCCTTGAGCTTGTTGGTGGTTAAACTCATATGTTTACAGTAACTCTAGGTCTTTAGGTTTCAAAATTTTTCAAAAGTGAGCAAGTCGAAATACACTCTTCCTTTTTAGGAGCAGTAAATCTTGAGTCGAGACTAGCTGTTTTTAATTTTTTGCCGATATTCAGTCTCATTTGTTCTTGATTTTGTAAAACTTTTGAGAGCATCGATGTCAATTTTAGCGGGCATGTTTGAAACACTTTTTAATTCTTATTGCTCTGCTGCTTAAGTGAAGGCTTTTTTTTGCTTTTGCAGCATTGTAAAATTGCAAAAGCGAAAAAACAAGCTTTTTTCAAGTTGAACAACTGCCAAAAAAATTCTCAATTGCTTGCGCAGAGCAACAGAGCTTTATAATCTTGAATAGTTGCAATTTTGCTTGCAAATACAAAAAAATCATTGAAATTTTATCGCTTTAAATCGGCTCAAATTTTAGTTTCTTTGATTAGTTTGAATTTTTTTTTGTTTGTTTTTGGTTTATTTTGCTGCCGAGGCTGGCATTGTTTTTAAATTTTTCTTAAATTTTGAGCAAAAATGAGCCTCGTGTTTTAGAAAATCATTCGTATAAAAGGAGTGTATTGCTATTTTTGTCAACTGCCACTACTTAACATTACTTTATCAGTCGAACAGCAAGTGGTTCTCAATGCAATTCGCTTTTTTTTAGCAGTCTGATAGCAAACATGGTGACGATTTTAATTAATTTTCAGCAAAAATTCGCTTTGGTTAGAAGTTTTCAACATTTCGCCATTAAATTTCTGAACCAAAAAGATTTCTCGCACGCTTAAAGAGTGGTTCAAGATCCTCTTTAAGTTGGTAAGGAAAATGTGACGTTTTTTTTACTCGAACTGCTTTCCTAAATCGCTTAAGCAAGTTAGCGAGAAAGAATGACGTAACGGATTTCGCAAGGCTTTACATACACGTGCAAAAATGACCTCTGACATTTAGCGAGTATTTCGTTCGGTATCGCCTTTTAAAAAAAACTCGTTAATTAAAGCGAACGAGGAAAATTCTGTCATGTGGGCCCAGGCTCGAAAGATGTTTGACGCAAAACCCTAACCATATCGCTGCTGTGTCAAATCTTCTTGAATAAAACTGGTCACATTAAAATCTTGGGAAAGTACCGGTACTACATTATGCAACAAAGCTATCAAATCAAAAGCATAAATTAAAGCAAAAAAAACAGATTTTTTTTACCACTAAAGAAAGAATTTATTCCATCAAATTAATTCTAGTAAAGATAATTCCTACAGTATTTTTTAGACTTTAAGGCACAGCAAACTGGATCATATACCTGTTATTAGGCGCACTGTCGTAGCATCAATAAATGGCTTCTATAATTATTATTTTCATGCATACGCCGCACAAAATAAATGGCTTCTATAGCTTTTGTTTTTAGGCACAAAGTACACAAAACTATAAGGTGCACTACATTACATCAAATTTATTAAACTCTAAGAAAGTTTAAAAAATCTACATGGTAAAACTCTGAATGAAATCATAAAGGGAAGCAAGTCAAATTTTTCATTATACATGCTGTAATACGTTGAAGCGCATAAAGAATTGGCTGGGCCCACCTCAGCATCATTGCACCCGAGCAATACAGCTGCCATCAAAGAAATGTCACAGCGATAAAAAGTCGCTGGCAACGCTGTGTTCAATTTGACCAGGCAGATTTAAATCTTTGACCTCCCACTCCAGAAACGAATGCATTACCGCTTGATCAACTGGCAGCAAGAGAGCAAAACCAGAAGTATGGATTAAATGCATCAGAGTATAAGGCACATGTTGGATTTCTTAAAAACGTTAAGTATTTAGAGTTTCACCTTATGGTTTGAAAAATATGACACTTAAAATCTTAGTAGCACCTAAGAAAAACAAGCAATGCTACTCATATGTTACAAGAAATTGAAATTGTTTAGTTCAGAGTTAAGTTGCAGTGATGTGAATACTGTTTTGTCACGTGATCACATTAGAAAAAAATTTGCAAGTGACAAATAATCTTTGGTCCACTGCTAATTTTAAATGATTATTTTAACTAAAAGCAAATGATTTAGATAAAACTTCCAAGTCTGTTTTTTATCTTCATCATGAAAATGCCTGAAGTTTTTTTTTTAAATAAAAGCTCAAAGAGCTGGTAAAGATTGTCAATCTAGGAATACACATAGCTAACTTTGAAAACCTGACAATGCCACTGTTAGATTGGTTATCATCCTTAAAATCTTTGAGCATTAAAGATCAACATTGCTTTATAAGTTCATCAATAAGTCTCTTTCAGTCTGGACCAAAAGTACCATATCATTAATAAATTTGTTAAATTCCAATTCTCAAAGTACTCACAGTTACTATTAGTTCACTAACATAAAAACTTGCTAATAGAGCATTAATTTATAATTCTGAAAAGCAATTGAAGAATATAAAAAACTTTTGATTTTACTATCTTATTGACACTGACAGTAGGCTAAACCTATTGGCTTGACAGTGTTTGTAACTCAACTCAACTATTTATAAAATTCTAATTAAAATCTGATAGTTGATGAATAAATAAGTGCCGAAATCTTTAAATAGAATAAATTTTGCATGCCTATATAGCTGCTACTGCACAGCCCATCATATCAGTAGGCTGGTACCGGTACACCTAGATTATTGCATTTTAATTCTGCTTTTATTAGGGTAGGTTAACTGATACAGTAGGCTCTAAAAGTTTTACGTTTCATTAAAATAAAAACTCAGAGCCTAGGTTTTAGGGGCAGACTAATTTTTTAACTTTGCATGTTTTCTGACAGTAATCTAGGCTACTAAGTTGCCTGCTTACTGGTATCTGTTATACAGCATTAATGCGCCTGCACCAGTAGGTTAAAACTTTGAAGTAAACTAGCCGGCAGCAGGTATCAGGCTAAGATTACCACTTTACTTTAACAATGTAGTATAATGTAGTACACCTTTACTTTACTTTATTTAATTACCACTTTACTTTAACAATGTAGTACACCCTAGGTACAGGTACCACCAGACGTAGACCTAACGTATCATATTGGTAGGCCTACTGGTATTAGTTTTGGCCTTGGCAAGTCCCCCTGGTCTGGGCTGTGATCTGCATTGCTGTACCACACATCGGTTTTAATTTTCAAATTTCTTTACTTGGACTATGCTACACAAATGTTACATTGCAACAAACAATTTATAATTTATCATAAATCACTTTTAGGCCTATCGACCTAGGCCTCTTTTTTGCAAGTTTTTCTTATAGAGCCGCAAATTGACCTTTTCCATGTTAAACCAACACGCATACTTTCACGTTTGAAAATCAACTTTATTGCAATGAAACTTATGAACCTAATTTTAACCTACCTCGAGACCTGGCAAACCAGTTTTTGAAATTTCACGCAAATCGTGAGCTTTCGAGCGTACCGGCTGAAAAAAATTGCTCTTTTAGCGAATTGTTTTTGCTGGCAATTTCACGCTGGTAAGGTGTTACGCCAGTAAGGTGGTACGCCAGGGCTTACGGAGTTTTTCTTTAAAACAAACTAAGGTTACGCTCGTAAGCTGACGATTTTGCACACAATGTAGACAAACCCTTAATCGATGTTTTTAAACAGTATTGCTTTTGAATGCGACAATGACGACAACACTACAACTTGCAGTTTGCAGTTGCCATGATATTGATACTTGGCTAGAGTACAACCTTTAATCCCTAGAATAGTCCACTTTGACTTAAACCAGAGAACGACTAAGATGTTAATCGATGAATTGAAAACGGCAGTTGATTGTTCCTTTAGCTTCTTGAATTGCAGAAAGCAGCACACCAATCTTAAATTAAGAACTTCGATTTGAGATTGAAAACAAAACAACTCTCACTGAGCAAAACTGCTCCACTAAAACTTATCGCGATCGACCAACTCAGATCGCACACTACTTATCGCGATCGACGGTTCATATCGCACAGTTCGGCTACACAAGCCAAACACAGATACACAATCTCGGCTAAACTGCCTACGAAACTAATATCTAGAATTATTAGAATTTCCAATTATTAGAATATTAGAATGAATGGAATAGAAAGACCTGCCTATTTATTCTACGGCAAGAGCTATCGAATATCAAAAAAAAAATCGTTACTACGTCACAATAGAAGAAGCCTACAAGCTACGACAACCAACTGCAGCATAATTATGACATCACAAACTTCAAGTCTAAATATAGCACTTAAAAGTCGTAATCAACGAAGTAACCCGGTGACTATAGAAGATCGAAGAATATACTACAAAGGAATTATCTTGAACATTCCAAATCAAAAAAGCAAATAATCACAATAAAATTATTCAAAATTATCATTTATGGCAGTAGTAGTGTTTAGCTTAGCAGATTGTTCAATATTATGCAGTTTTGGCTTGGTAAGAGAATTTCAACGTCTTGGTAATTGTTGTTATCAAATCTTTCATTATACTCGCTGTATTGCGCCAAAGCGTGTGTAACGAGTTTGCGGGGCTCGTCTTCGCGTCATCGTGCCCAGGCAACACAGCTCCAATCGAAGAAAATATTGCAGCGGTGGCGAGCCATCGGCAACACTGAGTTCGATTTGACCGGCGCGAGATTTGAACCTCAAACCTCCCACTCCAAAGACGACCGCGTTATCGAACGATATGCTAGCTAACTCTCTAGCCTATCGTTATCCTGAGGCATGTAAGGTCCGACTTATACTTTAGTCGGTAAAGATTAGATTTATGTATCATACACATTCGGTAAAGATTTAATTAATAGCTTTATTTTCAATGGGTAAAGATTTTTCAGTTAAGATTTACTTATTTTGGCTAAAATTGACTGATTGAGGGGCAAAGATTTATGCATTATAAACATAATCTGTAAAGATTTATTTATTGATTGATAATTATGGGTAAAGATGTATGTTTTGGAGATTTGTATCAATGGTGATATTTGTCCTTTTGGCCTTGCTAGCCTTACTGATGAGCCCTGAAATTGGGCAAAACAGCTGTCTGAAGCATGCTATTGGAAATTATTTTGTATTGAACTATTATAATTATCGCTTGTAATATTGTGATTACTTAATAATTTTGAAAAAAAAAGTGTTATGGTCTGGCTAATTTGCGATTCCTTGCCTTTCTGCGCTAATGTTCATACCTGTAGTCCTAGCTATTTTAACGTGGAATAAAAGGCAACTGTCGATTCCGAAACGGTATGTCTTAAGCTGCATTTACACGAGCGACTTTTTTGCGTGCGATTTTTTGATAAAAATGGATCTGCCAAAGTTGCATTTACTCAACGGCGATTTTGATCATGATAATTGGGACCTAACTGATGGAAATAATTGTCTAAAGTTGTTTTCATACCAATATTGTTATAATAGAAAACTTTAGAAGAGAATCGGTGCTGCGATAAAAAATCGCACTGAGATCAGCTCCGATTTTGCTTTGAAAAGGTTTGGAATATCACTATCGAAATGGAAACAACCTGAGACAGTCATTTTCAGCAGTAAAGAAACTTTTATCACAATGAGAGCTATCATTGAATATGTGCAACTTTGCTACATCCATTTTTATCAAAAAATCGCACGCAAAAAGTCGCCCGTGCAACTGCAGCTTGAGGCTGTTAATCAAAAGTTTGATTGTGCTTATAAGACTCTGGATACTGTCTATAGCTTAATATTCTTCTAAAAAAGCTTGGAAAAATTATCTTTGTAAGTGAAAAAATTGTAATTAATTGTACGATTTTGATGTAATTGTAATTGAGAATTTTCAAAATATGGTAATTGTAATTGAAAAATTTTCGGCCTGTTTTCAATTACAATTACTATATTATTCACTAAGATAGATAATAACAAAATTTGTTTGAACAATATCAATTTTCCTCCAGTTGCAAATTGATGTCGAAATTTTCTGCCGGTTGCAATCACATCTGACATCACAAACCGAACATCAAAGTAGGTTAGGGATAGTTAGAGTAAGTTTTAGAGATAGGGTTAATCATATTGATAACCTAAACTTAGCACCTACTTTAATCACAACTAGCACTAACTCTAAGCCAAAAAATAGCCTAATATAGAATTAGCCTGTGACGTCAGATGTGACTGTAACTGGTGGTAAGTAACCATTGTAACCACAGGCGTAGTCAGAGTTTTTGATTGGGGGGGAGGCAAACACAAATCACATGCAATAACGTCATGAGAAATTTTCAAAAGAAGAAATTTTTGTGGGGCAAAGATATCGTAGAATGGAAGATCTGAAGCCGTGGCGTGTTGTTGGCATTTAACTAGAATTTTGCTAAAGGTAGTGGTAAACTAATAGGCCTAGTTAAAAAGGGCAATCACCTAACTTGGAAGACGTGTTGAGTAAGCTAATCTACATCAACCGTATCACAGACGGGGGTCTGGGGGCGGCCCCCCAGCCACCAAAGGCTTTGGTGTCTGGTGGCCAAGCCCCCAGCCGCTGGGCAATTTTTTTGTAATTGTTTGAAATAAAAAGCTATTTTAATGCCATCGGATTACATATCGCATGTGTTCAGAACCATTTGAAAGAACTAAATTTTTAACATTTGAAATCCAATCGAAAAAATTTAATTGTTCAATCCTTCTTTTACTTGCAATTTAAGTCCAAAACACGTTAAAAGTCTTGCAATTTGTTGTTGAATTTTAATTGTAAGTGATTTATTTGGCCCAGATAAGGGGAAGTAAGGAATATTGCCTCCTGCAATATTTTACCAGTAAATAATGATCCACTTGAAGATTTTCAATACAGATTTTTGGTTTGTCGTAAAATTAACCAGTTATAGGAGTACATGTACGGCCAAGGGGCCCAGGACCTCTCAATTCAAATTCAATATTTTGTTCAATAAGCATTTTCCCTAGCTAATTTTTTTAAATTATTTTGTCGCGTAAAAACTAACGAGGTGGAGATGAATTGTTATTGAAAAATGATACATTAGATGGTAACGCTTACTAACCATGTTATTCTCGGGCCGGATTTACATTGCGCGAGGCATCTGGTACTCTGGGGATTTTTGCAACATCTTCCAGCCAAATATAGGCGAAGACCAAATAAAATTCTTACCATCTGAGCGTGGGGCCCTGGCACTCTGTCATGGTAAATCATTATTGCATTACGTTCATAAAAAAGTTAGATGAGGGCCTAAGGTAGCAACTTTTAGGACAAAACCCCTTTATTTCACTTGGGTTATACATTTCAATTAGTTGGCAAAATCGAATTGATGGGGCCCGGGCCTCCTGATCGTCAATATTATAGCTAATTACTGTTGTACGCGGAGATGCCAAAAGAAACTGAAAATGAAGAAAAAAGACTTTTTTGTCACATTTTTTTTATTGATGGCATCTCAATTTGGATGGGGAGGGGGCGGGCCCCTTGGGTCTCCCTGGTTAGGCCTAAGATTGCAACTTCAATGCTATTTTGTGATATTAAGATTTTGTGTGCTTTTTTGCTTGTTTGCCCTTGTGTGCATGCCAAAGCGCCACTAATGGTTCTATTTTGTATGATCACGCAAAATATGTGAAATTACTGGTGAAAGTTAAACTAGTGTTAAATAGTGGTAGTAACTTGAAGTTGTAAAGTACACAACTTCAACTTTTTTGCAATTTTTAATTGTGTTAAAGCATATTTTTTTTTTGCACAAATAATTACGGTATGATACTATGGTTTAGCTAAAACCATAATGTTGCTGCGAACGATATGAATTCAATGACATTCTTGACAATTTCTTAGAAACGAAATTACGTATTGCAAAGATTAAACCTAAGCAAAGATTGATGGAAGACAAGGATAGAGAGAAATGGGGCTTCAATAGGTTTGATACAGAAATACAAAACAAATCCACAGTGTTGACATAAGCAAAACTCGAGGCTTCGAATGTAAATGAATTGGTCGCAATGTTTTGAGAATCTTTTCATTGTAATTGTAATTAAAATTGTAATTGAATTACAATTGCTTGAACTTGAATAATTGTAATTGAAAATTTTACGTTGTAATTGTAATTAAAGCAAAAACAAGTAATTTTTCCAACCTTGCTTTTAAATATCCAAAAGCAGCAAAATTTTTATCATCTGATACATCTGAATTTTTATCTGAAAACAAAGTGATTTTTTTCCTTGTTTGAAAATCAAAACAAAATTCTTGATTATTATTCTCCAGTGCAAACAAAAATTCATTACGTAAAAAAAATTAAAGCATATCGCTTAGTGCAATTTATAGGCTATTCAAACACATTTGGTGTTTAAAACACAAACTTGTAGCATGGTTTTTATTTATTTTTTTTCAAAATAGAGCTTTTATAGAAGATTTCATGCACCCTCTATCGTATTCTGAACCATCTTTCTTCCATTACCTACTCACTTCACACTCATATCAAATTTGCTTTGCAACAAAATTAAATCTTTGCACAATATATGCTTTGTAGCAATGCTAAATCTATTCAACAAAATTACTTTATTATGACCTCATTGCAGCCCAGTGGCAACATATGCTGTCTGAGAGAAAGATTTGGAAATGCCTCCACCATTTTTCCCGACTCTGTTTTAATAACAATACATTGTTGAAATAGACGTTCTTGCATTTACCAGACGCCAGTTTTAATTGAATTAAGGTTGTAAGAAATTCATTAAACACAACTTTACATCGCAGCAAAACCCACAAAATTTAGCTACAGTGCTTCTCTGATTTTCAGCTTCAAAAAAACTTTAATAGCCAAATTCAGTAGCTATGAAAACTTACACACAAGACAAATGCATGCAAGTACCATATGGCCATAATTCATAGTTATAGTTATATGGCTTACACAACAAAAACCAAGAACAAATCTAACAATTGAACGACTGGCAACAAATGTTTCCACTGGACTTTAATGAGCAAACGTTAATATGCCTAAGAAATATAATTTGTTTATCTCAAGTAGTTAAGAGCTTTAAAGCTTTTGGACGCTCCTTTGGAGGCTTCTCCTAAACATGTTACCTAGAAATTTTGTCGTGGTTCATCTTTTTTTGACATAAACTAACTTGGAAATTAAATTTGTTTAGGTTAAGTAGTAAAAATTTGAAAAGTTGATCGTTGGTACAAAAATTGGTAATTGCTTTGATTAGAATGTTCACGTCTTCGAAGCAGCGTTACGTCTGACGCTTGTCATGAAGAATCATCAGAATCAAGAGTGCAGAAAAAGGACTGGCTATGTATAGGAAAAAGCCGAGCAGTGATTGGCTGGAAAAAGACCAATGAGAGAGCGTCATTAGTGCATGATCTTTAAGCTGTGCAAGAATTCTTTTTATCGGCAGAGGGGGCGGGGTTAAAAATTTGGTGAAAGTGGCTTCAAGAGGAGATAGATGAAAAAGAAGAGCCGCCTTGGGCAAGAATAGAGTATCTACTATCATCACGATGTTGAGTACAGGCAAGATTTTGTGAAAGATGAAATCTAATGTTTGAATCAGAAGCAAGAGTTTGGGTATTAGGCTAGGTGGAAGATTTGCACTGACGGGTAGAAAGTATGCTTTTTTTCTAGGAAGAGCAACAGCGGATAGATTCGGGAACGTGCTGTTTAATTCTGTCCTGCAGCCTTTGGAAGGTACAGCCTACACACCGACTTTCGCAGTGGCATGAGAATTGATAAATCACGTTGCTTTTCTGTAAAGCAGGCAGTACATTCTTGAAGGTAACGGAGAGAAGCTCGTTTGTAAAGAAAACAACGCTTGGTTCCACAGCGGAAAAGCACTGCTTGACAGTCAGATTTTACATGCTTTTCAAACGGAATAGAAACAGAACCGAGTCATGGGAGAGATAGATAAACGGGGCATCTTTCCGGTCCAAATTTAGGCAGAACATGAAATTACTTTATTTTCTTAGGCATGAACGACTTGAAAACGTGCTCCGGGTGTCATTACTATGCGGAATGAAATTGATTTTGTCTAGTTCAGATCGCAGTCTTTCAGGAGAATAGATGGCAAAATACCGGTGAGTTAAGATCAGGATTAAGTTAGATTTTTGCGTTTCTCTGGACTGAAAGAATTTCAGGGTAGATATTTGACCGTGAATGTGGGTTTTCGGTAAATGCAGGAGATGAATTTGGAAGGGGATTTTTCAATTAACACGTCCAGAAAAAGGAGAGCCAGGCTAGGCTCTTTTTCAAAAGTAAAGCAAGAGAAGGGAAGATTACGGCTTGTGAAAGATGGCTCAGCCAATTTATTCTACAAATACAGCTCCTTTTCCTCCAATCTCCATTCTAACGATTCTTCTTTACAAATGTCAGAAGAAAAGCTGCATCGAAGACATGAACATTTTAATCGTAGTAATTAAAATTATTTTTAAGTCTAGAGGGCCCATTTGAGAATCTTCACTGTGGCGTCAACAAAATTTGTCATGTTTTATCTTTCATGTACGTCTAAATGGGGACTCTTAACGTAATTGGATGATCTCTGTTACACAGCATCCCAAATTTTTTCACATTTCATGTTTTTTCTTAATATTTGTCTATCATGAAAATTTCATCCTATCTTGAATAGTTGCAAACTTAGAATTTTGGAGTACTCAAAGCTATTGAATTTTGGAGTACACGTTTTAGGGGAATGGTTGTAAACTTTGAATTTGAAGGACCCGTCAATTGTGATACCCCAAAATTTTTTCATATTTTATATTTGCCCATTCTGAAAATGTCATTGGTATAGCTTCAGTTGTTTAAAGTATGAATTTTGAAGGACTCGTTTGATGGGGAATTCCCCACCGTGACACTTTCGATTTCAGACAGGACATAGTCCTCCCTGATATCTGCGATCGCTTAAAATTGAAACATTCTGCATTTAGTGGTTTAGAAGTAAATAGTCAAAAGGCCAGTTAAATGAAGGAAATTTTGATTCAAGCATTAAACTCTTTTGGACAATATAGATTCGAAAAGCTTGTTAGTAGTCCAGAATTCAAAATAGCTTTTAATAGCGTCGGAGCTATCATTTCCAGTCTTTGAAAAATATCATTCCCCTCTTTAAAAAAGTAGCCTTCAAAAAGGCTGTTTTAGATTGAACGTTTTCGTCCAGTTCTCTTCAGAATCTACGCTGGAATGAAGAAAAACTAAAATGCAGTAGAGGTTGACTACATTGAAATGACAATGTGTTGCTATTATGACGTAAGGTGGTGCAAAAATCACCTAAAATAGTATAAAGTCAATGCAAAAATACAGAAAATGTAGAAAATTTCTCGTCGTACTATGTTTGGTCAGAATTGGTCATTTTGGCAATTTGATTGGTGGAAAAATATTGTTTCGTTTTAGTCAGAAATGTGAAAAAAAAATTAATGTGAAATTTGGAGCGAATAAACGAATTCTTTTTGACGGCAGATAATGGGCTGTAAGGAATTGATGTAGGTTGCTTCCAGAACTGATAAATGGAGCAAAGACCTTGCTGTAGCCAAAATGGAAAATTGTGCATTATTGAAATGTTTGGCACATTCTTCATTCTCTAATAAATGCTGTGCGATTGCAGAATCACGGTAGACAGTAGGGGTGCTAATGATGTTGCGTTCTCGATTAGGCAGATTTTTCGTTGGTCTTTTGTCACTTCTTATGCATCTCGAAATATGTTGATTAATTCTGTCTTGCAATCTTTGGGAAGTTCGATCCACGTACAGACAGTCATGGCGGCACACGTATTGATATACGACTATACTTTGTTGAAAAGAGAGTAGAACATTTTTATGAATTGCTGGCTTAATTTTCTCTTGGTAACGATAATGCAAGGTTCAACAGCTTGGTAACATCGGTTGATAGCAATCTTGGTTTGCTTTTCAAAATTCAAAGAAATTTTGCCAATCCAAGAGAGCTTCAAGTAAATTGGCGCTTTGCGGTCCTTCTTTTGGTTTACGGTTAAAAAGCGCAATTTTCTTAGACATGGTGATTTGAATAATGCTTTCTGGGTATCCATTATTCCGTAGAATGGAGCTGATGTTTTCAAGTTCATGCTGCAGTTTACTTTTCGAACAAATCATCAATGCTCGATGCACAAGAGTTTCAATCAAGTTGGTTTTACGTTTTGAAGGCCCAAACGAATCCCGACGAAAGCACTGTCCAGTAAAAGTGGGTTTCCTGAAAATCGAAGTTAAAAAACCCTTATTGCTTTTCTCCATCAAAACATCTAAAAAAGGGAGCTGATCATTCTCTTCTTTTTCAAATGTGAACTTTAATGCAGAATGCATTGAATTCAGGGCGTCAAGAAAAGAAGTGCATTCATCCTCTGATCCAAAAATGGCAAAAGTGTCATCCACATATCTGTGATAAAGGAATGGCTTGGTTGTGGACTCAAAAAGCTTGTTCTCATGGTATCCAACAAATATATTGGCTAAAGCAACTCTTTGTGGACTATCCATTACAGCTGAATGCACCGATTTAGTGGCAGTGTTCATTAATTCCACGAAGATTTTTTTGGGGTAGTCTTGAGGTATGAGCTCCCCGCCATACAATGCATCCGCACAAATTTGAATTGTTTCCGCTAAAAGAATATAAGTGAACTAACTGCGAATGTCGAATAAGCAAAGAAACGTTTTTTTTGGATGCATTTGAAGATGTTGCATCTCTTTAGCAAAAGTGAATGAGTCTTTTATGCAATTTTTTGAGTAAAACTGTAAAACCGGATCAATAACAGCTGCCAAATATTTTGCCAAAGCGTGGTGAAATGAGGCAACCGTAGATAAAATTGGTCGAAGAGGAAGTTCTTTTTTGTGCACTTTTGGCAAGCCATAAAGTCTGGACCTGAGTGAACCAGTTGGGTGAATTTCCTTGTAAACAGATTCGAGCATTACCCCACCGTTCGAGAGCTGCAACAGACGCCTCTGAATTTTCGCTTCAATCTTTGCGGTGTTGTCATTAGTTCCGACGGGACCGAGCAGTTGAAATTTGCTTGCATCATCCAAAATTAAATTCATGTTGGTAATGTAATCAGATTTATTCAGAATGACCACGCCTTGGCCCTTATCTGGTTTGGTGATTATGATTTCATCATTGCTTCGTAGTGATTTAATTAAATGTATTAAATCTATCTGAGTTCCGCAGAAAGCATGAGCTAAATGATTTAGTTTTGCCTTTAAAGCACTTAAGCATTTTTTCAACTTACTCGAGAGATGGAAAAGCTGCCCCATTAGTACTTCAAATTCAGCAAAGATCTTCTCTCTTTTCACATTAGTAGTTGGTAAGCAAAAATTCAATCCATGTGATAGAACAAACTTTTCCGTGTCTGACAAAACATGCGCAGATAAATTACAGATATTATTTCCAGAGTTTCACACAGAACCAAACTGCTGTTTGACAAGCCAGTTAACAGTTTGAAAGTGCTTCATCTTAATCTGGTTTCTTGTGCCTTCTTCTACTTCTGCCACATATCTTGAAAATCTCATCCAATCAAAAAATGTCAAAAATTTTTGAGTTTTCAGACGCATTTCATCAATTTTCCGGAACAACTTGACCAAATTTTCTCGGCTTTTGCCAATTTCATCATTTATAAAGGCTCGTTCCATTGTCGGACTTGGTCATGCTTGGGAATTTTTAATACGACTTGAAATATATCGGGATGAAACTCGCTTCGTAATGCATTCCTTCAAAAACACGTTTGAGAGCTGCAATGTACTGATTTTACCTTTAATTTTTACCACATTGTTCAAGCCTTCAATGATCTTTATTGTACCGCCGACGAGAATATTTGAAAAGCTTGTTAGTGGTACAGAATTTCAAAATAGGTTTTAATAGCCTGGGAGCTATCATTTCCACTCTTTGAAAAATGGGTAGCCTTGAAAAAGGCTAAAAGAATTCGTTTATTCACTCCAAATTTCACATTAATTTTTTTTTCACATTTCTGACTAAAACGAACCAATATTTTTCCACCAATCAAATTGCCAAAATGACCAATTCTGACCAAACATAGTACGACGAGAAATTTTCTACATTTTCTGAATTTTTGCATTGACTTTATACTATTTTAGGTGATTTTTGCAGCATCTTACGTCATAATAGCAACCCATTGTCATTTCAATGTAAACAATATAGATTTGATTAACAATTAGAACAATTCAAAATAAACTTTGAAACGTAGCAATACAGAAAGGTTTAACCAAAACTTTGAAAAAGGCTAAGACAAGGGCCATAGTCAAGAGATTCCTGAACCGAGAATGCTCAAACCAGTAAACTTGGTGAGCGTAAGTCAAATTCAGTTAAGGGGGTTCTGGACAAGAGCTCTTGGGACATTGTTTCACAAAATGAATAATGATTTAATGACAATATGACAATAAGTGGATTTGAGCCGTCGCGACGCGTTTCATCCTTGCTCAAGGGACTTTTCAGGCGACAAAGATCAATTTTGTTTTATCAAGTGACAAAGGTCAATTTTTTTTCGGCTAATAAAACAAAATTGACTTTTGTAGCCTGAAGAGTCCCTAGAGCAAGGACGAAACGTGTCGTGACGGCTCAAATCCACTTATTGTTATATTGTCATTAAATCATTATTCATTTTGTGAAACAACATCCCAAGTGCTCTTGTCCAGAACCCCCTTAACTGAATTTGATTTACGCTCACCAAGTTTACTGGTTTGAGCACTCTCGGTTCAGCAATCTCTTGACTAAGACCCTTGTCCTAGGCTTTCTCAAAATTTGAATTCGCTCACTTTTTTAGTTTGAGCACTCTGAAATAGTGCTATATGGATAGAAAATTTTAATTCGAATAACGCTGGGGTCTCTTATTAAAATTTCCACTGCGTAAAGCTCCATATGTAATGTTTTGCAATATTTTGTATTTTTTGACAATAATGGGCTATTATTCGGTATTAATTTCTATGATTGATTTCAAATTTAGCAATATGCAGATCAAATTTGCAATGTTAGCAGTAAGTAGGCTTAGCTTGTAAGATTTCGGTAACAGGTAGTAGATTTTACCAGTGGTAAATTTTGAAGGTTTCAAGTAGCGAGTTAGTAGCCTACTGGGTAATGGTGGTCGGTAAGTTGTAGGCAAAAAGTTTTGGAGTAGCCATATTGCACTGGAAAACATATAGCCTAGAACCGGTAAGCGGGGTCGATTCCAATTAAAATTTTTTTTTCGGCTAATAAAACAAAATTGACCTTTGTCTCCTGAAGAGTCCCTTGAGCAAGGACGAAACGCGTCGTGACTGCTCAAATCCATTTATTGTCATACTGTCA
This sequence comes from Trididemnum nubilum, assembly GCA_963965965.1. NCBI lineage: Eukaryota > Metazoa > Chordata > Ascidiacea > Aplousobranchia > Didemnidae > Trididemnum > Trididemnum nubilum. The sequence continues at coordinate 25,282,173 of OZ014481.1, read as the reverse complement.
TTAAATCATTATTCATTTTGTGAAACAATATCCCCAGTGCTCTTGTTCTGAACCCCCTTAACTGAATTTGAAAGGTTGAACTATATTATTACACACTTCGCAAAGTTTTCAATATGAAAATGTGTACAATATTTTTCATACAATTCAATCCCAATATTTTCAATCATTATCTACAATTTTGAGAATGTAGAAGAACTTGTCTTAAAATTTTGGATAAAGTTTTAATGTTTGCATCAGGAGTAGCTCTTTATTTGATTGAATCGGCCAAGTTCTTCCAAATTTTAACCTCAGAAATTTTGACTGATTGCTGAGTTTCGACAAATTGAATCCGATGTAAGTAATAGTTTTCAGACATAGCAAATCGGGTGGGATACGAAAGGACTGAAGAATCCTTCGTAATTAAGTTCCTCTACACCATAGTGATGATGACGGGAAGTTTGCTTGAATGGACTTTGATTATAAATTTTGCTAATTCTAATTTATAAATTTCGTTAATTAGTAAAAATTGAAGTTTTTGATATAAGGGAAGTAATCTGATGTTCCTACCAAAACTTTTCCACTAGATTTTTACAATGTAATTTTGTCTAACTTGAAATTTATGAATGCAGAATTTCGCGGAATTTCCCCAATTAATAATTGAGTATTGCAAGTAAGAATACACTGAACTGTAGTACACCGGCACTAAAACACTGAGAGAGAAGTGTTTAAATAAATAGAAACTATTTAAATAAAGCAGCAGCAGCTGGTTTTGTTTGTATATTCTCATTGTGTCTCTACCAGTTAAGTTTGTCGTCTAGGTACACTCCAAAGTACTTCAAACAGTCACAGCGATCAATTTTACTACCATTTATCCATATCGATAAAGAATTACTGTTTTTTGCTTTGGTGAAAACAAAAATTCAGTTTTTGCTGTATTCAAGGAGAAATGGTTAAATTTTAACCAGTTATTAACTTTGCATTGCTCTTGTGTGGTAAAGTGTATGGTTTGATTTGGTAGTCTTGTATTACGTTAAAACGCCTGCAATGCTTTTTTGTTATTTCGTAATCTTAATTGCATTTTCATCTCTGCGTTAAACGCAAACATTTTGCTTGAAAAGTAGTTGCCACTGTGCAGTTTAAATGACAGTAGATTTGCAGTATAGCTAGAACAGTATTGCCTTGTATTAAGTTACAGTATTGAGTTACAGTGTTTTATTATAACCGTAAAATGAGTTTTACAATATGTTTTGCTATTTTGCTTATTGCAGACGTAGTTATGTTATAGCTTGTTAAAGCCCATAATTTTGTGAATTGTAATATTTATGACTCGGCTTCGGCTACATAAATGTAATATTTATGACTCGACTTCATTACAATTTCACGAGCTATAATGAGAAAACTTATGAAACCCGAGAGACTAAGTGTGGATCCTAACAGTCAAGATGCTGCTAAGCAATGGAAGTATTGGGCGCGAACCTTTGACAATTATTTGGAGTCACTGGAGCAAGAGAGACGAGACGGGGATCCAGCTATTAACAAGTTGAGAATTCTAACAAGTAGCGTTGATTATAAGGTATTCGAGTACATCGAAGATTCGGAGTTTTATGACGCGGCTATCGCCACATTAAAAGCTCTGTACGTTAAAACTCCAAATACCGTGTTTGCCAGGCACAGGCTCGCAACGTCGAAACAACAGCCAGGTCAAACGCTTAGCGAATTTCTTCAAAAGTTACAATCTTTAAGTAAAGACTGCGAATTTCAAGCTGTCACGGCTGAGATTCATCGCCGAGAGGCCGTCCGTGATGCCTTTATCAACGGCCTACTGTCCAGTGCAATTCGTCAAAGACTCTTGGAAAATCGTGAGTTAACTTAGACACTGCGTTTACTCAAGCCAACCCTCTCGACTTAGCTCAGCAACATTCTCGAGCGTATGATACGTTGAAAGGTGCTCAAGTGATGGCAGTTCCTACGCACAATAGTGATGAAAACTCTTCTTCATCTGATGAAAAAGATCATACCGCTTCCGTTTCGAAACCAAAGAAACCTTGCTATTTTTGCGGAAGTAAGTCACCACATTGTAATTGTACTGCTCGAAATTGTCCTGCTCGAAATGCTCTTTGCTTTAAATGCCAAAAAAAGGGCCATTTTTTCAAGTGCTGTAAAAGTCAACGCTCTTCTGCAGCAGCGTCCTCTTTTTCTTTCCAACAGATGTGTGCAATCAAGATTGCTCCGTCTTGCCTGTCATATTCGACCATAAAATCATTTGTTCAAGGACACGAACTGTCTACTATAATTGATTCTGGTAGCTCCATGAGCTTTATTAACGATGTTACAGCAAAGACTATAAACTTACCTATTCAATCTTGTCGAGATGGGATATCGTTAGCATCTTCCAGCACGCGAGGTCAGATTGTGGGACATTGTGTAGTTGATTTGACAATTCAAGGCAAGAAATATGAACAAATTGCCCTCGGAGTTGTTAAAGATTTGTGAGCAGATCTGCTTTTGGGCGGAGATTTTCAGAAACAGCACAAGCGTGTGGTCATTCACTATGATGGTTCAAAGCCTGATGTTGTAGTATCGAAAAATCAACATACTGTGTAAGTGCAGTAGCGGCATCTGATGTTAAGCCGGCTAATCTGTTCCACAACTTGGCTCCGGAGTGCCGCCCGATTGCAACTAAGTCGCGTTGTTTCAATGCTGAGGACAGAAATTTTATAGTTGATGAAATTGAGCGGCTGCGATCGACAGGAGTAACCCGTCCCAGCAACTCGCCGTGGCGCGCACAAGTATTAGTAGTGTTCCAGCATGATAATTGGCCTTTAGCAATCAGTTTTGCGTAATTTGTGATTTGCTGCAATTCTGTAAAAATTGCACGTTTGTAACAAGTTTTAGAGCGCCTTCCGCTCTTAATTCGCGTAATTTGCATAGGATCGAATCACGTGATACACTCACCACACCTAGTTGCATTTTTTGGTTAGTCATTCCTAGTTTCTCGTTATACCTGCTAACAGGGCATTTTAGTTTTTCTTTATTGAGTTAAAAGATCGGATTCTATACAAAAGTTAATTTGCTGTTTTGTCAGTGCTTAGTTACTGTTCTTCTGCCGTTTTGCCTAAGCTACGCTACGTTCTTACTGTGATTGAGCTATTTTATTTGAGATCCGATCGAATTTACATTTTCAAGAACAAATATACTTTTTGGACAGAAAATTGAGTTTTTTAGCACAGCAAGACAGTGATAATCCATTGGCTCCCTCTGGATTGGAACTCCGATACTCATAATTGAAAAGGAAGACTTGAATCTGCAACATAAGAATTAACTTTTGTACCTTCAAACCTTCAGTTAAGGAAGTGAGGTTCTGGCTTTGTACCCCCCAGTTCGAACATCTTCAGAGATTTGGAAACTTTTAAGCAGTGTTGGATCCCGCTTTTGCGAAATCGGTTTTCGTCCTGTTTGTCGATTCCTTTTCTGGATACGTAACTCCTGGTAGAATCCGAAGTTAAAGCTCTCTTCGTGAACGTGCTTGGAGGAATTCTCTCCTTAACTGGACCGTCGTACGACCTTCAACTTTTGCTTCAAGCTTCGACTCTTCAAGCTTCAAGTGCCTCTTACGTCGACGGAAAGATCCCTCTCGGTGCATCTACTCACTGGTTGAATAGGACAAACACGGACTATTTTCTCGTTTCACGGTTTGATTGTTTTATTTTTTATAATTACTTTAACTTATTGGTATTGCTCGTTAATGTTTCTATAGCATGGGGGATAGCGAATCTTCACCTATCCGAGGGTCTCCTTTATTTAGTAATTCTGGACTTCAGATACCTGTTGAAGCCGCTGGCCCGTCTGGTGCTGTGGGAACGGGGTCTCGATCGGCCCGTGAATCCCCCTCGAAAAAATTGGATGCTGTTGCGCAGGATCGCCTCGCGCGCAAGTTGCTGACCACACGTCGCCAATTACTCGTAAAGATAAAGAGCTTAAAACAGGCGTTAAAATTTTGTAAAACCTACAATAATTTTTCGGAATTAATGACTAAAACAGTGGGGCTGTGCGAGTCCTACGATAAGTATAAAAGGGCACTTAATGATATTGATGATGACGAATGGCTGACAGAACTTACTGATGGCATTTTTGATAAATACGAAGAATGCATGAAACTATTTAGCGAAGTTGAATCTCGCTTTGCAACGGTTGCTTGTGACAAGGATTCTGCCGACTTGAAGAGTGTGAGTAATTTTGAATTCGAACCTTCGCATAGTTCGACACTTACTTCGGAAAGTGTTAGTACTTTATCGAACAAAACAATCGTACCACGGCAAATCGAATTAAAAAGAAAGCGTACTGAGCTGCAAGTCAATCATGAGTTGCAGGCAGCTCGCATTAAAGCTCAAATCGAAGAGGCTGAAGCTTTGGCTAGACTAAAAAGGGATGAGGCGGCTCTGGAGGCGGAGGAACAGCTCCTAGCTCAATTTGAGCGGAGTTCTTGTTCCGCGTCTAGTTCTGGCTTGCAGTTTTCTGGTTTACGCCAATACAAAAGTCAAAGATTAAGTAGTGACAAACGTTCTAACGCGAAAGAGGTACCTAATCTGCGTAAAATGAGCGTAAATGATGGCGTTACCGAACCTAAAAGGGTTTTTCAACAAACTAAAAATCTATATGACTTTCAAAATGATTCTAAGCTGGTGCCTAGTAGTGAAAATGCGTTTCAAGAAAAACTTACTAATGCGGGAGCGCGTAACCAGCAACGTTACTCCAGTGTGGCACGAATGCCAAATATGACCTCTAAACCTGCTATGGTTATGAATCATGAACCGACAACTATGCAGACCTATCTTGAAAGGCAGGGTAGGAATGAATATGTGAACCTGGCTTCACAAATTGCCTACAATGGCACTAATTTGGCCTTTGCATTCTACGAAAATCAAATCAGGCGACTTATGGACGAAAGTCCTTACCCTGAGCGACGTTTTGAAGTTCTAAGAGCCTCTGGCGTTGGCCAACCACGGGAAATGGTTAATTTATTTTTTGCTCTCATGACATCTTTGTCCACATCACAGCGTATAGAAAAGGCTCTCGACCGATTGCGTCAAAGGTACGGTGTTCCTAGTGGCCTGACATCTGAACCAAAGATTATTGAGATTCGTAATGGGTCTAAGGTTACCTTAAACCGGACTTCGCTAAAACAATTTAATGAAGAATTAAATACATTAGAAGTTTTTGCATATGCACACGATGAGATTGATAAACTTTCAGGGCAACTTCTACTCGACGTGGCAAATCGTCTACCTGTTTTACTTAAGAGACGATACTTGGATTACTTAACCAAAATTGGTTCTGATTTAAATCGGCCTAAATTCGATACGTTACGTAAATTTGTGGCAGGTGAACTAAGTGTCTCCACTTCTGATTATGCCCAAACCTTTTTTAAGTCGGAGGAAAAAGATAAGTGTCAGAAGGGTGGCGAGCGTGGTGGTTCCCAGCAGGTTCGCGTTTGGCAAGTTGCCGTTAACTCAGACAATGGGCATCCCCCTGGTGGATATCGCCAGCAGGGGTCAAACACTGCTCGGGAAAGCGGAGTTGCGCGACCTGAAGGGTACCTCACAGACGCTCTCTGCGAACACAGCCTTCTAAACCACCTCCTCTTTGTTTTGTCTGTGACGATGAGAAAAGTCGGCATTTTTTAGCTGATTGTGACAAATTTAAGCATTTGACAGGACAACAACAACGAAAAACAGTAATTGATGCTAATCGATGCTTAAATTGCTTATCGCGAGGGCATTTAGCTCGAAACTGCAATCAAATCTCAAAGTGCCGCCAATGTGGACCTAACAGCAGATATAAGCATGCGACAGCGCTGCATGAAGCGTGTGCAGCTGACGCTTCAACCTTGGGGGCCGCTAGTGGAGGGCAGAACGCGTCCGTTCCGGCTCATAACGAGGACGGGGCGCAGAATGACCACCCTGGTGGCTTAACGACCAGAAAGGTTACGGGGCTTGATTGCAGAGTTTCTGATCAGCATGTGGTCTTGCTGCGTACTAGCGCCCTGAGAGTGAGGAACCCAAACACGGGAAAATCAACTTTGGCCTATGCGCAGCATGACACTGCATCTCAGGCTACGCTTATTTCACAAACTTTATGTGATGAACTTAATCTTGAAACTGAAACGGACTCTACAGCAACTCTTCGCACTTTAGGTGATCAAACTGCGGTCACCAAAGGCGGTACCAATTTCGAACTTGAATCCCTCTCTACAGGAGAAAAGTTCCCCATAGAGAATGCCTTTGTTGTGCCTTATTTTAATGACAATGAAAACGTTTTGCCGCATGCCGTAGACACGGCCGGAATAGAGAACTTCAGGGAAGTAAACATCCCGACTATTCCCGATCGAAAGTGTATTGATGTATCAATTGGGCAGGCGGATAATCATTTGCTTACGGTTTTGGATGAGCGAGAAAGCGTTCACCCGGAAAGCCAAGCTATGTTCTTACTCGCCTTGGTCCTATTGTGAGTGGAGGACGTGTCCCAGTTGAATCTAATTCTAAACCATATACTGTACTAGCTTAAAGGTAAATACGTGTAATTGTAAAGAAAGCAATTATGAATTAAAAAGTCAAATTAAATCTTTAAAAGAAACCTTGCGTGAATACGAATTAGAAGACGGGGTCACTCAACCTTCTAGAAATGACGAAAAGGCTAGAGAACTTGTGGAACGTGACGTTAAAGTAGTTAATGATCGTTACGAAATACCCGTACCGTTGAATATGGAAGTTGTTAAAAGTCTTCCCAACAATTTCGACTATGCTCTCGAACGCATTAAGGCTGTGCGTTCCTCTGCCTTAAAAAATGATACTTTAAAGCAAACCTTACTTGAAACGTTTCGTGAACTTATTGATGAACACTGGATTGTCCCGGTGGATAGAAATGCCACCACGGGAAAAGTGTGGTATCTCCCTTTTTTTGTTACGAAACAAGAGAAGGCTAGAGTAGTCTATGATGGCGCAGCCACTTTCAGAGGTAAATGTCTGAATCAAGCTGTGTTGGCAGGAACCAATTTGCTAAATCATCTTGTTGAAATTTTGATACGATTTCGAATCGGACAATATGCTTGCATTGCTGATTTAAGCAAATGCTTTTTTCAAGTGGCCATTCCAGAGACACAACGCGACTTATTTCGCATTATCTGGTTCAAAGATAATGACATTGATATCGGAGAAAACCAAACTTTTTGTTTTACGAGACATGTTTGGGGCATAAACTCAAGCCCTTACATTGCCTTGACCGCCATAAAAAACGTGGTGAATGAAAATGTCACTGGTGCTAGTCAGATGACCTTAAAGGCTATTGAAGAGAACCGTTATATGGACGATATGCTGCTTGCTTGTGACTCACTTTCTGACCTCGCAACTATAGCCAGTGAATCTAGACAACTGTTTGCCAGTCACGGATTTAAGTTACGCAAGTGGATTACTAACTCTGATGCAGCATCTATTTTACATGATGTGCCTAAATGTGATCTTGCTAGGGGTGTCGGGGAAGTTGACCTTGGGTCACAACCTTTACCGGACTCCAAAGCTCTTGGACTGCTCTGGGACCCAGAAAACGATAGACTGCGAATCAGGTGGGAGAACTCAGCTAAGGCCAGAGTGAGAACTCGTCGTGACATGTCAAGCAAACTTGCTAGCATGTTCGACCCTTTGGGCATGGCAGCTCCGTACCTCGTGGGAGGTAAGCTGATACTGCAGTCGGTTGCGACCTTGGGTTTCGGCTGGGACGACCTGATTCCGGATGACATCCTACGTAAATGGGAAAAATGGGTCGATACTCTGGCAGCGGTCATCGACCTCTCGCTTGCTCGCGATTGTTTTCCTGGATGTGAGACAAGCAGTTGCGATAAAATAGTGTATCAACTTCACGGCTTCTGTGATGCCTCAAATAGCGCTATGTCATGCGTGATTTATTTGCGACAAATTGTTAACGGTGCATCCCAAGTAAGTTTTTTGTTGGGTAAATCTCGGCTCGTACTTTCAAACCAATCGAATTGGGAAATCTCTCGAAAACACCTCGAGGCTGCTCAAATATGCAGCGAGCTGATGTTACTAGCTTCCAAGGCGTTGCATCGCTACCGGTGCAGCATTCACTTTTGGACAGACTCCCAAGTCGTACTAAAGTGGATTGTTAACCCGGACTTGCATCTTGCACGCTTTGTCAAAAGACGAGTTGATAAAATTCTTGTTGTTTCTTCACCGGAAGCTTGGAACTACGTTAACACTTCTGTAAATTCCGCAGATGTGGGAACTCGAGGGAGTAGCGTGAAACACGCAGACGCTGTTAATCTTTGGTTAAACGGTCCGGTGTTTTTGCGCATGGAAGGAATCGAACCTAGAACACAAGACACTTGTCCAATTGTACGAGTGGTAACTGTAAATGAAAAATCTTTAATTGACCGAGGTAAAAGCAGTTTTGAGCGGTTAATTGAAAGCTGCCCAGATCTATACACGTTACAAAAGCGTGCTGCTTATTTGACTGCTTTTAAAGAATTTGTCATTGCTAAAGCAAAAAAGATTGCATTTAAAAGGCCTGTTGTAGATGCTTCCTACTTGGATACAGCATTTTTGAATATGGTTAATTACATTCAAAAGGTATGTTTTGGGGCCGCTGTTGATCAATTAAAGCACAGCTCACCCGACCAATTTGAAGCGATTTTGAAAAAAATTAAGTGCCAAGTTACTTAACACAGAACAAATGGACCACGTTAGTGAATTGAAAACTCTGTGTAATTTGCGCCCTTGTGTGGGACCTGACTCGATGTTAAGAGTGGAAGGAAGGTTGGAAAACGCCTCTCTTCCTGTTGACACTAAGCATCCTTTATTTTGCCAGGACGTCATTCATTGACTAGGTTAATCGTGCTTAGCGAGCATTCAAACGCTGGGCATGCTGGGCCGTCCTACACATTAATGCAAACCAGACAACGATTTTGGATAATACACGGAATCTCTAGTGTTAAACGCTATTTATGGAAATTCTTTCAAGCCTAACCACGATGCTTACGCTGTGGAATACAATCACTCATTGTTTGTTGTATAGTTTCTTAATTTCGTTGTGTTTTTGTAACCACTAATACCTCCAAGAAAGTTGTAAATTAATTTCTTGCACTTGGATCGCACTTGTCTTATTATGTCGCAATTATCAATTATGCTTCCACGTTATTTGTGTTTCTTGGAACTACAAAATAATGTTCCGTTCCAAGGGGGCCGCTATGTTCCAGCATGATAATTGGCCTTTAGCGATTAGTTTTGCGTAGTTTGTGATTTGCTGCAATTCTGTAAAAATTGCACGTTTGTAACAAGTTTTAGAGCGCCTTCCGCTCTTAATTCGCGTAATTTGCATAGGATCGAATCACGTGATACACTCACCACACCTAGTTGCATTTTTTGGTTAGTCATTCCTAGTTTCTCGTTATACCTGCTAACAGGGCATTTTAGTTTTTCTTTATTGAGTTAAAAGATCGGATTCTATACAAAAGTTAATTTGCTGTTTTGTCAGTGCTTAGTTACTGTTCTTCTGCCGTTTTGTCTAAGCTACGCTACGTTCTTACTGTGATTGAGCTATTTTATTTGAGATCCGATCGAATTTACATTTTCAAGAACAAATATACTTTTTGGACAGAAAATTGAGTTTTTTAGCACAGCAAGACAGTGATAATCCATTGGCTCCCTCTGGATTGGAACTCCGATACTCATAATTGAAAAGGAAGACTTGAATCTGCAACAAGTAGAGAAGAACCCAGAGTCCGGCAAGAAGCGAATTGTAGTATCCGGCAAGAAGCGAATTGTTGAATTGTAGTATATTAATAAATGTAATATTTATGACTCGGCTTCATTACATCTTGGTTAAGAATCACTTCTAAAAAAAAAACTTTTTGTGAGATAAGGTCAAAACTGTCATCGGCAAATATTGTTGTTTTAAAATTTGAACAATATGCTAGGTTTTGTATATTAAATATAATATCGGGCCTGATACACTACATGGAGGAACATTTAGGTAAATGTCAAGAAGTGAGGACGAGAAACCATTGCAACAAACCAATTGTTTACGATTAGTACAATATGAAATGATTAGTGTTTTAGCAACACCTCTGATACCACACTTTTCATCGTTTGTATAAGAGAATTTAGTGATTTACTGTGTCAAAGGCTTTGGCTAAGTCCATGAAAATGGCACAAGCATTCAAAGTATTGTCCAATTGATTGGAAGTGTTTTCATGACGATGCGTTACTGCAAAGTTTGTAGAATCGTTTTTCGAAACCCAAATTGGGTGGATAAAAATAATTATTCATTTCAAAAATTGAATAATTTTCTTTTTGCAACAGCTTCAAGGATTTTACTAAGCGCTGGCCAATATTGCAGAAATGTTCATTCAATTCTTGGCATATAGTACCGTAAGTGGATTGCGAACTGTTTTTCCGTTAACCCTCAACTCTAAAGAGAACGAGTTTAAATGTTACTTTTGTTTTTCGTAAAATTTAGTTGACTACTTCCTAGGTCATAGTATACTTTTTTCTACTACTATACTTTTTTCTACCACAATACTTTTTCTACTAAGTTTTGAAAATGTGTTGTTTTTGCAGCGTCTTTAATGTGTGTTAATTATTTCTAAAAGGATATATCTTTTCTGAGGTCAATCTCATCTCCAGCTGTTTTTGAACTTGGCAAAAGGTTTATTCTGATATTTGATGGACTTCAAAATGCCACGAGTAATCCAGGGTTTTTAGCTTGCTGATAGTGCTTTCTTGACTGCCTAACCTCTGGAAAAATTTTATCAGTCGACGTAACCAAGTATTTGATTAACTCTTTTAAACCCATATTATTAAATTGGGTATCCAATCGCGTAAATGAACACAACCAAAAGAAAGATGGTCGGTAGTGTGTTCAAAAAACCATAAGCTTTTTTACATCAAAATCGGTACCGTACTTACCGGGATATACCGGTTCAAATATGTCCACTATTTGCAGGATTTCGGCCTTTAAAATTGTGTTCCCATGACTGCACGCCCCAAAACTCGAAATGCATGAAGCTTCTATTTTCACCCATGTTGTGTATGATTTTCAGCTTTCCACGTCGAGCCGTTTTTTAGTTATCAGTAAATTTAAAAATTTTCGACACCAGAATGTCCTTTTCACTCAGTTTTTGTTTTTTACATCACGTTCACGCCACCTAAGATCGATTCCAAAATTGCCGTACAATACGATTTCCTTTATTCGTATATTGTGTCCAAAATTACCTTTTTAGGTTTAACCGTTTCATAGTATAAAATCAAATTAAATAAATTTCGATGCTTATTTATCAAAATGGCCAAGTAAAAATAAAGTTCCTGCGCGCGCGAAGTCGCAATGAAACCGTAACAGGCATACTGCTAAGTTTTCGTGCTGCTGACGGCCATGAATTTTCTTTGTGCTGAATGTTTTATTGTAAAATTGACTCTCATCATATAAATTTGATTAAAAAACATGTGTATGGCCGTGCTTTGTTTCCTATGATGCAACTGCTGTTGGTTGTTTCTTGTGATACTTTTATTGCAAAAATAGAAAAGTGGGCGTAGCATGATTCAACTTTTTTTCTGTCATCCGCCCACTCTTCATCCATTCATTCATTCTTACGTCAGTTTCCCTTCTCTACTAACGGTGCTATAGTAAAGCACCACGGTATACAGAGGATTTTTCTATCGAACCAACACCTAGGCTGAAGAAAAACTATGAAATATCCTTATTTTGTGCTTGTTCTACTGGGCACATTCGATCTCCATCAAACCCAAAACATCGGTAAGTGCTTATAACTTAATAAATGATGCAGTACAATAGTGAAGTTAACGCATTATGTTAATTAGACAAACATACCAAAAATGACAGCAGTTTCTTGAACAGATTTAGAGCATGAGCCAAATGCTTGCTCAAAGGTAAAGTACGACTTAGAGAAGTTTTTTAACCAAAAGCTTCAGATCACCATTTGACTACTGTATTTGGGCCCAATGCAAAAAAGCAAGTATCCTAAACTTAATGTTGCAGAAAGGTTTACTTTATTGTTTTGGATTTCAAATTAGAGATACTAACGTGTTTCGACACAGTCTTATTTCTTCTTCACTGCGTTACACTTAAGAACATAAGCAATACATTGAAAAAAATTAAATCCAATATGCGCTGAGCTATCGCGACGCGTTTCGACCATTCTCAAGGGTCTCATGAATGTTGTAGATTGATAAAGAAAGATTCTACTATTGCTTGTAGTATTTTTTGGTAAAGATTTTGGTTAGTTAGTTGGTTATAGCCTAGTGCTAATTTGTTAAAGATTTTAGCCGGCAGCCTGTGCATAGTTTTTTTCGGTAAAGGTTTCCATTACTTTAGTATAGCCTAGATTTATTTGGTAATGATTTTGGTTAGTATAGTAAGTAACCTAGATTCATTCAGATAAGATTTTGGTTAAGATTTCGTAGGTTTAGCTTACTCTGATAGGTAGAGATTGATTTGTGAGAAAACCTACTGCCTAAGATTTGGTTATATACATAGATTGGCACAAGTCCGTTGATCGTTAATCCGTTAATAACGAAGCAAACTTTTTCATTAACTCATTAATACGTTAAAAAGTTTTTTCATGTTTACAAACTAAATTAACTTCCGTTAAGTTCTGTTAACTTCCGTTAAAGTTTTTATCGTTGATGTCTTGCACCATTTATTCATCGTACCGGTACAAACCAGTTTGTATTGGTAACACTTGTTGCGTATTAGCACGTGTTTTATAGAAGAGAGCGAAGAAAAGGGCTCATTTTGTAGCAAATAATAAGCTGCACCCTCATAAGTCTAATTATTATCGTTATTCACAGTTTCCAAAAGTTTTCCAATCGCAGCTTCGTTTGTGCATTTGAACTTATTTTTATGTTGAAATTAGATTAGACTGTAAAATGTAACTTCCAAAGCACAAAAAGACCACCACAGCAATAAATATTTTCTTACAATCAGCTCAACAGCGTCAATACCTGTTCTAGAAGCCAATGAATAAAAAAAAAAAATGTAAATTACACGCAAAGTGTTAACGAATTAACGGATTTTATTAACTTTCGTTAATTAAAGCTGAAAGTAACGGATTAACGTTAACGGAGGTGTGAAGTTTGTTAACGGACTAGTGGTTAACGAAGCTAACGTTTTGCATTAACTTGCCCACCTATGGTTATATAATTTATTCATTAGAAAAAGATGCGTCTTTTAGAATTTCTCAGCGTTAAGATAACTATGGTTTCAGTCATGCAAGCCTAACTGACGCGCCTTGAGACTAGGCAAAACAGCTGTCTGAGGCATGCATTTGAAATTATTGACCGGTTTAAATTTATTTATTGACCAACCCTAATTTTGCTAGTGATTCTCTTCTATGTTTATAATTGAGATAAAGGCTGGTCCATGTGAACGGGATTCCCATGGGAAATGTCCCATGGAATGGGAAGGGATGGGAAAGCACGCTTTGCATTTCCTATGGAGTCTATGGGACAGAAATTGATGAGCAGGAAATTGAAAATTTGCTGAATGAGCACAGTGACTCGGAATATGAATGCGAGAATGATAATGAATTGTAAACTCTTCTGAACTTTAAAGTTAACAAAGTCAATATATTTTGTCGTTTTGTATCGCTCTTTGTACGTGTAGCCCTATCTAGTACACATTATACTTAAATGTTCATTAATTTATTAACTTTTATTGAATTATATTTTGATGGGATGGGACATGCATTAACTGCTATGGAATGGGATGGGATGGGATAAAAAAATATGTCCCATGGACAAGCGTGTTGATATACCTTGGTTTTGCTGAGCAAATTTTCTTCTATGTTTGCAAATAATTGAGTAATCTATAAGTGCCCAAAAGGAATTTCATCTTCATTGATAATGTCTTAAATCTTTTAGTTTTCGAGAAAAGGTGGCACGCTAATTTATGATGACGTCACGAAATCATGTTAATTGGCAACTGCGTTATTAAGATCTATAAAAAGAGTCCAAAAAAAAGTAAATGGTCTAATTTATTGAGAGAAGTTGTAATCAAATGGCACACTGTTAAAATTGAAAATTTCTTGTTGGTCAATAGAACTTGCTGTTTAGACCAAAGTACAGTGAACATAAACCACTTTCAATTTTAAAATATATCTAAAACCCGACAAACTATTTCAACTATAAAAGTATCATCAGGGATGTAAAAGCATGACATTTGTTTTTAGACCCCTGATGATCCTTTCATAGGAGAAACAATCTATCGGGTTTTAGATAGATTTTAAAATTTAACGTGGTATATGTTCTCTGTTATCTAGCTCTAACTTTGAACCAGTTATTGAGCGCTTTCTGGAACAAGTTGATACCTACCACTCCTTTAAATAACAAAATACTGCAGGTATTGGTAAGCGTAACAATTAGCTATCTATTCCACGCTGTATTTCGATCGGGCACATATTGTGAGCATGACATTTAACCAGAGGTGTTAAGTAACTGAAGTTGCTCTACTTAAGAAGCCTACTCATAAGTAGAATTAGTGAGAACGAGCACTTTCAAAGTATTTATATTTTGGATACTTTCTACTTTGACTTGCTTACTTTTAGCGTGAAGTAACGCTAGTTAAGCCGCATTTTGATTCAGAAGAGCACAACGTACTGTAGTTTTACATTTGAATCGTGAATTCGTCGAAACTGTTAAGTTTTCTACCGGCCATTGTTCAGTGAAGTTAAGTTAGCAAAGGTTTTATGAAATGATTCCAAGTAAATTCTGCGTGATATAATTTTCAAATCTCAAAGATACGCTGTTGTTCTTTTTGATTTAAATGTAATCACAAAACTTGCATCAATTAGTAATTCATGACTTCTTGAAAGAGTGAGGGTTTAGAAGACCAAGCACTATGTGGCAGTGATATAAAGGTAGTCGACTAGTTGTCATACTCTAACAGTTTATCGATTAAATAATTTGTTTATTTTGCTTAAATACTTTCAGAAATACTTGTACTAAAGTACTTTTGAAACGACTATGCTTTTTTACTTTTACTCAAGTACGTTTTTTGGTTAATACTTAGTACTTTAATTACAAAAATCACGGCCAATGTTATTGTAAATTTATTTTGAACCTTTTGGCCCTCTTCTGGTGCCATTTTTAAAGAACAGTAAAAAACTCACGCGAATTACTACTCCTCAAACCTAATCTCAACCTCGACTCCTCATCTTAGCCACTCCGCCTTTTTAATGCGTCAAAGACATTGGCCTATTTTTATTTTTCATTTCAATCAATACCAGGATGTAATTCGCGTGAGTTTTTTTACTGTTCGTTGAAAATAGCACCAGAAGAGGCCGAAACGTTCAAAATAAACTTACTGCAATAACATTGGCTGTGATTTTTATGATTAAAATATTAGCCTCCTCCCAATTATACCGTTTGCCAAAGTTTGTACTTTACTCCAAGTTTTTTTTCGTTCTAGTAACAAAACTTTTACTTGATTACATTTTTCGATTACCATATTTTTAATCCACTGCATTTTGCCCGTGAGGCCATATTGAACTGCTATAACGCATTAAGGCCAGTGCTGTCGTCGTGGGCGTTTTCTTTTTTTTGTCCAGGCTGGCTCAGATAGGCTCTTACAGTACATCCGTCCTGCTATTTCTAAAAGGAATTTTTGGTCAAGACTTTTTTTCACCTTAAACTGCAACGAAATGCAGATGAAGACCTTGTTTGGTCTCCAGCTACATATGTCAGAAAAATACTAGTGTAATTTTCGTGAAGCCTTTTTTGGCCTGTGCAAGTAGAGCATTATGAGAAACTAATGGGTAGAGCGTTTCCACTTATTTTTTAGAACAGCAGCTCTGAGCAAGGCCCTGTCTGCAATGGTCATAAAATCGTGAGCGTGGCTGGGTGTTTTCATTTTATTTTTAGCAAAAATTCCGCAAATCCTGCATACCACCTTACGGCCTACAGTGCTATCGCTTGGGGCAGGAGGCCTTGTCCCCTCTAACGGCTGCTTATGCCCCCATTTCGGTTTACTCAAAATACTTTTTTAGAAAATCACGCAGCGAAAAGACCGCAGATTATGATGCAAAAAGGAGTCCTAACGTTCAATCTTAACATTTAACAAACATAGTTTTCGTTTGACGTTTTTTCGATCCTTTGAGAAATTGTTGGCAACCAACTGATCTTGTACGTTTCTGTTCCAACAGTTCTTCTGAAAAGGAGCTAGTAAGAACTGGATCAGAGTCTAAGATTCGACGGCCGATCTTTGAACTGATCTTTTTTTGTGCCGCTTTTCGATTTAGGATTAGGTGATGCGCTGTTTCGTTGGCAGTAATGTTTACATGCTAATTGTCTTTTTTGCGATCATTTCCGAGTTTGTGGATAACTTTCCATGGCTTCTGACTGCTTCTTCTTAATTTCACCGACTAAGCAAGCTTTTGCCAGGTTTGGCGCTTCTGCTGTGATATTGTTTGCAGAAAGGATTCACCAATTTCGATGGTGCGTTTATCAAAGGGGTTGCTTTCAAAGAGTGACTTGTATTCTCTGAATAACCTGTAGTTTCTTCTGTCAGACTAGGTATATAGGTGGTTCGACAGCCTCGGGAGTAAGGCGCGTAGCCAGAAATTTGCAATTAGGGGGCTGTTTTGGGGGTCTGGGGGCGGAGCCCCCAGCGCTCAAAAATTTTGCATTTTTTTGCAAAAATAACATAATTTTAGGGCTATTTTGATAAAAAAATAATGCTTATAAAACGTGCCTTAGAAATTGGCGATGCAAACATGGTTAAACTGATTGCATAAATGTGCTATTTGGGAGGTGGCTAATGGTAAAATTTTAGTTCTCTTATTTAGATGCTGGTAAATTATAAAATCGAATAGTTCAATAAAACTCACTCGGAGTAATCTATTTCGTATACAGTTTATAGAGAAAAATAATTGGAGGGGGGCTAATGAAAAGAAGTTTGAGAGAAATTGGTAATTAACAATAATGAATAGCCCACCCTCCCTATTCCTTACTTTGTAGTATATTTGTTGATGACTCCTATGTTTAGCATTTTTACACTTGCGATCAAATTTGACTGCGTATTTTAGACCATTTTTCAAAGTTTTCATTTATTTGTTGGTTTTATTTTCCACAAATTAGCCCCCCCTAACTATATGTTTCAAAAGATGTTTCGAATCACTATTTTGTCCACTCTAGTGCATTTAACGGTCTCAAAAGTGCTAAAAACGTAGTGTTTTCTCATTCTGCATTTTGGTCGACATGCCAATGGCGGGGAGGGTATGGCCCCCCCGTCCCCCCTGGCTACGCTGCTGCTGGGGGTATATGGTGCTTAGCAGGTTTGTATACCAATCCAGCAAATGTTTCATAGTTTGGGGAACTAGGCTCAAGTTTTTTGAGCTGTTCCTCTAGTTCGGCTGAGAAAGCATGCCAGTTTGCTTTGTTAAAATTGAAGCAATGTTGGCAAGGCACAGTCCTAGGGACAACTGCGGCATTCAATTGAATGCCAATTGGGCAATGTTGTGTTCTAGGGATGGGGTCCAAAACAACTTTGCTACAGGGATTGGCGATGTTGGTGCTCGCAAAATGCCAGGTCAGGTTTAAAATCTTCTTTTCCAACGCCCGCTGTTGAAGGACTTTGGAAGTTTGGCATCAGGGACGTGGGTCAAGTATTCCGCCTCAGTCCATTCCTCTACAGCTTCCCCGTCTGCATTGGTTTTGTCATAGCCTCAGTTAGTGCTATGAGTATTTGAAATCTCCTATGACGATAGGTGGTTGATTGGTTGGCAGTTGTGCTACGCAAAAGGGTTTAGCGGGAGGCTGGTACATGGATGCGATTGTTAGTCCATATAGAGAAGTTTTCGAAAACTCGATGTCGTTAAGGATGGATAGGAACGCTGAATCCACAATCAGATCTTCTCTAACAAATATAGCACTCCCATACTTCTCATGTAGACGTTCTATTGCCAGTGTTATTCCTGGAACAGGTGGGCGGATGTTGTTGGTGCCACGATGTGTTTTTTGGATGCACTGGATATCAAATTTATCATCCTTGCAGAAGTTAGCAAGTAGTTCTTCTTTCGTTGAGGATAGTCGTTCAATGTTCGCAGATACTGCCATCCGCCCATCACTGCCAGCTTAAAAAAGGCCTCCCTTCACTTTGCATGATTGCTGGCTAACGGAAATGACGTTGGGCTCATGAGAATCTTGTTGGACTCTTCAGAAATTTGGTAAGCTTCTTCGTATCGAGTTGTAGCAGAATTAGTGAGCAATCGAAATAATTGATTCTCTCTTCATGAACCGCAACGTGGACGCTTCTGCCATGGCTCCATCACGTGCACTAAAATATAAAGAAAAGATCGGCTTAAAATTAGGATTGGGAAAATGTGGGAAAACTAAAGTTTTTCAAGTTAACTTTTACGGTGTTTTCTTTTTTCAAATTGCTTTAAAAATCAAATTGCGTAATCTCCTTTAAAAGTCACACAAACTGCTATTTTTTTGAAAAAAAAATCACTAAAATTGTTCGTGGAAAATTTGTCCTCGCCCCCAGAACTCCGTTTTTTCCAAGAAATTGAGCTGGCATATACCTGATACGGTACCTAATTCATTGTAAATAAATCAAAAACATAAGTCCTTTACAGTATTTTGCAATACTTTTGGATAATAACATCATAGCCGCTACTAAATATTCAAAAACTATGACAACAATTAAAAAAACTTTGTGAAAAGAATTCGTTTAACCAAAAAACAAGGTTTGTGTTAGAAAAACTACTAAACAGGTGGGGATCCATAATCAGTGGACGTTTGCAGCGGGTCCCTACCTTGTAAAGGCCTTAAAATTGACTATTTCTATTTTTAGCATTTAATTATTGCCTAATTTTAGTTAATTTAGTTAATGCCTATCGAGTTACGGCCTTCCGCCTAATTTTTTCATTAACACGATATCGCTACTGAACGTAATCAACATTGCTGCAAACGCGTAAAACTTCAAAATACAGTAACATTCGTTGCTTTTAGAAACTACTATTTTCTAATTATTATGAAAACTTAACAAAATGCAATATCTTAAACACTTTTGCGCTTAAAAATAATAGAAAATTTGCCGACCACAATTTTTAGAGAAATTGTGTCCTAAATCCTTGGCCTAAACCGTTCCTGTTCTTGTCATCGATAGGGCCTGCCTTCGAAATTATATCACGCAGCGTTTTTGGTGTAATAACTAATCTTGTTCAAGTTCAAAACACGTTCAAAAACATGCATGTTTGGGTTAAATTTTCTAAGAGACCTGGCTAAAGGGGCTGGCTTCAGCCCATTTTGACCCATCTGGTTTTGCCACCTATTTGCCTAGTATTTTGCAACTTTAGTCTTACAACCTATCAAAAGGCTGGCCTGGGACTCCCTTTCTCTGTGGTATAAATTAGAATAGAACTTCAAATTGGTAATGGCAACCAAGAAGAACTATGAAATACGAATGTAATTGTAATTGGATGTTTATTCACCAAATTACCTTGGCCAGGAAACAAGGGACATATCGGTCTTTGAATCAAGCTGCCCTGTGTCTACCACACTTAAACTGTATCTTTTGTTGCTGAAGTCAAACAGGGAAGCTGTGAAAACCAATTTTTCGGTTCGAAGTAGCACAAAATTTGACTAAATTTATTGCTTTAATAGTACTGGTTTTACCATTGAAATGAAGAATGTTTTAATTAAGTTTTTATGAACAGTGCAAAACATTTGAAATTAAAAATGATTTATTTTCAAAGGATTAACCCTATGTTCCTCAACCTTTTTCAGGGCATTGACTCCTCAACGGCAGGGCTTCTGAAGCCCACCATGGTTTTTCGATAATAACTTGAAAACTACCCAAGCTAG
Source organism: Trididemnum nubilum (assembly GCA_963965965.1). NCBI lineage: Eukaryota > Metazoa > Chordata > Ascidiacea > Aplousobranchia > Didemnidae > Trididemnum > Trididemnum nubilum. The sequence continues at coordinate 25,262,305 of OZ014481.1, read as the reverse complement.
AAATTTCAAAATTTCACTGCATGGTAGAGCATTTATTCATCTTTCAATATAGCAAAAACAACTTTGGAATTTATTTCCGAAAGTTAATGAAATATGCATTTTATTTAAGGTCGTCAAGTTTCTGACTTTAAGCGCTTACTTAATAAGCGTTAAAAGGGATTATAATGGTTGTGCGCAATTATAGTTGAGCGTGAAATGAGATTATAATTGCTTCGCCGTGAGAAGTGGCAATGTTAGTAATTAAGATAATGACGTACACAATACGCTTATTGCAGATCGACAAAATTGTTCAAGCATCACAAAAATTTTGGACAATTTTAGTTATTTGAACTGATCTAATGATGTGACATAGTTAGATGACATATGATAAGCTCTATTTATGCGTTGTATGAATTGATATACATTGCAAAATTGCATTAATTTCTTCATGATTGTGGACAAAACTGTACCGTAAATTAAAACCCCACAGTATAATTAATTAATTAAATTATTTTTTGGGTAAAATACTGCACATGCAATAATAGCCCCGAAAACTTGAAGACAATGTACGTCAGAGTTGAAATCGGCCCGGGCTTTTTGAGTCGGGTTTGGGACCTAAAGTTGACCAAAATTTCGGGCTTAAGTCCGGCCTTAGGCGTACTGTTTTTTTTTTTTTTTTTTTTCGGTGTACCAAAATATAATCAAAATAACCTGGCAACATTGCTAAATTTTTTAGACCTGATTAAACTTTCGGGTTTTTTAGGCATGATTCGGACTTCAAATTAGTTTTTGGGTTCGGGCTTATATTTTCGGGCCGGGTTCGGGCCTGAATTAGTCGGCCCGTTTACAACTCTGACGTACGTACAAAAGAGTTTTTGCAAAACCAAATGCACTACTTTTTCATAAAATACAGCGACAAGCTGCAAGCTAACCTCGTTTACTTTAATTTTGGCGTGTTGTCATATAGCATTTAATTCAAATCAAATCTCTCCTCACACTTGCTGCATTACGCCGAAGCGTGTTACGAGTTGACGGGGCCCATCTTTGTGTCATTGCGCCCAGACAACACAGCTTCATTCGAAGAAATGCCGCAACGGTGGTGAGCCGTTGGCAGCATTGTGTCCAATTTGACCGGCCCAAGATTTAAACTTCAGTCCTACCGTTCCAGAAATGAACGCGATTTGTTAAAATTTGAAACTTTTGGATCAAAATGTTTGCAACAACAAACTAACATATTATTTGAATAATAACGGCTATTGCGGTTTAATTTACATTATTTTACTGTGCTTTTACTCAGTAAGAAAAATTAATACAGTTAATGCAATTAAAGTTTTTTTTTTACTTTAAGTTGGAAAAATCAATTTATACAAATAAAGGATTTATTCTATCATTCATTCCGATTAAATGCTGCGGAATTGCTCATATTATATAAAAGAATGATTGTTTTGGATCCTTAAATCGTAAATTTATTGTGATCTCCGTTTTTGGAATCAACCACGAAATTACTCCCAAACGTAGTCAAACAAATAAAATCATTTTCATGCGAAACAAATAGTAATCGTTTACAAAGTTCTCAGATAATGATTTTAACAATAGAGATACTGCTGTAATTAATGTCAAACCACAGACAAGAACAATAATTAGAATAAGCGCTAAATAAACAATACGAAATAGCAATCAGGCGTTGGTTTTTACATTCAAGTGAGTATTTTCCAGTATTGCTTATCTATCTGTATAAAGTGCATTACACTAATGAATAATATTGTCTTGTTAACGATTTCTAATTTGTCTTACAAAATTGCAATATAACAATAATTACGTAATAACAGTATTCGTTATTACTTGCAAAAAAAACCAAAAAAACTGGATGTTTGTTCAATAAAAAGTAGAATGCGTTACAAAATGATCGGCATTCCTATTATTTTTTATGATTTTCTGATGATGAGAAGCACTTTCTGTACAATGTCAAAATACGCCAAAAACGCAAAAAACTTTTGATCGTTCTTGGAGCTTAGTTTACAAATATCCTAAGGTATGGGGGGGCACCCAGCAAGGTCTGCGAGAGGGGCTGGGGGGTACATCGTACCCAGGCCCGGGTTTAGGAATCTCGGGAGGGTCTATAAGTTCACACGCACTAAATTAGTAGCAGTTCGGTGAGCATGCATGTAAAAGCCGGCCGGAATTCCGGTAGAGATCTTTTTCTTGGTCTTTACGCAATTTTTAACAAAAGCTGGCCGAGTTTGCGACGAAAAGCTTTTTTTTGTCTTTACCTAAATAAAAAGCTGTTGTTCTTCCCCCTTAGTTCCCACCTTGGTCTTGGCAAAAGAGCTCAATATCACTTTTCGTACCCTGATAAAATTTCTCTCTGAGGATCTGGTCACTTGGCAACGCCTAATAAAAGCAAGTTTCGAAGCAGTTTAGAAGCTTTATAGGTATTACTGCAATGCAAAATGCAAAAATTTAGAAACTGAAAACTTCTCTGATGATTATTCACGCTTGAGTAGCAATATTCGTTGATTATTATTATCAAGTAGCAATAACGTTTTGGTCTCTAGAGAGGGAGGTCTGAGGTTCAAATCTCTGGTCGGTCAAATTGGGCATAGTTTTGTGAACGGTTCGCCACCGCTGCAACATTTTTTTGGAAGGAACTGTGATGCCCGTGCGCAATGACGAGAAGATGGGCCCCACCAACTCATTTCACCCTTCGACGTAATACAGCAAGTTTAATGAAGTTTTAATTGATTTAATTTGAACTATTTGTCACCTAAAACTAATTACAGAAACATTGTATTTGTAAAAATCAATAAATAATAAAAAAAACATCAACTTAGGGGCGTGTGATTGAACTAGTTGACGGCTTTATGTGTAGGTAAAATTAAAAATAAAGCTTTTCATTTTCAATTTTTGTAAATCGGATGTAGGGCATTAAAAATAAAGCTAGACTAAATTCAGCATTAGTTTATATTTTGCATTGGCCACTTGGTTGAATGGTTCCGCAATTGCTAATGGAATGGAAAGTTAAAAGTCAATTCCCGGGCAGGTCAAATCCGAAACAATTTGGTTACGGCTTGCAACCACTGCTTCATTTAGTCAAAAGAATCGTGCTGTCCAGTGGCTATGATTCGAAGCTGGGCACCGCAAATCTTGGCACGCGTTTCGACATGATGTTGCTAGTATTGCCCAATGAGGAATTGGTTTTGATATTTTGCATTGGGGTATAGCTAACACAACCTGTGACTGCATTGAATCATGATTCGTTTTCTGGTGTAATATATTGTTTTGCTCGATTGTAGTTTGCAAGGAATCATTGCATTGCAAGCCAATTGTAACTCTATTCAATCGAAATTAGCGTAAAAACAAAAACAAAGGAATCTAATTTTCGTTTATTGCCTCGGGCGTAGTAGCTTTTCGTTCGCAACTTAGTCACACTAATTATTGTAATCCATCTAATCTGGGATACCACTTTACTCTAATCCTCTTAATCTCTACCAGAAATATTATGCGTAAAATTAAAATTTTACACCGAAAGCTAGAAATTGGCAAAATTTTAAAAAATTTGTCAAAAACCCTCATTTTACACTTGAACCCCTTCTGTTGTATAAGCAAAAACAGTTTCATCGTAATTGGAAAAAACAAACAGGAAAAGTCATGAAACTTCAAGTTTTTATTGCGAACCAAATTTAAGTAATTACTGTTTGTAACGAGTGTGGGCTTCAGAAGCCCTACCGTTGAGTAATAAAGGGTTAATGATAGCCACAGAAAGGATAATCAAGAGCCGCGGTTGAGAATCACTTCTTCAGTACTAACTCACTCCGATCAGTTTTCTCACTGAGTTATAATGATCAATACATATAGCCCAAGTGCACAGCTGACTGACTAAAATTCTTCATAACAACAATCATAATTATTTTCTCAAAAAGGGATCATAATATTTATCGCTAATTCAATCACAAAAGAAGCAAAAGTGCTGGTAATACAGTATAGTCATTAATTTAGTAAATTATATTTTGGGGAGGTTTGTCCTTTCATTTTCGTAAAAGATTTTGGGAAAGTTTGTCTTCATTTTAAAATAAGATTTTGGGAAGATTTATCTTTTCATAAATTATGTTTTGGAAATTTTTGTATTATATTTTTTGCGACAGCTTTGGCTCTTTCTCGAGACCAATTTTTATGCTTCAATATTTTAGGGAGGTTTGTTCTTTTAGACTAACTACAAATTTCACTTCTGCGATACTATATTTGCCGTTTATTTTCACACCTTACTTCAGAGTTGTAATCGGGCCGGGCTTTTCGGGTCGGGTTCGGGCCTAAAGTAGACAAAAATGTCGAGCTTAATTCGGGTCTGAGACGTAGTTATTGCCTTAGATGCACAAAAACATAAACAAAGTAATTTGGCAACATTGCTAAATTTTTCAGACCTAACTTAACTTTCTTTTTTTTCGGGCATGATTTAGGCTTCAAATTAGTTTTCGGGTTTGGGCCGGGATCGGGCTTATATTTTCGGGTTCGGGACGAATTCAGGCCTGAACTAGTCGGCCCGTTTATAATTCTGCCTTACTTGAAAAGCGGCCACACCAATTTGCACGGAAGCTTTAATACTTTATTTATAGCTCAAGAAAATGAAGGAGTAAAAAGAAACGAAATTATGGAAACAACAATGGATATCAGTTCTTTATCGGCAGGTAGAAAGGTCGAAAAAACTAGATTTAAATACTATTGATTTGACCTACTGATGAGCAGAGATGGAGTCGTCGAGGACGTCCTCGAGGACACATTTTGAAGTCCTTGGCCTTGGCCTCGAAGGTCAAGTCCTTGGCCTTGGCCTCGAAGCCTCAAGTCCTCGAATATTGCCCTGTCCTTGGCTCGAGAACAGCACTATTTTTTGTACCGTTGAAATCTTGTGGGAAACGCCAGAAACCTCGCGGAAAACTTGCGAAGACCTTTTTTGTTTTCCGCAATTGGAGATCACCTGAGAAATTTTATTATTATTATTAATGGGCAGCGGTGCAAGCGAATCTGCTACCGTTAGGTAAAGTCCACCTACACATTGCGTAGGCCTCATTTGGACCCATTGCAACTGTAGCTGCTATGCTATTGTTGTTTTGTTTGGTTACTAGTCGAACTCAGAAAACCTTCCAGCTTTCTTCAAGTACGTTGCCAGTTTATTAATGTTACGTTTCGTTACCACAGTGTGAACATTGGTTTTGGTGATTCCAAAATATAAACACGAATATCTTGGTAAAGCTTGCAATTGCCTACATAATGATTTGGTGTTTCATCCTCTAGGCTACACTTTGGACCCATAGAAACTCAGCACGACTTGTAGTCTTCTTGTGTTGCTGTAGATTGCAGTGCCCAGTTAAAACTTACACTACTCTATTTAATTGAGGTCTATAAAGGTAAGGGAGACGTATTGGTAGTCGAGAAGACGTCCAACCTGCAGCCTCTTTCATCCTCAAGCAGTCTTTCCGTTTATTCCACAAAGATTTCCATCTATCTGTGGACCAGTCCTTAACCGTGCTAACACAGCTCGCATACGGGACGGTAATAAAGGGTTCAGGACCATATATTTTTGATTTAGATCCTATTTGGCTACATAGTCTGCCACTTCGTTACCATGTACCCCTGCATATCCAGGAATCCAGGCATAGGTAGGCACATATTGCTAATCCGCTATTCCGCTCATTAGCGAAGCTAACATTTTCATTAGCGGATTCGCGGTTCCGCTAACGTTCAAAAATGTTAATGGACTGGTTGTCGAAGCTAATTTTTTTAGCCAATCCGCTAATCCGCTCGAACAAAGTAGTTGCAATTGTGGTTTCAATAAACTATTGTCTAAAATTTACCACATTTAGCCGTTTTTGTTTGGCAGAGAAATATTTACTTCAAGTATACGATGTAAGTCGTTTTTACAACGGTAATTATTGTTGCAAAAATCGTGCTTTGACATAGCAATGCTTTTCTCGCATTGGTAATCACTCCAGTCTTTGACTTCTAGTCCAGGTCCAAGTAATCAATGCTGGCCAAGCGCGATCACGAGCCAATACGAGGTCAAAATTTCGAAACCAGCATTTGGAAAAACCACGATTAAAATTGTTCACGTCAAAGTGAACTTCAGTTAGTCTATGTTGGCCAGCGAGCTGCCGCCACCAACGGATTATTATCAATTCAGCAGAGCGCTCTTTCATTTTTCGTGCAGAGCGATCATTTAGAAAGAGGGAGCAGGAAGATTAAAATACTGTGTGTGGAAGCAAAGTTGCAATTAAAGCCAGCTACAGTACGTTTTGCCGGATTGCCTTGGTTTTTGAGGCTGAGCAGTTGGCTATACCCGTTGCTGTTACTGCTTAGCAGTCTGACTGTAGAACCCAAAACCGTGGCAATACCTTGCGATTAAATAAACTTTTGGAATTCGGAAATTTCGGAGGTGCAATATGTTTAGATTGGGCTGATCAACTAAAAAACGCAATATTAACATAATAGGTACAAGTTACGAAATTGATTTTTTGTTTTTTCCGTCTCATTGTACTTTTATGGTTAATTAGCGAATTAGCGTTAGCTTCCGCTAACTAAAAATCTGTGTTATCAGATTAGCGTTAGCGAAGCTAATCTTTTCAATTAACGGAATAGGTGTTAGCGGAGCTATTTTTGCGTTAGCTGTGCCCACCTATGAATGCAGACAATTCTGACGTGGTTTTGTTTACCTAACCGATTTAGGTTTCTAATGCAGTTGAACACTGTAATTGATGTTACAGTGCACTTTATGAGTGCTTTGGTAGCTGGTTGGCTATCAACCAGCACAACAATACTTTGATTGTGCATTTTTTCCAAAAGCAGGTTCTTTGCCACTTCTGAAGCAGCTAAGACTTCTGCTTGGAACACTGTACTGTAAATTTCAACGTGGAAAAAATGATTGTTTTAGGGAGTTGTTTGGATGTTCTGCATAAAAACCCGCTCCTACTCTCCCATCTAGTTTTGAGCCATCGGTGTAAACCTTGACAGTGTTCTGATTTAAAACGCTTTCGAATCTGATAGCATTCTTTTTATCCATAATTTGACATTCGAAGTTTCGATCGAAAACCTTTGTTTTCTTTATTCGGTCAGCTGGCATTTGCAGCAGAGGTAAGAATGTTCCGCCTCATTGCAAACATCAAGATGGCTTTTCGTTTTCCCAAAGGAACCAACTGGGTTGACATGCCAGAGCCCACTAACAATGATTCTGTATGACCCTCGTAATACCTCAGATAATAAGAATTCCTTGATGGGAGTTATGTTGAGCAATAGTTGCAGAGCACCAGTAGGGGTGCCAGGAAAAGCTGATGAAATCATCAGGCAAGCAAGATTCTGTACCTTTGTGAGTTTCCTCACTAGATACTTTTTGTTAAGACCGCCAGCCCAGGACACATATTGGAAGTATCATAGCTGTGTATACCCATTTCATCGTAGATGGTTTTATTCCCCATGTTTTACCCACAATTTGTCTACATTGCAATAATGCTGTAGTTGCTTTGCGGGTAATTGGGATAATATGTAGTTTCCAAGTTAGCTTGCTGTCCAGAGTCACACCTAACAGCCTTGCTTCCTAGGAAAGTTTAGGCTTTGAACCATTCGTAGACAAGGAATCCAAATCCGGACTCCGTTTGTGAGTGAACAGTACAATTTTGGTTTTCTTGCTGCTAAACTGTAGCTCTTGTTCCGAAACCCAGTTTGCAGCAATAGTGACCAACACTGCTAGATCATCGGCATAGTTTTGAACATAAAGCCCCTGCTACGAAACTCTAGCACTAGCAAGAATTTTTTTGAAGACTTTTTTTTTGAGATCGCCTGAAAAAAATTTTTTTTCCGAGAACACTTGCGCCTGTGTCCTTGGTCCTTGGCCTTGGCCTCGAGCATTCCTGTCCTTGGCCTCGAGAGAATCTGTCCTCGGAAGGGCTGTCCTTGGCCTCGGATTTTTTTGTGTGTTTGGCCTTGGCCTCGAGCTTTGTGTCCTCGACTCCACCTCTGTTGCTGAGAACTCATGAGTCAAGACCGATACAGCAATGCTTAAGAAAAAGTCTTGATTAAAGCACTCTTCAAATCATTTAAAAAAAAATTAACAAAATTTTGATTTTAACCGTAACAGTTTTGTTTTTGCCAGCGCATGCGTTGTACATTATACGAGCCTAAAGCAATATCCAGGCTTACAACCACAATTTTGCTGAAGGAAGCTTGAACCCTAAATTCTTAAAGTACGTAGAACACAACTCAAAAGAGCTGTGTTGATAAAACTGAGCCATCTCAAGTACAGTGTATTGTACATTATCGATCAATGATGCAATTTGATGCATGTGAGTCTGCGGGTCCGCCCCTGAGATCGGGGATGTGGAGGCATTACCCCAGTCTTAAGTACAATTTTTGCAAAATAAATTTTTTTATACAACTCGAAAAAAATTTACTTGTTTTAGAGTCATCAGTCTCGTTACTTAAATAGGAATTAGCTTTATCCTCTTTAAAAAGTCAAGCCCGAAACATGGTTTAATGTTTAGATGTTTGAATTAATTGTATTTGGTTTAAGTGCTTAGAGTATGAGGGAGGAGTTTCAGCCCTTTACCACCCCACCTCTAGTAGTGCCCCTGGCCGTTACTCTTCCTTGTGCCGCTACTCGTACTGCAAGTTATTTTTATAGAAAGCTTTTACAGTGCAACTACAGTATAGATTTTGGACTTCGCGCGCGTCGGGCTTATCTGGCTTTACTCGACCACTTTGATAGATGAGCAGCGAAACTTATTTGATTTACTTGTCACTATAAAACGGTTAAACCTAAAACGTTGAATTTTGGACTCAACATAGAATAAATCAAAGCGTCGTGTGTGCCAATTTTTGGAATGCTATGTCTCGTGATTATGAATTAGGACATCAAAAACCGGGTAAAACCGGCGATTTTTGTGTCAAAAGTTTATTAATTCGTTTATAACCCAAAAATCATCATACATGTGGAAAATTGAAATTCGGACACAACATGGGTTCTAACGGAGGTTTTAGGCGTACCAAGTTCGGGAGTGCTCAGTCACGTAACCGCAATTTTACAGGCCGAAAATAGGCAAAAAGTGGACAAATTTATACCGGGATATCTCGACAAGCGCCGATATTAATAAAAAAAGGTTTATGACTTTTGAACTCACTATCAGCAGTCTTTTTTTTTGGTTATGCTTATTTACCCCCGACTTATACATGGTGATTCGAAAGCAACTCCCTATCGTAAAATAACTATAACTTATTTTTGAAGCGTAATTTCGCCAATTAATGAATATGAGAAGAAAATATATTGCATTGACTTTTACTTAAAATTCAATTGAAATTCAAAATTCAATATGCATGGACTTTTATTTAAAATTCAATATGGGCACCATTATTCGCCACCGGCTTCTCAAGTCGACCATGAACCACATCAACTGATTTCAAAAGAAAATCTTGCGGGATGGAACTCATTCTCTAATTGTAAAGACTGTGTTATAAGTGGGCTTTCCTTTAGCTATGTACGTAATGTGCTCAAAAATGAGCTTAAATGGCGTGCTTGGAAGCCACACTACTGCCAAGCACTCTCTGCCAAAGACTGCGACATTCGTATGGAGTTGAAGAGATGATGTTCGTTTGGTTTAGAGATTGGCCAGATGTCTCAAAAAATATTTTCTGGAGTGATGAAGCTGTATTCTACATAAGTGAGTTTGTAAACCGTCATTTCTGCTACTACTAAGTGGGAGAAGATCCTCGTGCTACCTGTGAAAAAATGCTGAATCGACCCAAAATAACGGTGTGGTGTGGAATGATTTCGGAGAGGATTGTTGGTCTTGAAGGGAGAATGCGTGAAGTTATGAGCTCCATCCCGCAAGAGTTTCTGGCGAAATCAGTTGATGCGGTTCATAGTCGACTTGAGAAGCTGGTAGTGAATGATGGTGCCCTCATTGAATTTTAAATAAAAGTCCATGCATATTGAATTTTGAATTTCAATTGAATTTTAAGTAAAAGTTCATGCAATATATTTTCTTCTCATATTCATTAATTGGCGAAATTACGCTTCAAAAATAAGTTATAGTTATTTTACGATAGGAAGTTACTTTCGAATTACCCTGTATACCATTTTTTTTTTTTCTTTCCGAGCTATCTAGTTTTAAACCGCTAAACGCACGTATTCAAACTTTGAAAGATTGTAAATATCAGGGAGGACTTGATTATGTTTGAAATCGAGGATGTCACTGTGGGGGATCTCTCTCAAACGAGTCCCTCAAAAATCCGAACTTTTTCAACACTCAAGTTTGACAAATGAAATTTTCAGGATAGGTAAATATAAAAAAAATTTTGAAAAAATTTGGGGTTATCACAGTGGGGGTCCGCTCCAAATAGGTCCTCAAAAATTCAAAATTTAACCACCCACGGTAGACAGATGAAATTTTCAGAAAAGGCTAATATATCAAAAAGATAGAATATAACAAAATTTTGAGGTGACACAATTGCATTCCCCCTCAAACGAGTTATCCAAACATCAAAAACTTTTAACCAATTAAGTTAGACAGATAAAATCTTCGGGATAAGAAATTGAAAAGAAAACACTTAAAATTTGACAAAAATTGGGGATGCCATGTTAAGGGGAACCCAAAAATGGCCCCCAAAAAATTTAGATTTTAAGCTTAAATGGCCCCTTAAAATTTAGATTTTCAAGCTACTTGAGCTAGACAATTGAAATTTAAACAATTTAGGCCAAGTGGTGGATTTGACGTACCATATTAAAGGAATAAGCGGCAACTTTGCTGGATTCAACGTTTTTTTGTTATTAGTAATACACATCGAATGTTTTCGGCTTAAAGCAATCACGCCCTTATCAGGGTATTAATGATAGTACATAAACATCTGCAAAGGAAAATAGAACATTTACGGTAACATAAATTACATATAATTGACTAATAAATTGCATTACCTGAGGAAATGCTTAAAATTATCACCTAATAAAATAAAATTGCCTTTCTTGCTTTGGAGCCAGGCAATCATTTAAAAATTACAGTCAAGCAAGCAACAAGCATAAACTTTTTAGCTAGAAATTAACCAATTCAGTTAAATTAATTTTTAATGTTTAAGTCAAGGTGCAGTGAAATAAATAGAAAGTGAAGTCAAATTAAGGTAAGAACTAACTTTATGTTTTTATGACGTAATAGAAAATTTGGCAACTTCGAACATACTAAGCAAAAAAAGGCACCTTTAGCATAAAGTTGCTTATTTAAATTAGGATTTAGTTTTTTAATCAAAAGTGCTTGTTGGATTCAGGCTTGGATTTTAATTTTATATTCCGTATGGCATTTTTTTTTAAATCTTAAAAGAGTTTTTTACGCTGTACTTTTCATCACGGCAAGTGGCAGATGCAGGTATGTGGTTTTTCATAGCACTCTTATGCGGTCGAGATGAAACCAAATGTTCGCAAGCTCTTGCCGCCAGATTTTGTGTGGTAATGCCTATGCAGACAAGGTTCGTATCACACGAATATCAAGACTGGTACACGACACGACATTGGAGCAGAGAGCATGCCTGTTTTTGTAGTTGGCTGAAAGTAGCGATTGATCTTGAACGTAGCGTAAATCACCCTTAACTTCAAACCAAATTCACAATAAACAAGTTCCGAGAAGCTTTTTGTAAATTGTTTGAAAGCAGGACCTATAGATGACACTTTAAAAAAGCAAGTCTCACATTTATCGCTGTTTTCATTTTCTTGAGTATGAGGAGATGAAAGCGTGAGAAATTTGCGCAGTATTTTATCAAAAAAAATATGCGGGGTAATTGTTAGCTAAGAATAACGATTTAAGAATGTCAACTTCCCCAAAAAATAACAAATTACTAAAAAAAATTAACTTAGCACGGTGGAGCATACAAAACACCAAACCGGATTTCCAATTGATGGGACAAATAGCAGCAAAGTTAAGGATTAAACCCGTATTAGTTGACTTCCTCCAAACCCGTGTATCAACAGCATTATCAGCAAGGATGGCAGTGCGGTAAGGAATGTTCAAAATTTGAACATAGCGTACTTTAAAAATTTACCGTACCGTACTAACGTAGCGTACCAAAATTTTTTTTTATGCGTACTGTACATACGTATTTTTCATTGGATGGTACGCTCTTAACGTACCGTACTTGAAAAGTACGGTACGTATGCAAAAAGATTGCTAAGGTTTTTTCGAAGTTCTCGTTTTCCGCGCTTTAAAAAAAAAGTTTATCTGCGTATATATTCTAAAATAGAATTCATGAATATCAGTTTTGCCAAGTTTGGAGCTTTTCAACTCATGTGACGCCTATTGGCTTTAGTTTTGGGGGAAGAAAGAGGAGGAGAACAATTAATCTCACGTAACAATGCATCATTCTAACACAAGTACGATAAGTAGTGTCGTCAGCTAGTTGCAAACTTTGTTACGTAACGTACTTGCATCTGCATGGTCGGTACGTTTAGTACTCACATTCAAACAGCGTACCAACGTACCGTACCCGTGCCTTCACCACAAGCTCGTACCGTATGGTTTTTAGCAAACATTGAGGCGTCATTCGATTCAGAACAAGCTGGCGAACGGGCGTTCTTTTTTAAGTAGCAGTTGATCAAATTTTAGCGCGCCTTGCGCTGCAAATTTTCAGGCAAAGCTTCATCAGCTGGTAGTTTGCTGTAGTACTGTGTTGATTCACTGCATGATGAAAATGGAAGCGAAGTTGGATAAAGTACTGAAAGCCATTCAAGAACCAACAACTAGGACTGATTGTTTAGAAGCTAAATTGGACAAATTTGAGCTTAAATATGAAACGTTAAACGAAAAATTTAATGAGCAAGCCGAGAGAATAACAGATTTAAAACATCAAATTGACGATAAAGCCGATCAAGAAGATTATGACAAGCTGCTAAAAAAAATCGATAAACTAGAAAAAGAAGCCTTAATGCGTGAATCGTATAGCCAGAGATTAAACCTCCTAATCCATGGCCTAAAAGAAAAGAAAAGCACCGAAAATGAAACGAAATTAGAAACCTGTGAAATTTTTAATGACTTTTTATTAAACGGCCTCCAAGTAGATCCGACAAAAATTCAACTGGTCGATATTCACCGTCTTCCACAACACCCTGAGTCGAGAAGCGGTAAAAGAGTGACCCGACCTATTATAATAAAGCTGGCAAATGCAATGGATAAACAAACTATTATGGCAAACCTTAAGCATTTGAAACCCTATAATGAAGCACTGAAACGGTTTGACCACGAAGCTAGGACAAACTACAAAACAGAAACAATGAAGCCTAAGAAAGTATTTGTTGCAGAACACTTGCCGCAGAAATTTTATGAACAGAAAATGAATTTAATGTCCAAATTCAAACAGGCTCGTGAAGCTGGTGATAGAACCAGACTGGGAGTCTCAAATGGATCTTACTGCCTTTTCATAAATGACAATAAAGTCGATCCTAGCTCTCGCTAAATTTTTTTTTTTTTCTAACCCGTGTATTTGTTGTGTTTGTTTAGTGCAGATGGGGTGAATAGAACGTTGGTAGCTATGAGTTTGAATCCTACCTGTTCATTGATTTGACGATAATCTATCCTGATGTCTGATTTGTCTTGTTTTTTTTTTTGTAACGTTTTAGTGTACACATGTGCTTTCTCATAGTGCCCAGTGCTCATTTCATTCTGATTTTTGTTCACGCCGCTTAACATACCTACCTTTTTGAGCCTGATTATAAATTATTTCTAGAGACTATGCATGCCTTTTTTTTCCCTTACAGTTTATGAGCGGACACGAAACACAATGAATCGGTGCTAAAAGGTGGGCGTGTGTACTGACAGTGGCTGGTACTGACTGCCAGTTTAGTTCCAATGTTTTATAAGCGTGCAGCTGCGTGTGCTCGCTGTAATTTGATCTACTGTGATTCTTCCGTTTCTCTAGCTTATCAATATCAATGGCGCTCGCAAGCTCTGATGATGGAGATCTGCAGGATTTCCTTTGTTTGAGTTGGACAGCCACTCCATTTTTTCGTGACCAGGACGAACTTACTGACAATATTTTTAGCGATTTAACAAGCAAAATTAGAAAATGTGAATATCTTGATTCTAGTTGTAAAACTTTAAACCCTGAACCCAAAAATACTTTGCTATTACTTCATGTCAATGTACGCTCATTGCATAAAAATTTTGACTTGTTTTACGAATTTATTGACTCACTAAACCAACCTCCTCACATTATCTGTTTGTCTGGAATCCGCATTGAGCATGAACCTCTCATTAATATTGAATTAAATAACTACAGCTTTATTCATGCAAACAGCAAAACCAATGCAGGAGGCGTTGCAATGTACATTCATGATAGTGTAAAATTCGAAGTTTCCCCAAAGCAATATGAATTAGCCAACGCTGAATCTTTGTGGATCTCTTATCTGATAACAATCAAGCACCTTCTTATATAGTGGGGATCATTTATAGACACCCCACAACAACTGATGTTGATGTCTTCATTGAAGAATTGTCAACTTGCTTGACTAAATTTAGTAATAATAACTCAACTTTTTATATTCTGGGTGATTTGAACATTAATTCTTCCTCAATTAATCGATCCCCATCAGCTAAAATATTTCTGAATATTTTGCTCTCTTGTGGCGCTTTTCCTCTTATTACAAAACCAACTAGAATAACGGATAATTCGGCAACAATTATAGATCACATAATAACTAATGATTATGAACTCTGCATCATTCCTGGTATCGTGAAGACAATTGAAATTAGTGACCACTATCCTATATTATGTCAAATTGACGCGATACGATCTTCTCGAAAATCGGAGTCTAGACAATCCTTTTATCGCGATAAATCAAAATTTAATCCGAATGTTTTCAATGATAATTTGAACGATAACTTAAATGATTTTTTCATCCAATTACCCTCTATAACTAACGAAAACTTCAATGAAATATTTAACATGTTTGTAGACCAAATAAGGCAAGTTGTCAACAAACATGCCCCTTTAAAAAAGGTCTCTCAAAAGCATAAAAGACTGCAGAAAAAACCTTGGTTGACAATAGAACTTCTGAGTTCTATTAATATGAAACGCAAATTGTATAAAACTCATTTTTTAAATGGAAATCCCGTGCAAAAGATATTTTATAAGAAATTTTCGAACAAATTGACAAAAATGAAAACCCGCGCCAAACATCTTTATTACGAAAAGGAATGCTGAACCATAGTGGAAATCAAAAAAAAACCTGGGAAACTTTAAAATCACTCTTACCCAATACTGACACATCAAAAAAAATGTTTAATGGACAAAACTGCGATCCAACCAAACTATTCCAAGAAGCGAATCAATTTAATAATTTCTTCTGCTCTGTTGGGGAAGATTAGCTAAAAAAGTTTCTTTGTTTCAAACAGTAGACTACTCGTTATATTTGAGACATCGTGTTCCAAATTCTATTTTTTTTGAACCTCCAACAGTTAATGAAATTATTGCCTGCATTGGTTCTCTCAACGCGAACAAAGCTGTAGGTTATGACAACATTCCTGCTTATTTTCTGAAAGTGGCTGCTGACATCATTGCTCTTTACCTATGCTTTTTAATTGATTATGCTTTTTTAAATGGAATTTTTCCTGATAACTGAAAAATTGCTAAAGTTATTCCCATTCATACAAAAGGGAAAAAAGATAATCCAAGCTATTTTAGGCCGATCTCAATTTTGACTTGCACATCAAAAGTAATTGAAAAAATGATATATAAACGAGTTTTTTCTTTCTTATCAAAAAATAATGTCCTAGCCCCACAACAATATGGGTTTCAAAAAAATATTTCTACTATTTATGCAATCTTAGAACTTTTAACGGCCACTTACGACAATATCTTGATTATACGGGAATAGTGTTTCTTAATTTAACGAAAGCATTTGATACAGTCTGTCACCAAATTCTTCTTGCTAAACTACAGCATTATGGTATCCGTGGTCCAAGTCATCAACTAATAAAATCGTTCCTGGAAAGAAAACAATTTGTTTCAATTAATGGTGTCAATTCAGATCTACAGCATAATAGCTTCGGCGTACCTCAAGGTTCAATGCTTGGTCCTTTACTTTTCTTGATTTATTTAAACGACTTACCTAATGCTGTCCTGGGTTCTACAACACTTTTTGCCGACGACACCTGCCTTATGTCAAAGAATTCAAATCTCTTGACCCTACAAAATGATTTAAACTCTCAAGCCTCCTGTTTAAATAAATGGTGTAAATCTAACAAATTGACCATCAATCCACAAAAATGTCATATTCTTGCAATTTCTCCAAAATCGAACAAAAATGTAACTGACTTCTTTATTAAACTTGGTGGAACCGTTATTAGCGCTGAAAATAGTGTTAAATATTTAGGAATCAATCTTGACTTGAACCTGAGCTTTCGCAAGCACATTGAA
Source organism: Trididemnum nubilum (assembly GCA_963965965.1). Lineage (NCBI taxonomy): Eukaryota > Metazoa > Chordata > Ascidiacea > Aplousobranchia > Didemnidae > Trididemnum > Trididemnum nubilum. The sequence goes on along the minus strand of OZ014481.1, from coordinate 25,245,898 downwards.
GTTATTGAAAATAAATTGCCTTGGTCCTTAGCTATATTGTTTCAACTAAAACCAGTATTACCTCAAAATGCGCTTCTAAAATTATATTATGCTATGGTTCATCCTTATTTGATTTACGGACTAGTTGCCTGGGGTTCAACTTTCCCTTCTTACAAAGAAAAACTTAACATATTACAAAATAAAGCGGTTAAACTAATCGGTGGAGGAAATTACCTCGATAGGGTTACCCCATACTATTCAAAACTAAACATTTTAAAACTCCCCGACTTATATAAACTTGAAATTGCTAAATTTGTACATAGATTTATGCATAATACCCTTCCTCAATCCTTCTCTAATTTTGTTACAAAGGTAGGTCAAGTCAACACTCGTACAACAAGATCTTCTTCTAACCCCAACAATATATATACCTTGCTATAAAAGTAACAGGATTCAGCGAAGTATCAAATATCAAGGTGTAAGAGTTTGGAACTCAATTCCAGTTGAAATTCAAAATCTACCCAAGTCACGCTTTAAAATTAAATTGAAATCACATTTAATGCAAGCTTATCTAAAAGAAATAAATTGATTTTATCATGAACATTTGCGGTAAACTGGTCAGCATTCAACCTGGTTACGACTTTCTATCCGTCTGTTCTATATTAAGCCGTTAAAAAGCAATCCGGGTGGCTGCTCGACTCGAAGACCGAGAAGGTCCCTTCGCAGCCTCCCAGTTTCCATTCGTGTACCTAATTTCCTTGTCAAATCCTTGACTTTGTTTTTTGTTTGCTTTTTGACGCGAGTGGCGACAAATAAACTTCTGTTATCTGTTATCTGTACTGTACCGTACTTACGTACCATACCGTACAGCCATCCTTGATTATCAGTAATTTTGATATCGACATTAAGAAATTGCAAAATGATAATAGATTTTTCGATTGTAAATTTTATATTACCATGTTGGCTGTTTAGAGCATTCAAAAACGACGAACACGCGTAAACATCTTCAAAAACGGCAAGCATATAGTTTAGAGTGACAACAAATTTGATCTCTGAAAATTAACGTTTCCAGGTGTCCCAAACAGAAATTAGCCAAAGTGCAAACAAGTGAGGGTCACATACCAATGCCATCTACTTGTTTATACCACATTATTAAGTACACAGCACAGGCCCGGCGCCAGGATAGCGTGACTGGGGGGGCAGAAATAAATTTTGGGGGGGCACGAGAAGTTCATTTCTGTGAATTCGAGAGGGGCAAAAAAGGTCTTTGGTTCTAAATTTCCACAAATTCTAGTTATCGTCTCAAAATTCGTGCGATTGTGGTGCCAAAAAAAAAAAGGTCTTCGTCCCAAAAATTTTATGAAATCCGGTGTGAGTCAACAACAATTACGAAAATACGGGTGACAAACACCAATTTGGGCCTCGATTTGCACTCCAGTAGCCCCGAGCCTGTTAATTTCTTCAGGGCACAGTCCTCGCTTGGAGGGGCACAATTTTCGTTTGGGGGGCACAAGCAGTCATTTGGGGGGGCACAGCCCCGGAATGACCCCCCGTGGCGCCGGGCCTGACACAGCAAACTTCATGCTTTGATATATTAACTCCTGCAATATGTGGTTATCTGCTCTGAGAAGGTCAAGTGACTTTAGATCTGGTCCATATATGCATCTGCGTACTTGTATCAGACTGCTTTAGTGTTTAAATTTTGCAGCAGTCATGTAACAACTGTACCTTTTATGGTTTTACTTAAACCCTGTTAGTTTCAATTGCACATAATATTGGTGGCAAGTAAGGAATGTGTTTTCTGATAGGCTTGCTTGCAAGCACTAGCTTTGTTATTCAAAACATTTCTTCCAGGTATTGATTAGTATTTATATAAACTTCTTCATGTTACTACTTAATTTGCTTGGTTTTGTATTTCTACAACATTTGTATTATTGCAATAAACTGTTTTGAAGAAGTGAAAATGATTCATAATGGTCACAAAACATTTATGCATTTCATTGGATTTTTTTGTTGTTTTCATTCTTTCCAGTCAGTAGTATATTGCTGATATGTTTGCTCTTTAAACTGTTCATCAAAGCACTTTATTTGCTACACTGGTAAATGATGCATTTTGCTACAATGGGATAAATTTTTAGCACTATAGATTCGATATTTTTTTGTTATTCTTCCTGATAACAAAAAAGACACTCGTTCTATGCCTGCTTGTTTTAAAGTGGTGAATGTTACATTTATTGTTTAATGAGTTAAATTAGTTTATTTATTTCATTTTTTAAAATTTTTTAAAAATTAGCTCATTAATGTAATATGCTTTTCAGTTTTGTTTAAATTTTGCTGATTTATTTGATGTGGCATAGTTGTACTAGGCTAATTTTTGTGCCAATTGTCAATATAAAATATCAGCTGATTTTCTCAAACAGTTAATTATCTTTTTAACATTAGTCTAACTCAAGGTGTTTTCTTATTTTTTTCATAAATACGGGTACTTTTTTAGTTTAAAATTATTTTGTATAACATTAACTAACTTTGATGTTGCATGGTGCTGGATGATTTAATTTTCACTCTGGATATTTGTCACTGACCAACTTATTGTGAATGCTGCTAAATGAAACTTATGTCTCCTCCATACTGAACTGATTTGGGTCACATTGTTGATGCAATGCATTTGGTATGATGATATTATACATTTGACATGACGGATGACTTTTTTTTCAATTTTACCGTGGCACAATTGTGCTGGACCGGTACATAATGATTATTATTATTAATCATTTTGCAAACTTGCACCAGAATACCTAGCTTGGACAATACACTGATAATGCAAGATCAAATAATTAGCAAGGGTGGCAGCACGGTACGGTACGCCTCAATGTTTGCTAAGAAGTACGGTACGCTGGTACGATAAGTCTCAGTTTTTGCTAAGAAGTACGGTACGCCTTTTGGAATGGTACGGGTACGGTACGTTGATGCGCTGTTTAAATTTGCTTACTAAACGTTTTGTTTGCAACGTGCAGCCGTCAATGAAGATTAGAGCGACCGTACCCGGCGTACACAATTGTACATAGTCTAGGCTATTCTCAAGTAAGCATTATAGCCTCTTAATTTGTCGTTACAATTGTGCCATGATATCACAAGTCACAGTCACAAGTATGGATAATTTTGATGTCATAACTACTGCCTATAAATGCTAGGAGCGTAGGACTATCGTGGCATGTCATATATTAAAGAAAAATTTGAACGGAAACAACTGCGACACTTTAGCTGAATACGCAGTGGTTTAAAAATTCCTGACTTTTTGCATATTGGGACGGCTTTTTGTATGCAGAGGTAAAAGACAGCTGAAGCCGACGCTAAATGTGTGAATTGAGATCGCTGATTTACAGGCTAGTGATTTCAAAGTCAGTTAAAGTTGCGAGTAGTTAAAAGAATTGGTTGGCAAATTAATGAAAAACGTTAGCTTCGTTAACCACTAGTCCGTTAACAAACTTTTTACCTCCGTGAAAGTCAATTCGTTCTTTTCAGCTTTAATTGTCAGTGCATTCCATTATATTTCAACAAATGCCAAATACCCTAGGTTGGAAAATTTATATAAAATGCTTATAGATCATCTACATAGAATGGCACAAGCCATATAAAAATAAAATTTTTGAAATTGGACTGTCCAATAATAAGATATTGAAAATCACCACTAGATGTCAGACGACTGAGACGAGAGTATGGAAAAATACATTAATCAATTTTGAGGCCCTTACTTACGGCAAAAAGTTGGTTTTTGTGTCAAAATATATGTTTTTGGGGATGGGGAATCTAAATTTGGGTTCCAATTAAGGCTAATTTTGCTATAAAATTGTGTTTTGATAGTTTTTTAGGTTCTTTTTAGGTAAATTGGAGTCAAAAAAATGGGGGTGAAGAATTGAATAAAATTTTAAAACAAAAATATTTTTGGTAGTAACAAGGTTGTTCTTTTTTTTTTTTATAAAAAATTAGAATGACAATTGATTAGAAATGTGTGTAAGCAGAACAATTTGTTTTGCTGTTAGATTGCAACCTGACTATTCAGCTACCAAGATAATGCAACAAAAACAGCACATGAAAATTTCTTCATTTAAGTGAAATGAAAGTATGGATATGTAAAGAGACAAATTATGAATATTTTAGTTTTACCATGCAATGCAGCTGAGCAAATAACAATACAGCTGCATGTAACCTTTAATGAACATTAGTAGACGTTTTGGCCACAAATTAATTATACATAGCGTTACGTTGGTCTTGCTGACTAATGAAATAATTGCTAGTCAATCACAAGATTGGTTTCATTGTTGCAATGGTGTTTAGAGCATGTGTGTTATAAAATACAATTTTAATTAATGCAGAAGCTTGATACAGGGTGTTTCAAAAGTAGCGTACGTATACTGGTATTATTTCAATAACATACTGGTATGCTTTTTTTGAAACACCCTGTATATACTTTTTAACTAATTTAGCTCAAAAAAATCATGAGCAAATAAGTTGATGCAAATGATAAAATATTATACACGTGGGTTCATCTCCAAATCGTTGCTACTGTATGTCATTTGAAAGAATAAGAAACTAGCATTTCAGATTAATTTATAGTACAATTGCAATTTCACTTGGAATGAAGTTAAATGACCGGCCAGTTGGTCGATCGGTAACGCGTTCGTCTCTGAAGCTGGAGGTCAAATCTTGGGCCAGTCAAATCAGACAGTGTTGCAAACGGCTCGCCACTGCTGCGACATTTCTTCAAAAAGGGCTAAGTTGCTCGGGCGCAATGACGCGGAGATGGGCCATGCAAACTCGTTACATGCTTCAGTGTAATACAACGAGTGTAAAGAAAATTTTGAATTTGATTTGATAAAGTTAAATGACAATTGAAATCACATGCACAAAAGAATATCAAGGTCCTAAGAAAAAACAGCACAACTAAGCACACTCAAAACTTCTTTATACATGAGCATTGACCCTAGTGAGTAAGCAATTCAGATGTTTGATAATATGGTAATTTTTAACAATTTCGTTGTTGTAGCCAACATCTTTTTCATAATGAGCCCAATTAAAAAAGTTAAGCCTTATAACATTGAGATGCAAATTTTAATTGACCTTATTTATTAAATCAATACTATTAACAGTCTAGGTTTGTTAATTTTTTTCAGTTATTTGATAATTATTGCGTAAATTTTTAATGAATGGCCAAAAAATTGACCATTTTGCTCTAAAAATAAAACTAAAAAAATTGAAATATTTTGCATACTAGATCTAAAATAATGCATGTGAAATAGGTGAGAATGATCAAAATAATTTTGATTAATTTTAGTTAGCACTTTATATAACCTAATTTGCACAAACAATCACTAATTAATATCATTTGGTGAAATATAATCAAATGAAAATCATTCATGGCAACTAAACTCATAATGAAGCACTGGAAAGTATGATCTCTGATTATTGCTCAATAAGGTAAATTTCTTGATTCTGATACATAGGCTAGCCATATTTTTGTTGTATAATTATGAAACAACTGTAATTGTTTTGAAACAATCAATATTTGTATTTATACCGAGCAAGCAATAAATTCAAAAGCTGAAAAAGCAAACGTAGGAATTTTCGGAAACTTGTTTCAAAAAATACAACATAGGTGATGAAGACTACAATTGTTATGAAAACACTAAAAAGCAATGAAAAATGCTTATTGTCAAATCTTCAAGGTATATATATGTATATTTTTTTTGTGCAATCCTTCATTCCCATTTACGGGCCTCAAATTAGCCCCAAAACTAAAAAAAAAAACTTCAAATAACAGACTTTCCTGAGAAATTATTATGAAAATAACCTGAAATTCTGATTCCTTGCCTCCAAAAACATGTGTTCAGACACAAAAATCAAATTGATACCTTTAGTAAAACTCGTAAAATCTAAATTAAATTTTTTTCACTCCGGTGTCTGCCATCTTGTGATGACTTTCAATATCTCAGCAACCACTGGGCCGATTTAAAAAATGTTTTTTTTCAGATCGATCAGTACGCCAGCCTTTATCTATAAAATGGTTAATTGACTCTTTTCCAAAAGTTGGGTATAAAAATGTTCAAATTTTTTTGAGAGATAATGGATAAATCTATCGGAAGTTAATAAAGTCCGTTAATTCGTTAACATTTGAGTGTAATTTACATTTCTTTTTATTCAATCACTTCTAGAACACGTAATGACACTGTTGAGCTGATTGTAAAGAAAATTTTATTGCTATAGTGGTCTTTTTGTGTTTTGAAAGTTACATTTACAGTCTAATCTAATTTCAAGATAAAAATAGGTTCAAATGCACTGACGAAGCTGCCATCGGAAAATCTTTGGAAATTGCGAACAGCGATAATTAATAATACCTAGGAGGCTGCAGCTTATTATTTGCCCCCAAAAAAGCTGCTTTCTTCGCTTTTCTGTAAAACTCGTGCTAATACGCAACAAGTGCTACCAGTGCAAGTTGGTTTGTACCGGTACAATGAATGAATGTTGCAAGGAATTAATGATGAACACCTTAACGTAAGTTAACGAAACTCAATGTAGGTTAATTTAGTCCGATAACGTAAAAGAACTTTTTAACAGATTAACTCTATTTGTACGGGGGGCAAATTTGCCTCCTTCTTAGTGATTTTAATACAGCTCCTAAACTAAAAAAAAATTTTGCTTTAATGCACCCTGACTTTGAATCACATTTAATGACACATTTTCCGAAAGTTTGGGGTCAGCCGGATAACCGGAAGTGACGTCATTTTGCGTTTGTTAGAGGCACCTAAGGAGTTTCATGCAGTTTTGAGCACAATGCTGTATTCATAGTGCTGCTTATTCATTATCGGTGCTAATCTTTAGCTGGAATAAAATATTTTATACACTGATAACTACATTGCATCATCATTACGTCATTGATGACCCAATCATTCAAAACTATTGCTTTTTCTGCTGTTTCTCGAAATAAAATGGCTTGGCATCAAAAAAAAATTTATTGTCATCAGCTGTTGAATGATATAATGAAAATAATACTGTAGTGTTTTAAAATTTTGTGAATTATACTATATCGCAGTTACAAAAAATTACAAATAATAATCAACGAAATATATTAAAATTGACGTCATTATGCATGTGAAGTCGTCACTCATGTGACATCATAATGCTTGTGACGTCAACATCTGCGGTGGCTTTATCAGAGATGTCTTTGAAAGAACATAAGTCCAAACTAAAAATAATATTTAGCGAAATTTAAACAAATTTGCATGTTGTTATAAGGATTTACTGGTTTTGATGACGTCATCATCGTTTTCGTGACGTCACAACCTCAAAATATTTATTTAAAAAAATTAAAAAAATAGGTTGAACAGGCAAAAAATCTTACCCCTAGCACTTACCAAACGGTTTTTAGATAGGGGGGCAAATTTTCCCCCCCCAGTTCAAATAGGGTGTAAAAATATCCCAGTAGATATAGGGTTAACGAGTTAATAAAAAAATTAGGTTTGTTTTCAACGGATTAACGATTAGCGAATTTGTGCCCATCTATGGTTAAAAGTAAGAATGGCAGTACGGTACGGTACGTGAATACGGTACGGTAAGTCTCAATTTTTGCTAAGAAGTACTGTACGCTGGTACGGTGCGCCTTTTTTGTAATGGTACGGGTACGGTACGCTTCAAAAATTTAACTAAAGTACGGTACACTGGTACGGTATGGCATAGGCGTAGCCAGGATTTTTGATTGGGGGGGCCCAAACCAGAGATCACATGCAATGACGTCATCAAAAACTTCGAAAGTGTAATTTTTTGTCGGGGGCAAAGATATTGTAGAATGGAAGATCAGAAGCCGTGGCCTGGTGTTGGCACGTAACTAGGAACTCGTTCAAGAGGGAGGGCTTAAACCAATAGTTGAAATATGAAAATGTCCAAATTGGGAGACGTGTTGAGTAAACAAGTGCACTGTAATTCAAATGTATCTTTGAGAGGGTTTCGCCCCCAGCCGATGGGCAATTTTTTGTAAGTTTTTGAAAAATAAGCTGTTTTAACACCATTGGATCACATTTCGCACGCATTCACAGCCATTTATTTGAAAGGACTAGATTTTTAACATTTAAAAGCCAATTGAAAAAATTAGGTTGTTCAGTCCTCCTTTTGCTTGCGATGTAAGTCCAAAACACGTTTAAGATCTTGTATTTTGGAGTTAAATTTTGTAAGTGATTTGGCCCAGGTAGGGAGAAGTAAAGTACATTGCCTCCTGCAATATTTTAGCAGTAAGTAACAATCCACTCGAAAATTTTCCTTAGAGATTATTGTTTTGTCATGAAAACAACCAGTTATAGGAAAACATATACGGCCAGGGGTGCCAGGCCCTCTCAATTCAAAATTTTGTTCAATGAGCATTCCCCTTACTGTAGCTAATTTTTTCAAAAGTATTTTGTAGCACAAAAACTGGCGAGGTGGAGGTGAATTGTTATTGAGAAATGTACAATAGATGGTTATGCCTACTAACCATGTTATTGCCCGGGCCGGATTTACATAGAGTTGGGCCCCTGGCACTTTGGGATTTTCGCAATATTTTCTCGCCAAATATACAGGTGAAGACCAAAAAAAGTCTTATATGAACGCGGGGCCCCTGGCACTGTTATTCAAGTGCTTACCCTCCTTTGTGTTATTTTGTATTATTATTTGTTTTTAAGCTTACGTTTACGTCTGTTACTGTTAAGTAGGCCTATTGCTATAGGTGCAGTTGACTTAGATGACCGCATGGTCTTTTCACTGGTTCCTTCCTGTGTACTTTTAGCGTTTGGTAAAATAAACTTGAGTTGACTTGCATATGTGAAATCCGTTCCTGGTTATTGCGTTACGTTCAGGATAAAAACCTTAAATTTCAGGTAGCAACTTTCAGGATAAAAACCTTTATTTGTTAGCAACTTTCAGGATGAAAGGGCCTGAGTTAGCAACTTTTAGGATGAAAACCTTTAATTTCACTCGAGTTATACGTTTAAATTGGTTGGCAAACATTAAATTGAGGGATCCCGGGCCCCCTAGAAACAATATTATTGTAGGGGGCCCATTTAAATTCATTGGAAAAAATAAAATCAAAGGGGCCTGGGCTCCCTGGATCAATATTATTGTTGGCGACCCATTTAAATTGAGGGCCATTTAAATATTATTGTAGGGGGCCCATTTTAATCGGTTGGCAAACATTGAATTGAAGGGGCCCGGGCCCCCTGGATCAATATCATTGTTGGGGGCCCATTTAAATTGGGAGTGATTTAGATATTATTGTAGGGGGCCCATTTAAATTGGTTGGTAAAAATTAAATTGAGGGGGCAAGCTCCCCATTTCAATATTATCGTTAATTACTGTTCTACGCGTACACTGTTGAACGCGAAGATGCTAAAAGAAACTGAAACTGAAGAAACAATAATCTTTTTTGTGACATTTTTACCATTGGTAGTATTTCAATTGGGGTGGGGGCTCCCTGCTGTACTTTACGTACCCTACTGTATTGCCATCCTTGATGATTAGATCCTATCTTGCTAAAGCTTTTGTGCGTGTTTGGGTGTGATTAGTGTGTACTGCAATTATGTTTGTGCCTTTGTAGCCTATTGCTGGACCGATGTTTTTTGAGTCCGTTAATAAATAAATATTACTATGTTTGCCAATATTTAAAAGGTAATGGCAATGAAATCATTAAAAGCTGAATTCCATCAGAAGCAATCTAGGAAACTTGTATGATCTTATAACAGTTTACAAAGAAGGCACTCTAGCTCGATCCGTGGTTTCCATGATTGGTGCGCATATTTAGAAAGTGTACCCATATATCTTGGAACTACAATTTTAGTAAAAATTTTGACCCAATTTCAGCTCGACAGTTTTATGACGTCGCAGACAAGGAGAAATACTTTGTCTCTTTTACCATAGTACGCGTTTGTTGTCCTCAAGAAAATCTCTAGCTGCAGTAGTTACCTGCGTGCAAGTAGAATAGTATGTTCTGTTCAGTACCGGTACTTAGCTAGGCTACAGTGATGGAAGTGTTTTGTTCGAAAAGAACACATCCTTTTCTTAAAGTTGAATTTCTTTGCAAAATGGTTTGAGGCAATATTTAGAAGAAAAGAACTACAGCATAGTAGACCGACTACTGTAGTCTGTCTGATGGGGGCTAGCTTTAACAAAGTAATGCAATGCACTGCAGTACAGAGTAGTCTGAGTGACTGATACAAGTGCAGTAGAGTTAATTTATCATAACAATAGAATCACAGTCTGGCAGTAGCCTAGCCTTGCTCATTACTGTAAATGTATAACTCATAACTGCAAGCTATGTTACAACAGTGTTGTAGCACTTTCTGCCAAAGGCAAGCAACTTGTATCAGGTAGGCTAATTCGCAGTTTCAACAATACTAACAGACGTTTTGTATACCTTCTTATTCAGAGGGCAAGATAAAATCTTTCGTTATCTGATTTGGTCAAATTGACTAGTTTCGGTTTAAATTAGGCTACAACAGTTGCTTTTAAACAGCTTGGGTTGCATGTTCCGGACTTACTTAATCAGCAGTAACTTGGTAGAATCGGAATAACCGACACGTTGCGTTCATTGGGATAGTTATTCATAACCACTTCGTACTACCGATGAGTTTATTTATTGATTTTGACGTTTCGCGTCCCAAACCAGGAAGCTTTTTCAAAACAATTTTCGGCAGTGCTGCCTTTGCAGTTACAAAAAGATAAATGAGAAAAAAATAACAGCAGAAGATAAGTAACAGTAAAAACATACGAACATCACAATACTTGTACCATTATACCCAAAAACATTAAAATGATGGAACAATAACATTACATCTTCTTCTTCTTCTTTCTTCATTGCCCGCTTTTCCGTGAGGGTTTCGGGGGCAGTAGCTCAAGATTGAGCCGCCACATCTCACGGTCTTTCATTACCTCCATCATTTCGCTTGGGCGAAGTCCCAAGCGATTCCATCCAAGATCCTCAACGTAATCGGTCCATCTAGTTCTATGTCGTCCAACTGGTCTTCTCCCATTTGCTCTGGCATGTAAAGCTTGTTTGGGGAGTCTTTCCTGAGGCATTCGGCTTACATGGCCAAACCATTTAAGCTGAGACCTTTCAATTCGGAGAAGTAACGGCTTGATGTTGAGAGATTTTCGAATCTCAGAGCTACGCACCTTGTTAAACAGTGTAAGTCCTTCGATTCTTCGTAAAAACCTCATTTCGGACGATTGCACTTGTGATCGCATTCTTTCGGTCATTACCCAAGATTCATGACCATAAGTGAAAATGGGGACAAAAACTGCTTTGAAAACTGAGAGCTTTGCCTTTTTCGACAATTCTCGTTTCATGACAACCGAGTAGTGCAAAGCTCGCATTACTACACTAGCCTTGCCTATTCGGGTATCGAGTTCTTCATCTTGCCTTCCGTCACTGTAAATGCAACCCCAAGATACTTGAACTTCTCTACCTGCTTCAGTGTCGCTCCATTCACTTGTAATACGCTCTGATCAGGATTTCTTGAAAGATGAAGTACCTCATTTTTAGTCGTGCTTATTTTCATTCCGGCGGTGTTGCATGCATCTGCAAAGCTGTTTAATGCGCGCTGGAGGCCAGATTCTGTGGAAGAAAGCAGAACCAAATCATCAGCGAATAGCAGACGACTGATTTTGCAATTTCCAATTGTGACACACTCATCAGCTTGGCTGCATTTGTCGATCCAATTCATGTAAACAATGAAAAGGAGAGGTGACAAAACGCACCCTTGCCGGAGTCCAACGCCCACATGGAACGGCTTTGATTGCTTGCCATTTACCCGAACACAAACCTCCGGTCTGCAGTAGAATGACTTAATAGCGCGTAACAATCGACCATTAACGCCATACTCCTGCAAAACCTTCCAAAGTTTATCCCGAGGAACTCGGTCACATGCTTTTTCAAGATCGACAAAGCATGCAAAGAGATCTTTGCCATACTCCCAAGATTTCTCGAAGATTTGGTTCGGAGTGAAGATTTGGTCCGTGGTGCTGTGACCTGGACGAAAACCGCACTGACCATCTTCCAGTTTTGATTCCACTATTTCTCGGCATTTCCTTTCAAGGTAATTGGCATATACTTTCCCTGGCAAACTAAGGAGTGATATCCCTCTGTAGTTTGTACATTGCTTGCGATCTCCTTTCTTGAATATCGGAATAATCACACCTGTTTGCCAATCTCTGGGAGTTTTGCCAAGCTTCCACGCAACTTGACACACACGCGTGAACCAGAGAATTCCTTCTCCAGTCAGCGCTTTCAACATCTCGGGTCTGATTTCATCTTCACCAGAAGCTTTTCCAGATTTTATCCCTTTAATTGCCGTTGCCACTTCTGCTGCAGTGAAAACTTCGTCCTCCCCTAGATGTGTCACTTCGTGTGAGTCACGAGTCGATGCCTTTACAGGATTCAAAAGATCTTCAAAGTTTTCTCTCCATCGTGAAAGGATATCATTCTCATCCGTTAGAATATTACCGTCAGAATCCTTGATGGAGTACGTGAAGTAACGAAGTTACAGTTACAGTTACTAAAAAAGTAACTAGTTACAGTAATTAGTTACAATTGTAACTAGTTACTGCCACCGCTGGTCATAGGAGGCTTAGTATGGCATTTAGGCATAGTATGTCATGAAGTAGGCTTATTACGTCACCCTAGAAGGCATAGTATGTCACAGTAGGCACTGTGGCATAGTTGGTTTTAAATGGCACAATAGGCACTGGAGGTTAGTATATTGGAGGTTAGTTGGGATAACAGGACACCTTGGTAGGCCTTAGGAGGTTAGTTGGGATAACAGGACACCTTAGTAGGCAGAGTATGGCATGTAGGGGGCTTGTTGTGGACAGTACACATAATATTAAAAACCATAGTAGGCGCTACCGGCTAGTATGACATTGTAGATATCGTAGGCTTATTATGGTACAATAGGTGTAGTATGCTATATTGTAGGCTTATTACGGCACAATAGACATAGTATGCTAATTATGGCACAGTAGGCATAGTATGCCACAGTGGGCACTGTAGCTTAGTAGGTATAGTACAACATCAGAGTATGACATATAGTTGGCTTATTATGGCACAGTAAGCATAGTATCCCACAGTAGGCACTACAGCTTAGTTTGTCATAGTAGGTGTAGTATGACATTGTAGACATAGTAGGCCTATAGCATTCGAGTGTAGTATAGTTGGCAGCTTGGCCAAATGGGTAAAGGCGTATTGTTTACGACGATCCTGATTGAATGATCTGGGTTCAACCCGCACCCTGGTCATGCTCTTGCGTCCTTGGATAATACGTTTTACGATAATTATCTCTGCTTTGTGGCTTCGAACAAGCAGCAAATTCCGTGGGCAAGAATTTGAAGAAATCTACAGAAACATTAGGTCATTGGAAACTTCTAAGCAGGTGCGGATTTCTTCAATCACGAAGTAGTCACTGCAACAAAAAGTGTGCGGATCGTCCAACAAGTTAGCGTCTTATGCTGTCTGGTGACTGGAGGATAAATATGCGCTTCAACAACAATATACTGTAGTCGGCTTATGACACCATAGGTTAGTAGGAGTACTGTGTCAGAGTAGGCTTAGTATGGCATTGTAGGCATAGTGTAACATGAAGTAGACTTGTTATGGCACCCTAGTAAGCATAGCATGTCACAGTAGGCACTGTAGCTTACTATGGCACAGTAGGCATAGTTGGCTTATTATTGCACAGTATCCCACAGTAGGCACTGCAGCTTAGTATATTACAGTAGGGATAGCATTACACCTTAGTAGGCAGATTATGACATGCAGGAGGCTTGTTATGGAAAATAGGGATAGTATTAGTAAGCATAGTGTGCCACAGTAAGTGCTGCAGCTTTTGCGTGACATTGTAGGCATAACATGGCACCTTGGTAGGCATAGTATGGCATACAGGAGGCTTATTATGGCACAACAGGCATAGTAGGCCAAAGGTGGGCACGGTAGCTTCGTATGCATAGTATGACATCAACGTATGACATATAGTTGGCTTATTATGGCACAGGCATAGTATAAAATAGCTTGTCATATTAGACCTACAAGGCATAGCTTTTCCATGAACTATCACCTTAACGAGGTGGAAAAGTCTATGTACCTCAATGACCTACAAAGTGTACTGGCTGGAGATTCAATTCTCCTGATAGGGTTACCCATGCAAGATAGGTCTGATGGTAGAAGCGAGACGAAGCATAGTTCAAATCAAAATAGTTGAAAACTTAAAACCTGGGTTGGTTATGCCCATCAGCTGTGGTAAGCATATAACCTAGGAGAAGGACAACTCTGATATAAAACCTCTCCGCAGTTAGATTAAACTGCAAAACAAATCATAATGAGTACAAATAATGAAAATTACGTGAACGACGTTAATGGGGCCACCTTCACAAGTGGAACCTCGTCCGGCAGGGGAGCGCCTAGGGACTCCCAGGTCGTCATTCAGCGAAACCTCAATGGCGTTCGAGTCTTAGGCAGCGGGGCTCGTTCGAAAAATAAGCGACAATCTCCACCAGCCAGCCCTAGTGGCAGCTCCACCAATGTTCCCACTACACGTTTGGAGAGGCGAATGGAGGCTGCGCAGAGTATTCGTACTCGATATAATGTCGCACACTCACGGGTCAACAATCACCAACTGCTGTTGGGCAATTGGAATTATGTCATTACATGATGTTGAAACTTATGTCACTAACAACGTGAAAAAGGAATATTGAAAAATTATGTCACTAACAGCGTGAAAAAATTAATAATATTTATAATAACTAGGTACTTCACTAACAGTTTGAGAAAAAATATGAAAAAGATCTATTGTCTATTGTTTATCAAATATCTTGTCGTGACTGCGATGCTGTGTACATCGATGAAATAGGCCGAAGCTTAGAAACTAGAAAACGTGAGCATAATGATGCAATGAAAAATTTTGACCTGAAAAAATCTGCACTGTGTCAGCATGTCGCAGAAAATGATCATTTTATAGATTGAGATAATGCTAAAATATTAAGGAGGGAGCCACACTGGCACAAGCGTCGGATAGGGTAAGGTTATTTCATAAACCAAAAATCTTTGGAATTGAACGTTTTAAATCGCAGCGATGGGTAAATTGTTCCGTCCGTATATAAATCTCTGTGGAGCTAAAAACCTTTTCTAGTACATAATGCTTTGCAATAAATCTTTTTCATATTTTTTCTCAAACTGTTAGTGAAGTAGCCTACTTATTGTAAATATTATTAATTTTTTCACGCTGTTAGTGACATAATTCTTCAATATTTCTTTTTTTCACGCTGTTAGTGACATAATTTTTCGATATTCCTTTTTCACGCTGTTAGTGACACAATTTTCAATATTATGTAATGTTATTGTTCCATCACTTTAATGTTTTTGGGTATAATAGTACAAGTATTGTGATGTTCGTATGTTGTTACTGTTACCTATCTTCTGCTGTTATTTTTTTCTCATTTATCTTTTTGTAACTGCAAAGGCAGCACTGCCGAAAATTGTTCTGAAAAAGCTTCCTGGTTTGGGAAGCGAAACGTCAAAATCAATAAATAAACTCATCGGTAGTACGAAGTGGTTATGAAGAATTGGAATAATCAAGATAAATCAAATGTATTGCCAATTAATTCTTCATTCGCATACTATGCAGTATAGTTGAGATTGTAAAATGTTGTTTTGCTGGAGAATCTGCCAAACAGTAAAACCATTTCTTTTTTGAAAATAATTTATTTATAATAGTCAAATCAATTTTGGCTTAGTAGCCATCTTCAGTAGCACTGAACTAAACTAAAAATTATAACCGCATCTTGTTTAAATACTGCTTGAGAAAGATAGTTAGTTTTTAATTTAGCTACTGAACATGGCTACCCAGCCAAAATCGATTTTACATACACCAATTATTTTCCAAGAAGATGTGGTTTTACTGATTGTCCAAATTTTCATCAAAACAACGTGCTACAATCTGCATTCATTACATTTTTTTTTGTCTTACAAGTAATATTAGTATGCACAGAGCTGGATCGCGCTGTTTCGAGCTTTTAGCTCTCATCGGAAGCCCTCAGCTTCTCTAACAAAGTTATTCCCCAGTTGGACAAGACTCTTGGCCGAACTGGACAAACCTTAAGGGCTTGCGCAGCGGCAGAGGCTTTGTAGGGAATAAACGATTTTTCACTTGTGGTACTTAAAAAAAGAAAACAAGTGAAAAAATCTTAGTAGTAGGATTTATAGTAGTAGGATTTATGTAATTGATAATAACAACATTTGCTGTTTAATGAATGCGGTCTTTGTGTTAAGAACCAACTCAACTGATATTAATCAAGAATCTAGCAGTGTTTATCAAGCAACTAATAATTAACCGTACAACAGGTACGAAGGTACTACTGCATTTTTCTAGATTTTTTGTTATTTTGGATAGTATATTGAATAAATTTGAGATTTTTTGAAGTGGCTCAGCTTCTTATTTATTTATTTTTTTACCTTAACAAGAATATTTCAAAAGCATCTACAGCATTTACAAGATAAAGAATTGATGAATTTCTCAAAAAAATTTGATCATGTGTTTTATTATTTCTGATTCAACTCAAATGCTTACTCTGAACAATATTAAATCTAACCTAAACCTACTGTAATCTTAATGTTTAAAACAGCAGATAAAAAAGGGTGCAAAATATTCCTCATTTTTACTTTCTTTGATTTTCCGTTGAATTAGTCACTCTCAATCTGATCTGACTCTTTTACCCAATTGTAGCTTTTAAGTAGTAAATATGCTTCATTGGCTTATTTTAAATTGAAATGAGCAAATTCATCATAAATAACCAATACTTTTTGTAGATTTCATCTTGCAATACGTTGTTTCGCCGAAATTGTTGATCTGATTCATGATTGATGTTTGAAATCCAGTTAATACGTCGAGAAGAATATAGGTCAACAACCTTTTTCTTCAGTCCAAGTATATTTTTCTTTTTGTATTACAGAAAATGTTATGAATGTTTTGAATTCATATTCTTCTGTTGTGTGTGGCAAAAGTTAGTCGACTAGTATTTGTTCTAATACGTTGTCATTGTAGTGTTTGGGACATAGCAAATTATAGCGACACCATGCCAAGTTTAAATTTATAACAGAGAATTCAGAGTTATATTCTACTTATCTTGCACACACAAATACAAGTATTGATGTATTAGAGTTTCCAGAAAGTACTGTACGTATATATGATGTTACAAAGTCCCACTATTTTTTATAGGTGCTTTAGCTATCATACTCTTCTTGCGTTGATTTGTTGCTAAATATATTATAACTAAATGGGAGTTTGCCAGCAAACCCAGTGAACGACCGACGCATAGCTAATGCTGTGACGCTCAAAAGTACTTTTTGTCTACCAAAAAATCAGCAATTATTCAAAAATATCTGATTATGGAACCTCCAGAAAAATAGAGTCAAAATATTTGTCAGTTAAATATCTCCTGATATCATAAAACACTGGCACCCTAGCTTGAGCCGTTCAAAAATTGATTTTTGGGGGGTCCCTGGCAGGGTGGCACCCCCAAACTATGTCAAAATATTCGTCAGTTAAATATCTGCTGATATCAAAACAGACTGGCATCCAAGTTGAGCTATTCAAAAAATTGATTTTTGGGGGGTCCATTTGGGGGGTCCCCAGGGGGGTGGCACCCCCAAACTATATCAAAATATTTTTCTGTTGAATATCTACTGATATCAAAAACAACTAGCACCCTAGCTTGAGCCGTTCAAAAAATTGATTTTTTTGGGCCCCATTTTGGGGGGGTTCTCGGTGAAGTTGCCACAAACAATTTTGGGAGAAAAAATTGCATTTGCAGCTCAACAACTTTACACAAAAATTAGATTTCGATGTGTTGTGGTTTAGGAGAAGAAGAGCGTACAAAAATTAGGAAGAAAAAAAAGGAAAAAAAGGAAAAAAAAGGAAAAAAAAAAAGAAATAAACCTCATTGCGGCCAAAAGTGGGTTGGTTGGGATGAAAGAGTATCTTGAGACATACAACCTTATGAAATATTTTTTGCCGTACTTAGGCCGTTTTTGACTGAGACCGCTTTTTACGCAAAACTTGCGGGGTGGTTTTCGGATTCTAAAACCGAAGTCACGTGATCTATTGTCTCGAAATTTGGTACAAACATACAACTCATTAATCTCGAACTGCTGTTCAAATTTCATGTAGCTAGATCAAACCGTTCTTGAGTTACAAGCAAAAGTCTAAAATTTCGCACTCGTTAGTTGGAAAATGGCCGAGTAAAAACAGAGGAACACGCGACGCGAGCGTCGGTCGTTCCAATAATAGATTTGCTTGCTACTGAGGTTGATAAAGAATTAAAAAGATCATGTAGTTTTTTCAAAACAGTTAATGACACAGTAAATCCGATTTTTATATTTTAAAATAGTTTTCAATTTTGAAACTTACTAAATTTGTATTTTTTTTGAGAGGGGTAGGGGAAACACAATCATGCACACTTTATAAGAACAATTTTGTAAGAACACCAGGCTCATTTTTGCTCAAAATTTTAGAACAATGCCAGCGCCAGCAACATAAAATAATATTAAGAACAACCGAAAAAGAATAAATTTCAAATTAAAAAGAAACTAAACTCTGTACTGATTCAAAACGATACAATTTGAGTGATTTTCTGTCAATTACCAGCAAAACTGCGACAATTCTGAGAGTACAGAGTTACGCAGTGCGTACTGCTAAGGAAACTAAAATGTTTTTGGGCGCTCGTTCAAATGAAAATGCTCGCTTGTTTGCTTTTGAAATTTTACGATCATGCAAAAACAGCAAAAAATAAAACATTTACTCAAGCAGACAGAGCATTGGGAGTAAAACAGTTTTACAAGCATGGTCGCCACGATTGATATTGATGCTCTCAAAATTTAAGAACAAATGAGGCTAAAAATTGGCAAAAAATTAAGAACAGCCAGCCTCAACTCAAAATTTGCTAGTTCTTATAAAAAAAGTGCATTGAAAAATCGTTTTAAAATAAATGTTTAATGGAGATGTGTTTGGCAAAGTAAATTACGTGCTGAACTGTTAGGGTTGATAATTGCATTGTGAATCAAAAAAAAACAACTCTCAAGTAATATTTCATAGAGTTCAGATCACCAATTAATTATTTGACATAGGTTAAACACTCATTTAATTGATTTCAATATTTTTGAATCCTTTTCAAACAAATAGTTTAGAGTTCACCTATCAGGAGGTCGAATTTAAATACTGTGAATTAACTATACCGGTCTTTTCACACGAAACGAATTGGCGTTGGGAATTAAATCTGATCAAGAAGAAGGCACCATTCTAAAGTCGAGTTTTGCAGAAGTGGCCAACACACTTTGACAGAGACTCTGAAAAGCTTTTAAAGATATTTGAAACTTTTTTCGTAACTTTAGTACATTTCTTACGCTTACAATGATAACCACCAAGGAAACCACTCGGGTACCTGAGATACCGCACCTCCGGGCGGGGAACCATAGCGAATCAAATGAAAAAGGAAAAAACAACCTCGATCAACAAGCATGTCGATGATCACAACACCACAGGAATTGCACAAGTGAGCATCCGCTACCGGTTTCGTCTTTGCTCAAGGGACTCATCAGGCGGAAGAACAACGAAAAAACCAAATTAAGCAATGCAGTGACCGAGAACAGAACTTGCAAACCGACATCATGCATAGGCATCACGCAAAGGGAGTGTTCCTTGTCAAACGAACAAAGCTATTGGGACCCCAAGTAGACTGTCAAGAACTACAAAAACCATCAAAGGAACCATAAAACCATCAAAGGAACCATAGTTTTTGTAGTTCTTGACAGTCTACTTGGGGTCCCTATAGCTTTGTTCGTTTGACAAGGAACACTCCCTTTGCGTGATGCCTATGCATGATGTCGGTTTACCAGTTCTGTTCCCGGTCACTGCATTGCTTAATTTGGTTTTTTCGTTGTTCTTCCGCCTGATGAGTCCCTTGGGCAAAGACGAAACCGGTCGCAGATGCTCACCTGTGCAATTCCTGTGGTGTTGTGATCATCGACATGCTTGTTGATCGACGTTATTTTTTCCTTTTTCTTACAATGATAATAATTGAGTGAACTTTAAAGTAATTTGATAAATCTTGTTACTAAACAAATAGCTCTGTTACTTATCACGGATTGCATAACAGTAATGAAAAATGTGTAATTGTGTTTATCGAAATGTATACTGTATTTTGTTTCTTCCTCTTAAAGCTCGTCGATGAATATCGTAAAGTTTGCTTCATCTCCACAATGAAATAATTGTATCTTGTGGCCAAATGAAGAATACCAATATGTCCGCGTACATGTATGGCATACGCAGCATACTTGGGGAGTTTTGTGAAGATTATTAAGTAATACCATTAACCATACCTCGATACTATAGGTAGGCTAGCCTACTAACTGTTCTTCTGGTAAAAGGCACACGATTAGCAGAACGCTAATTTATTACCTTGACGTTTCGCTCAGCTGAAAACGCCGAGCATCCTCAGAAGTTGAGTTGGAGGAGTGTCGAGCACTCCTCCAATACTAGCACAAATAGTACATCTCGCAGATAAGTTACTACAAAATAAATATCAAAAGAATCGAGTAAATTAAGTGAGTTATAGATGATTGTAACGTCATACTGATCAACTTGCGAGCTAGGGCTAATTCAACAAAACGTAAAAATTCAATTGCTATACTATGATGAAACGAGAGAACGTGGCAAAGTCATATATGGGAAAAAATAGCAATAAAACAACATTTACTGAGCATTTTTTTGGCTAAAAATCGTTACACTGATGGTAATGTCTCACCATCCGAGCGGTTGATAACGTTAGTGTGGGCATTGATAAACCAACTTTCAGCAATTAACCGTCCACAATAACTATCAACATATGTTAAAACAGTGGATTCTTCCCAATTAATACGATGATCAAACAACATTAAATGTTCACATAAAGTGGATTTTTCTGGTTCCGCGTTTTTGGCGGCTCTTTTATGTTCTGCAACACGACTTTTCAAATCTCGTTTCGTTTGCTCCACATACACAAACTCACAATCAGCACAAGGTATTTGAGTCGATTAGTTGTATAAGATACTTGTGCTGATTGTGAGTTTGTGTATGTGGGGC